>SJYQ01004445.1:455254-482873 GCA_006410935.1 Redunca redunca
GATGTTCAAGCTGGTTTTAGAAAAGGCAGAGGAACCAGAGATCAAATTGCCAACATCCGCTGGATCATGGAAAAAGCAAGAGAGGTACAGAAACACATCTATTTCTGCTTTATTGACTATGCCAAAGCCTTTGACTGTGTGGATCACAATAAACTGTGGAAAATTCTTCAAGAGATGGGAATACCAGACCACCTGACCTGCCCCTTGAGAAATCTATATGCAGGTCAGGAAGCAACAGTTAGAACTGGACATGGAACAACAGACTGGTTCCAAATAGAAAAAGGAGTACGTCAAGGTTGTATATTGTCACCCTGCTTATTTAACTTCTATGCAAAGTACATCATGAGAAACGCTGGGCTGGAAGAAACACAAGCTGGAATAAAGATTGCCGGGAGAAATATCAATAACCTCAGATATGCAGATGACACCACCCTTATGGCAGAAAGTGAAGAGGAGCTAAAAAGCCTCTTGATGAAGGTGAAAGAGAAGAGCGAAAAAGTTGGCTTAAAGCTCAACATTCAGAAAACGAAGATCATGGCATCTGGTCCCATCACTTCATGGGAAATAGATGGGGAAATGGTAGAAACAGTGTCAGACTTTAGTTTTTTGGGCTCCAAAATCACTGCAGATGATGACTGCAGCCATGAAATTGAAAGACACTTACTCCTTGGAAGAAAAGTTATGACCAACCTAGATAGTATAGTCAAAAGCAGAGACATTACCTTGCCGATTAAGGTCTGTCTAGTCAAGGCTATGGTTTTTCCTGTGGTCATGTATGGATGTGAGAGTTGGACTGTGAAGAAGGCTGAGCGCCGAAGAATTGATGCGTTTGAACTGTGGTATTGGAGAAGACTCTTGAGAGTCCCTTGGACTGCAAGGAGATCCAACCAGTCCATTCTGAAGGAGATCAGCCCTGGGTATTCTTTGGAAGGAATGATGCTGAAGCTGAAACTCCAGTACTTTGGCCACCTCATGCGAAGAGTTGACTCATTGGAAAAGACTCTGATGCTGGGAGGGATTGGGGGCAGGAGGAGAAGGGGATGGCCCAGGATAAGATGGCTGGATGGCATCACGGACATGATGGATGTGAGTCTGAGTGAACACTGGGAGATGGTGATGGACAGGGAGGCCTGGCGTGCTGCGATTCATGGGGTCACAAAGAGTTGGACACGACTGAGTGACTGAACTGAACTGAACTGAACTCCAGTAAGACCACACCCGAGGTTAACTGATTACATGTGCAATGGCCTTATATTGAATTTTGGGCTTCCCTGGTGGCTCAGCAATAAAGAATCTGCCTGCAATGCATGAGCTGCAGGAGACATGGGTTTGAGCCCTAGAACAGGAAGACCCCCTGGAGAAGGGCATGGCAAGCCATGCCAGTATTCTTGCCTGTAGAGACCCATGGACAGAGAAGCTTGGTGGGCTACCATCCACAGGGTTGGAAACAGTCAGACAGAACTGAAGTGACTTAGCATGCACATGTGTGTGGGCAAACACACACACACACACGTGCACATATCTCGAAACAAAGACACATTCCGCAGCACTAGAGGTAAGAACTTCATCTGATGAATCTGACGTCAGGCGGGCGGCAAGTCAGCCCATAACACTGTCCCCTGCTGCTGCTGCTGCTAAGTCGCTTCAGTCGTGTCCAACTCTGTGCGACTCAATAGACGGCAGCCCACCAAGCTCCCCCGTCCCTGGGATTCTCCAGGCAAGAACACTAGAGTAGGTTGCCATGCCCTCCTCCAGGGGACCTTCCAGACCCAGGGATCAAATCTGTATCTCTAACATCTCCTGCATTGCAGGTGAGTTCTTTACCACTAGTGTCACCTGAGAAGCCCCAATAGGATATATTCAGTCATTTTGAAAAAAAAAAATAAAGTGTTAGGTTATTTTGTTTATATGCTCTGCTGCTGCTGCTGCTGCTAAGTCACTTCAGTCGTGTCTGACTCTGTACGACCCCACAGACGGCAGCCCACCAGGCTCCCCCGTCCCTGGGATTCTCCAGGCAGGAACACTGGAGTGGGGTGCCACTTCCTTCTCCAATGCATGGGGAAGTGAAAAGCCAAAGTGAAGTCGCTCAGTCGTGTCTGACTCTTAGCGACCCCATGGACTGCAGCCTACCAGGCTCCTCCGATCATGTAAAAGTCTGCCTTTTTTTTTTAACTGCACTTATATGAGTATTCTTAAGTACAAGATTAGCCTTGTTTTCTGAGCAAAAATATTATGTGTTCTATAAAACACCAATGGCTCAATTCCCAGAATACACTTATGGGGAAAAAAAATCACAGATTAGAACATGGAGATGAAGATAAAATGTAACTCAGCATTGCTAAAGGGTCTTACTATCTATATTCTTGTTCATTCAGCAAACCAAGTGATTAATATTGAGCAAGAGCTTGCAGATTTTTTTAATTAAAAACTTTTAAAAAGAAGGGTAGAGATGATGCCATCCACGTCTTCTGGAAATTAAATTCAATTTATGGAGACAAAACAAAACAATAAAAATGAAACAATATAAAGCCAAATCCAACTGTGTCAAATGAGATATTCAGGCAATGATTAGGAGATTGAATCAGGCAGAGAAAGATGAGTGAGAAATGGGTGAGCCACAAATGGGCTCTCTGAAGAGGATGGGCTTAAAAAGGCCACAAGTCTAGATGGCCTGAGGGAGGAAGACAAGGGATCATCTTAGAAGTGTGTTTGACTTGAGGTCAAAAGCTAAGGAATCTGGATGGAGCCAGAGCTGGTGCTGGGAAGTGTGGGTGGAGCTTAGAGTGGCAGGGGAAGTCAGGCCCAGAGGTCCAGATCAAGCCATCCCAAGGGGCTTGCCTTTAGTACATATCACAGTGTTTATAGTAAATAAACCTGAAACGTTTTTTTAAAATGTGCCCTGAGTACTTTAATAGAATGGGTAATTTCCATTTGTGATTTACAGCTCAAGGTGTGTAGAAGTTTCATTCATCACATTTTTCAAATTGACTCCCTGTGATTCACTGTTACCTTTCTTTTTCAGTCCTATGCAAGCCCAGCATAAAACTGACTCTTTCAATTCCTGCCATGGAAGATAAGGGATACTGAAACCTTACCTTGCATTCCCTTTCCTGGACCCTCATTAACTTTTATGAATCATTTAGTCTTCTAACCACATTTCTAATCATTATCTTTAAATTCAGTAGCCTTCAAAGAATATTGTCCTTACATTTACAGGGCTTCCCTGATTGCTCAGATGGTAAAGAATCCACCTGCAATGCAAGAGACCCCAGCTCAACTCCTGGGTTGGGAAGATCCCCTGGAGAAGGGATAGGCTACCCACTCTAGTACTCTTGGGCTTCCCTTGTGGCTCAGCTGGTAAAGAATCCACCTGCTATGCGGGAAACCTGGGTTCAGACCCTGGGTTGGGTAGATCCCCTGGAGAAGGAAAAGGTTACCCATTCCAGTATTCTGGCCTAGAGAATTCCATGGACTGCAGTCCATGAGGTCACAGTCAGACACGACTGAGCCACTTTCACTTTCACTACATTTATAATGACATTTCAGTTTTGGGCACTTGACTTTTATTCATCACTTTTTTCAGGAAGTCAAATTAAGTTTTCTTTTATGCTTTCCAAAAAGGAATATAATGGTATATTTCTTGAGATGTTGGATATTATTACATGATTTTTAAATTCTTTTATGGCTATATAATTACTTTTTTTAGATTTAAAAATTTTTTGACATGTACACACTGCCATATTTATTTATTTATCTGGGGGCTTTCTCTAGTTGTGGAAAGCGGGAGCTCCTCACTAGTTGCAATGCGATGGCTTCTCGTTGTCTTGCTTCTCTTGTTACACAGCACAGGCTCTAGGCACACGGGCTTCATAGCACAGCACACAGCCTCAGCAGTTGCAGCTTGCTGGCTCTTGGGAGCACGGGCTTCAGGAGTTGCTGCACAGGGCTCATTAGTTGTAGTTTACCGACACTAGAGTGTGCAGGGTTCAGTAGTTGCGAAGCACGGGTTCAGTTGCTCCAAGGCATATGAAACTTTCCCAGACCAAGGATTGAACCCATGTCTCCTGCACGGGTAGGCAGATTCTTATCCACTGCGCTACTAGGGAAGTTCCATGTAATTACTTTTTCAAGTTTTATTTTAGTTTATCCCTGGTGCATCAGAAGGATACTCTTGCTCTCAATATGCAGGCTGCCAGCCCTCTGGAAGCCGTACACTACAGCTTTTGTGTACTGCAGACCCCATGTGTATTGGCTGGTGCTTGCCTTTAGGCACAGCAGATGGATTTCCTTATCTCTGTTTACTTCCATTTGAGTGATTGTTAAATCCTCTTAAGCTGCTCAGTCCTGTCCAACTCTGCGACCCCATGGACGGTAGCCTACCAGGCTCCTCGATCCATGGGATTTTCCAGGCGAGAATACTGGAGTGGGCTGCCATTTCCTTCTCCAGGGGGTCTTCCCAACCCAGGGATCGAACCTGGGTCTCCTGCATTGCAGATAGACGCTTTACCATCTGAGCCACTAGGGAAGCCCTCTCAGACCTACAGTTAGTTAAAAATATGTGGACATGTGGACACCACAAACTGGTGAACACAAACACGTACCCACTGCAGTCCTTCTGAACAGGAGTGTAACAGTCTCAGCACACCCACTCTTACACCCAGGTTCTTTATACTAGGCTAGCCCTGTTCTGCGCAGAAGGCAATGGCACCCCACTCCAGTGCTCTTGCCTGGAGAATCCCAGGGACAGCAGAGCCTGGTGGGCTGCCGTCTATGGGGTCACACAGAGTTGGATACGACTGAACCGACTCAGCAGCATCAGCAGCAGCAGCAGCAGCGCTGTTCTGCGGAGACTACACTGGCTACAGTGAATAAAGTCACCACCGGTTTCCATTCCTCTTCAGGGCACCCCAGTCTTATCAGGGAAGTGCAATCAATGAGTGAATATAAGGGAAAAAAACTCATCAGTGACAGAATACCATGTTAAGCCACAGTAAAAGTAACTTATAAAGATGTTCTGCTTTCTAGTTGCTGAAGCTGTTGGCCTTTAAACCAGGCAGTAAACAACAAGAGGGGTTTGAAATATTTTCCTTCCTTTTTTAGAATAGTCTTCTGGTTCATATCAAAACTTTCTGGTTCATATCACTTGTTTTATGCTCAACCCAGACTGACTTTATATCCACCATTTTCACATCCAGGGAGTGGGTTGCCTGTTGGTATGAGAGGGAAATGAGATAGCAGTTGTAATGGTTCCTCTCCTCCGGAGTCTTTTTTACCGGGCATTTGAGTGGGAAATTGGAAAAGACTCTCTCAAGAGATGCTTTCCAGATGCACGGATAAATGAGAAGCCAGAGTTGTTTTTTTTTTAAGGATNAGAGTTTTTTTTTTTTTTAAGGATGGCATACACCAGTCAAATTTTTAATGCAACTAATTCTATAATTAGTGAAATAGAAGGTAGGAAATAAACAGTACATCCATGTGATAAACATAATATGCACAGGGAAAAAAAGGGGGGTGGGGAGTGTTACAGCGAGACAGGGCTTCCCAGGTCGCTTTAGTGGTAATGCCTGCCAATGCAGGAGACATAAGAGACACGAGTTCAATCCCTGGCTCGGGAAAAGCCCCTGGAGAAGGAAATGGCAACCCACTCCAATAGTCCTGCCTGGAGAATCCCACAGACAGAGGAGCCTGGTGTGCTACACTCTGCAGGGTTTCAAAGATTCAGACATGACTAAAGTGACTTAGCACACACACTTAGGGAGAAAACAAAAACTGACAGAAAGCCAGTCTTACTTAGAATAACCTAATTTTAATATTGTAAAAAACTGATGGATCTANTAATGCAACTAATTCTATAATTAGTGAAATAGAAGGTAGGAAATAAAAAGTACATCCATGTGATAAGCATAATATGCACAGGGAGAAAAAGGGGGGTGGGGAGTGTTACAGCGAGACAGGGCTTCCCAGGTCGCTTTAGTGGTAATGCCTGCCACTGCAGGAGACATAAGAGACACGAGTTCAATCCCTGGCTCGGGAAAAGCCCCTGGAGAAGGAAATGGCAACCCACTCCAATAGTCCTGCCTGGAGAATCCCACAGACAGAGGAGCCTGGTGTGCTACACTCTGCAGGGTTTCAAAGATTCAGACATGACTAAAGTGACTTAGCACACACACTTAGGGAGAAAACAAAAACTGACAGAAAGCCAGTCTTACTTAGAACAACCTAATTTTAATATTGTAAAAAACTGATGGATCTATCTTACTGTTTGTGGAGTCTTTATTAATCCATCCTCAAAAGACTAATCACAAAAGCGCATGTATTACTTATATTTGATGATTATATCATAATGAGTTCACCATGCATTAGCTGTCTGGAAACAACTGTTGCTGGCTTCCAGATTTTTAGGTGCTGGTATAGTAACAGGGTTCACCTGCTGTATGTATAAGGTACTCCAATGGAATTAAGAAAAACATAAGCTGAGTGAAGAATTGAAACTAGAGCAGTAGGTGGGAGCAGCTAAGGCCCTACCAAGTGGGGCTTGGTAGTAACTCAGCAGAGAATTTGGAAACTTGATGAATCTTTGTCTTCACAACTTAAACATCTACTTAGTTTAGGATATATCCTAAGGTTTGTAAGAAAAATAAATTTTTCAAGGCAAATGTCACTAGTCATGGACTGGCAATAGCTCTTCTCTAATTAGAGAGGGGATATATTACTTTGGATGCAATTTACATTTATTTACAACTTACGAAGAAAAACAAAATAAAATGAGATACAACCCATACTGAGAATGTCATAAACACAGATTTTTAAAAAAGGAATCAATATATCACATATATTCTCCAGTAAGTGACTGAGTTAAACATATCCTCCCCAGGAGGGAAAAAAAAAAAAAACAAAAAACTTAAGGAGAGAATCAGTGTAATGAGTTATCCTCATAGCAAAAGCTGAGGACTACACATCTTTTTGGAAAAGAGGTAGGATCTGAAGTATATAATGTGCCTTTTCTGCTGGTTCATGCATTCCACTTCTTTTTTCCCAAGATTGTGTTCAGAATGAAACAGTGAAACCCAACCACATTTCTGATGCCTAAAGGAAATAGCACAAACATCTTCAATGCCCTAGAAATTTCAATCCTGGGGTCAAAGTCTTCACTTTGTAAACTAATCTCAGAGAAATTCTAGTCTATGAATTATTCATTTGTACAAAGATAAATCTTCCACCACTAAGCATATATTTTAAAGTACAGGAATAAATCATGGAATTTGGGGTCTGCAAAGAAGTGGCAGAGAGGGGAGGGATGAAAAAGAGCTAAACTTTGATGAAACGACTTCTGAAATGTGATCTTGTGTTGGAGGAAAGTTATATGCAACAAGATTTAATGCAGCAGTTCCTTTGGCCTCAAAACCACTTTTCTTTTTTTTTTTTTCTTCAGGGTAAAGGTAATGTAGGATACAATATATAAAAGTACCATGTGCAAACTCTGTGGTGGCAGGAGGTTGGATATCCTGGAACCTGGCCCCCAGAAAGTTAATTTACTTCTCTGTTCAAACTCTAAGAACAATCCCATGTTAATCCTGGAGAAGTTTCTCCAGAATGCTCCAGAACTACAAATATATTGTGAAAATAAC
The DNA here is from genome assembly GCA_006410935.1 of Redunca redunca. Lineage (NCBI taxonomy): Eukaryota > Metazoa > Chordata > Mammalia > Artiodactyla > Bovidae > Redunca > Redunca redunca. The sequence continues at coordinate 462,883 of SJYQ01004445.1, forward strand.
TGAACACATTGAAAGGAAAAAAGGAAAAACAGGTCTATCCCTCACTGTTATAACTTCTCCAAAGCTCATTTTTCTTCTCTTCTTTAAATCATACCAATTTCAAAAAACTGATGTAAAAAAAATATGATACTTTTAAAAGGATTCCATAGCCAGTATAAGAAAGACTTTAATTTTTATTATAGTCTTCCAGTGATATGATTTTTCCTACTTTATACATGTATAGTTTTTGTTCATAGTATTGTTTCTAAAATTAATATATGAACATATAGATAGTAATATAAGTTGCCTTGAATCATTATCCCCTCCCCAAATCATAAATGCAAATTTAAAATAGGCACAAAATGACAAAATGATCTCACTAAAATTTATTTTACCTGTTATCAATTTTTACTGATGGAGAAATGATTAATAAGCACAATTTTCAGTGGCAAGACTCAATGACATAGATGTATAATGCCTCCCAATAGACTATCTTCTTATTTCATATTCCCTGGTAGTCACAAGTAAAACTTATGCAACGGGGCAGTAAAATCTAGAAATAGAATTGTCTCTTGTGCACGCTGTTAATAGGGTATGTAACAACATGGGTGGAAGTAATCTGGCATTGTATATCTTTTTCATCTTGGAGTCCCTGCAGGATCATTTTAAACTTTTAAAGCTCCATTTTATTTTTACTGTGCTTCTTAGAGAATACATAATAAGGTAAGAATTATATATCTATTGTAACTTCATAAATGAGAAGGTAAAAGCTCATATATCACAGACACTCAAGGGAGGGCTTCAGAGCTTCTTTCATTAATGAAATAGGAAGCCTCATCAGAATTAAGATATAATAAAACATAGATTCAGCACCTTAAAAATATTATAGTATATTCTGATCTAATATTTTAGACAGTCTGGTATATGTCCCTGAATATCAACTGACCAATTTTATCATAGTAATACAATCTTTACTTTCATGTATGCATATAGACAACCAGAATTGAACTACTTTCAAGCTTCTTTGTAGCTAGTCATGACCAAGGAGAGCCAGTGAGGATAGGCCAGTGAACTGCAAGCAGCTTCTTGGAATTTTCTTTTAAAGAAAACCCAAAACTAATCAAACATATTAATTTGAACAACCCTAAACGAATATACAGAACACTCCATTCAACGACAGAAGAATACACAGTCTTCTCAAATGGACATGGAACATTCTCCAGGATAAAGCACATGGTTAAGTTTTAAAACATATAATATTGAAATACCAAGTGTCTCTTCTATCCACAGTGGAATAAAACTAGAAATCAATAGCAAAAATAAAACTGAAAAATTCACAAATATGTGGAATCTAAACAATATCCTCTTGAACTCCCAATGAGTCAAAAAGGAAATCACAAGGGAAATTAGAACCTATCTCGAGACAAATGAAAATTAAAATGGGATGCAACAACAGCTGTACTAAGAGGGAAGCTGATAGCAGTAAATGACCACATTAAAATAGAAGAAAGATATCAAATCAACAACCTAATTTTATATCTCAAGAAACTAGAAAAAAAATAACTAGACCCAAAATAAGCTGAGGAAAGAATTAATAAAGATTAGACCAGAAATTAATGAAATATAGAACAGGAAAACATCAATAAAACTAAGAGCTGGATTTTTGAAAAGATAAGCAAAAATTGAAAAACTGTTACGAAATTTTAAAAAATACCAAACTTTCTCAAGCTCTTTCAAAAAATGAAAAGAAGACACTTCCAAATTCAAATGAAAGAGTTAAGTCTTTGTTTGAGTGAAAATAAATCCAGACAAAGATACTACTGAAGAAAACTACAGATCAATATCACTAATAAATCATCAAGAGTTACTAGCAAACTGATTTCAACAATACATCAAAAGGATTTACATCATGACCAAGTGTGTTTTTTCCTGAAATGCAAGAATGGTTCAATACATGAAAATCAGTCAGGGTAATAAACCACATTTACAGAGTGAAGGCCATAAACTGCATGACCATCTCAATTAAGAGAGAAAGAAAATTTATTTGTTAACACCCTTTCATGATAAAATCTCAACAAACTAGAAATAGAAGGAAATTATCTCAACATCAGTTCAGTTCAGTTCAGTCGCTAGGTCGTGTCCAACTCTTTGCAACCCCATGAATTGCAGCATGCCAGGCCTCCCTGTCCATCACCAACTCCCTGAGTTCACTCAGACTCACATCCATCGAGTCCGTGATGCCATCCAGCCATCTCATCCTCGGTCGTCCCCTTCTCCTCCCGCCCCCAATCCCTCCCAGCATCAGAGTCTTTTCCAGTGAGTCAACTCTGTGCATGAGGTGGCCAAAGTACTGGCGTTTCAGCTTTAGCATCATTCCTTCCAAAGAAATCCCAGGGCTGATCTCCTTCAGAATGGACTGGTTGGATCTCCTTGCAAAGCCATATATGAAAAGATCATAGCTCACATCAGTCAACTCTGATTCCCTGCTTCCACCGATATGGACTACTGAATAAACTCTGTCTCTGGACTTCTGACTCATTTCTGCCTCCCTCCAATCCATCTTTCACAGAATTGTCTGAGTATATCAATCATACACAAAGTTACTATGCCTCGTAATCTTTATGAACCCCTTCAAAATCTAACTCTCATTCCTCTCCAGACCCACCTCATTCTGTTTTTTCTCATGCAACCATTGTGTTGGAATGTCCAGCTCCAATGGAATGAAAGAGAGTTCACTCTTTCATGAATTCTCCATACTCTTCCCCAACTCAGAGATATTACCCATGATGTCCTAAGTGGAATTATCTTCTCTCCTTTTCTTCTCAGCCAGTGCCAAGCCAAACTTTTGACATGTATGAAAATGTCAGCTCCAATTTCAAACCTTTTCCAGGCCCAGGAAGAATAATTCATTTTTTCCCTGGATTCCCTCCGTTTATTTTTCATAGCACTTAACACAAAAGATTATAATTAATTATAATTATATAATTAATCTTTTTCCATCAATGCCTAGTCACTTATTCTGTTAACAAAGAATGGTACCATAACTGAAACAGCCCACTACTATGCAAATGGCAGTGAGTAAGACAGGACCAATTCCTGTCTTCAGAAAGCTGACATTTTAATGGAGGAAATCGGTACACACAGTGTGTGTGTGTGTGTGTAGCTATACAAATGTACATATGTGTGCATATATCACACATACACACACACACGTGTGTGTGTGTGTATTCAGCTTTGAAAAGTATTATAAAAAAAAAAAAAGCCAGGTAAACTGAGAAGTTAAAGAGTNTTTGAAAAGTATTATAAAAAAAAAAAAAAAGCCAGGTAAACTGAGAAGTTAAAGAGTGACTGCACAGGAAGAAAAAGGGAATTTATTTCAGATAGCTTGATCAGAAACGTTCCTCAAAGAAGGTGTACTACAGCAGGGCTATGAATGAAATGAGAGGAGGTCTGAGGGAAGAGTGGCCCATGGCAAAGGGACAAGTGGACATCATGAGCAGAAAATATCCCATATGTCTGAGTACTAAGCAAGCATGGCTTTTCATAGACAAGAGTTCAAGACTGTCGTTAGAAGACACATGAAAGAAGGGCTTGCAGAGCGGGTACAGAGTTTAGACTTTATCCCAAGTAGGATAAGAAGTCACTAGAGGGCTTGAGAAAGAAATAGCATGTTCTGATTTTTTGGTTTTTCATTGGTATTGTTTTATTTTTTAATCTCTCTGCCTATAATGGAGAAAACTGTGTGCATACAGGAAGATGAGGGAGGGAAGGGATTGCTTATGATTCAGTGAACGTGAAACGAAAACACTGTCTGCTATTTGACAAATCCAGAAGGAGACCATGAGGAAGACAATAAACATAAGGTTAAAATAAAGCTACCTTTATTTTAGACTGCAATTGAACACTACAAATCCTTTGAATACAATATTATTTTAACTCAAAGACACCTATGCCTAGAGTTACTATGTATTTCAAATAAAAAAGAATTTTTAAACGTCCTCAGTTGAAAATATCTTTGGCTTTAAAGGGAAAGGATTCAAAGGTAAATGGAAACCTGCCATCCGTCATGAGCATAGATACACTGACAGCCTTCGATCCTTCAGTTTCACCGCCACGTCTCCCTTAACTTCTGTTCCTCTCTGTCTCCCCTTACGTCTCCTTTTTCATATTCCTTCCTTCCCTTTTTCTTTTTCCCTACTTCACTCCTCCCTGTTTTCTTTTTTCTTTCCACTCATTTTTCCTTTATTTCTCAATGTATCTTGGCAATCAGGCACCCACAATTGCAGAAAAAGAATCTACAAACCATTTCAATACATTTAAAGAGTTCCATGCTATGCTTCCCAGGCAAAGATGCGATGAAAACAGCATGAACTCTGTCATAGGCTGGAATTATAAAGAACGTATTGTGAAGAACGGTTAACCATTGGGGGTAAAATGAATTACTATACAATAAATGCAGCTAGGAAACAAAATGAGTTTGTGGAGACTGAGGACTGAAAATATGTATCTTTTTAGACAAAAATTTGGGATTTGGTGACTTTTAGCAGTGTGGCATATGGTTTCACTTATTTTCATGACATCAAAAGTTCATAGATGTTTATGATTATACCTCTGATTTTAAAAGGTTACTTTCATCTAAAATTCTAGTTTATATAAAAATCTATTTATTGAATAAGCAAGATATCCAAAATAATGCCAATCCATTCAAGCAGTTAATCCTACTATCAAGAATGTATCAAAAAGAAAAACAAAGATGACGAGGGGATGATTTCACAGATTTTTTTGTTTTTTTTTTCCCTGAAATAGATCACAGATGACAAATAGGTTACTTTAGCCATTGTAACAAAGTATGGCAGTTAAATCCACCTAAATATAGCCTAATTCTAAAGGTTCTCAGCTAATAAAACCTATCTTTTGCTAACTCACTTGTCAACCTATTACAACAAATATGCTTTGCAAATTAAAAAGTTATCATCTAGGGGCTTCTAATGTTGCTTAGGGAATTATTCATCATCAATTGTTCATACAACAAATAGAACTCCATTATTTTTTCCCCAAAATGACATGGAAGTAACCTGCCTAACTAACTCATATTTAGAGATAATTATACTCTATTCCAAAGAAAGTCCATGCTTTCTGAAGAATAAGCTAAAGAAGCTAACTCCTCATTCATTTAGAAATTTGTTTCCTCTATGCTTTACACCAAAGAACACTTTGCAAGAGTGGTCTCTGGGAATCTTTTCCTTTACAAAAGCCCAAAGCTTTAAAAGAGAGCATAATATAATAAACAGCCATGGTTTAAATACTCTGGGTGAAATAAAAGGTATCTCTATTCATTTCATCATTTCTTCTGGACTCCATTTTTTGAGTCAGATCTCTTACTGAGTTAGCACCCAACTGAGGCTTAGCCTGGGGAGATATGAATAACACATTGTCAAAACCTATTAACAGGCTACTAAAGACAAGACCCAGTAACTGCGTATGTTACCATTTCAGTAAATTAGCAATTTAATTCAAAAAAATAGAGAAAGAGCATGTTCTTTCAATATTTATAATACAAAGGATATAAAGGTGGAAACAAAAATACAAACAAGTATTAGTGACCTAAAATTAATTGGACAAAAAGCTACAAATCTCAATTCCAATTCCCTTAACATTTTACTCTTAATTTACAGAAAAGCAGCACAGTGTTTTAGTATCCAAAAGACCACATAAACTTAAAAAAATCTATTATAACTTGACTGGATGAGTCACTTTCTGCAGATTTACCATCCTCAAAAGAATAGTCTCTCCAAATAAAGTGAGCTCAAGGAGAAGAGACATTTCCATTGTCATATGATAGAAGCTCTCCGTGTGTCACAGCAATTACTTCAGGGGGAGTGTCCGATGTTGAAGAATGACAGACTAGAAGGAAATGCAAGACTCAAGCATAGATGAAATGATGGCAAAGAAAGAACCACCACGGTGCGTAATGAACAATGCTGCAACTATTCATTACGCCTCTTCTCCAGCTGATCATTAAGCTTTCAGCACTGTTTATGCAACAGCAAAGGAAATGTTGACTCAAGATTTCATACACTTACTATTCACACAATGAAGAAACCATGAAGAGTATAATCTACAATTACAGTACCTGCTGAAACTAGATCACTGTCAGTGAACCTGGTTATTAGTTGTTGTAAGTGCTGTCAAATGCACTACAACTTCTGAATTTGGGATCTGCCTGGCAATGACTGCTCAAGACACAAACTTGAAAGCTCATGAAATTAAAAATTAAATAAAATCAGTTAAATAACATCAATTCAAATGAAAGATTCCAAATATTGGTTTTATCTCAGACCTAATGACAGAATAAATCAGTCTTTTTATTTCATGATTTAAAGGATTTCAGAAAGTCAAATTAATTTGTCATGACGTTTAACCATCTTCACCATGAAACACTGGGCTTCCCTGGTGACTGGGATGGTAAAGAGTCTGCCTGCAATGCAGGAGTGAAAGTGAAAGTTGCTCAGTCATGTCCCACTCTTTGCAACCCCATGGACTGTACAGTCCATGGAACTCTTCAGTCCAGATTACTGCAGTGGGTAGCCATTCCCATCTCCAGAGGGTCTTCCCAACCCAGGGATCGAACCACATTGCAGGCGGATTCTTTACCAGCTGAGGCACCAGTGAAGCCCAAGAATACTGGAGTGGGTACCCTAGCAATGCAGGAGACCCGGGTTCAATCCCTAGATTGGGACGATCCCCTGGAGAAGGAAATGACAGCCCACTTCAGGATTCTTGCTTGGAGAATTCCATGGACAGAGGAGCCTGGTGAGGTCCATGGGGTTGTCAAGAGTAGGACGTGACTGAGTGATTTTCACTTTCACTTCACCGTGCAATATTATAGAACTGAGTGATTCACTGTTTGTTGAATGGACAAAATAATGAGTATGCCAACCTCGCTTCTATCAGTGGTTTGGCACATAGAAGCTACTCAGTAAACATGGACTGAATGAATGAAATTAATAGTTAGCTTATCTTTAATAACCTACTAGGAATATACCCTGATTCTGTGGTAATGAAAGCAGTACTCTGCAAAATTACAGACTGAAAATTGAGTGTTAAGTGTATGTTGAATAGAATACTTTGGAAACAATTACCCATATGGCACTGTGGAAAAAAACTGAATTATCAAAATTACTGAATCCTGTGTGTATCACTTAATCACCTCAACTAGTAAAGAGAATATCTCCTTAAATTCAATTTTCTAATCTATAAAATTGGAATGTATCTACCTTGAAAAGCTGCTGTGAAGTTGGATTAAATGTGATTTAAGAATTCATGTTGATGTATGGCAAAACCAATACAATATTGTAAAGTAATTAACCTCCAATTAAAATAAATTTATATTTTAAAAAAATAATAATAAATAAATAAATGCTGTTCTGCATGGGGAAAAAAAAAAGAAATTATGGATCGGGGCTTCCCTGGTGATCCAGTGGTTAAGAATTTGCCTTGCAATGCCAGAGACACTGGTTTGACCCCTGGTCCAGGAAGATCGCACATGCCAAGAAGCCACTAAGCCTGTGCACCGTAACTACAGCCAGCAATCTAGAGCTGGTGAGCTGCAACTATTGAGACCACTTGCTTCAACTACCGAAGCCTGCAGGCCTAGAGCCTGAAGTCACCACAAGGAGAACCCCGCATACCGCAATGGAGAGCAGCCCCCGCTCACAGCAACTAGAGAAAAGCCCGAGTGCGCCACCAAAGACCCACCAGAGCCAAAAGTAAAATAAATAAATAAACGTTTTAAAAATCATGGATCTGAGAAGTTCTAGTACGAAGCTTGTCATGGTCATGAAGCAAACGTTTCCTTGTGCTAGTTTCCATCCATCCTTCTTAGTGATTTAATTCTCTTTCATTATGTCCAGAGTCACAACAAAAGACCCAGAAGATCACGACCTTGTAGACTATTACTGAAAGCAATCGAACACCCCTACTTTCAAAACAACATTAAAAAGTAAATGGAAATACATCCATGTGATCTGTACTGAGAAATAATTAATGCTTCTTTGCAATGTTTTTGCCTAAAGACAATTGGAACACGACAGGAGGATCGTATAATCTTCGGAATACATTTCAAAGGGATGACACGTGAGTAAATATCACATTAGAGCTAGTTCAATACAATTTATTGTGCCAAATCACTTTATCTTTGAAAGTACATTCAGAACTAATTTTGAAAGAATCTGAAGACCCTTTTCCCACCTATGTCAAACAGCAGTTTACAAGCACTTTTCTGAACTATTAGGACTTTTGAGTCTTTTAAGAGAGGTTGTAAAGGTTTCCTTTTTATTATTTTTCTTGAAGAATGAAACGCAAAAACTTTACTTTCTGAACCTCGAGAAGTACAGTCCCTCAGAAACTGCTATCTCCTGAAACTCCACCTCCTCTTCTGGGGTTAATGGGCAATTAAGTTCTTAGGGAAAAAGAATAGCAGGTGGAGTTCTTGTTGCTGTTTCATTTCATTTATGTTTTCAGAGTTTTCAGAATGAAAAGGATGTAGGGGTAGAAATGCAAGAGAGGGTGGGGTCATGGATGTATCCCAAGACGGGACATGCAGAGAGGAACACTAATCCTCAGACCCCTTTCCAAGAAGAGATAGGAAACAAGAGCAAAGATAAGTGGACCAAAGGAGGACTGCCAGGAGCATCCTCTACCAATCCAGGGACTTCAAAAAGAGCTACTGTTGTATAATAAAGACTTTAACTGGTCTTGGTCTCTGCTTCCTGGGAAGAAGAATATAAATCTTTGGAATTCTCCAAGTAAAGTAAGTATCTTTATTATTTAGAGCCCCTTGGATCACACCTGAGTTTATACTAATGTGATGAGATGACTCTGGATGGGCTGCTCAACAAAAAGCCAAACTTGTGATTAGAGAGTTGGGATTTTAAAACAGCCTGACCTTCAAGGAAAGAAGAGATGAGGGAGGTTGGAGATTGTGTTCGATCTTGAGGTCTATGTGCAATAAATCATACCCATGTAATGAAACCCCAAATTAAAAAACTGGGACACCAAAGCTCGCTGGTGCTTCCTGATTGGTCAATGACACACTGATGTTCAGGACAGTGTTGAGCTCTAATCCTCCAAAGAGAGGGGATAGAAGTTCTGTGTTTAAATGACCCTCATAAACCTTTCTCTACATGTCTCCTCATTGGGCTACTCCTGAGTTCTATCTTTCATAATAAAAGTATAATCTTAAATATAGGACTTTCCTAAGTTCTTTGTGAGTTATTCTAGTAAATTATCAAGCTCGAATAGGGTCACGGGAGCCCTCAGATGTATAGCCATTTGGTCTGGAGTGAGAGTAGTCCTATGGAGGACCATGTCCTTTAACTTGCAGGGTCTGTAAGAACTCCAGATGGTTAGTGTCAGAATTGAACAGAAGCATATCCGTTGGGGTTGAAACTGAATACATTCCCTGATCTGCACACCATCAGTGACCCTCCATACAGCACTCATGAGTTCTATTTGCACAGAAGGCAATGATGATGATCTGTGTTCTATTTGCACAAAAGGCAATGATGATGATCTGTGTCACACGCGAGTTCGTTTCAGCTGGACCACCCCACATGGAACCACTCTACAAAGCTCCCAGACAACAACAGGCCCAGAGTCATGGGACTGGCAGTGAGTGGGTAGGAGCGTGGAGACTCGGAGGTAAAATGGGGAAGTCTTTCATCTGCACTTGGGCTAACCTAAAAAAACTTAAAAACTTGATCTGGTTATTAGCAAAGCTTCTTTGACAAATTTAGTATTTAACTAAAATTTCTACAGTATTCCTGAAAGGGACCCAGTTAAACACATAACTCATGGTCCTGGCCACAAATCAGAATCACCTGGAGGACTTCTACAAATTAGTAAACGTCTGGCCAGCTCAGTCCAGCCATTCTCTTGGGGAAATCAACTTAGGTGACTCTACAGTGCATGGGGTTCCGAACCACTAGACAGAGTACAATGACGGTGAAAATGCCTCTGGATCCTGGAGCTCCACTGAGCTCCTCAACTTGGCTTTATTCACGGGAACTGGATCACTATGGAAATATACCATGGGTAATTTCTTCCTAAGCTTGGGAAAGAAAAGCATGATAAAGGATCAAGTGAATGGCTTCATTATCCCTTAGAAGGGAGAAGCTTGGGCTCTACTGAGACATGACATAACATGGACTTTGAGCATTCAGAAATGGAATTTAATCCAAGCACCCGGTTGTAGATACAAATCTTCTCACTATTCTACAACTGGATACACTGTAACCTTTTTTTTTTTTGGTTGCACCATGCTGCATCTTAGTTCCCTGACCAGGGATCAAACCCATGCCATCTTGCAGTGAAAGCATGGATCCTTAACCGCTGGAATGCCAGGGAAATCCCTACTGCAACATCTACAGATGTTTCTCAAAAAACTATGATGTTTAATTCCTAGGCACATAGTCAAGGTCCATTTGAGAGGAATCCAGCTTTTTTTTTTTTTTTTTCAGATCAGTACTGCTGGAATTTTAGAAACATTGAGGAGCTGAGCAGATGGGGAGTAGAGGGTGTCTGTACACAGAGCTAAATATTTTTTAGGACGTTATCCATGATTGGCTAAAATTTTCCAAAAGTGTTACAATATAGTGCACTCTGCTTTGTAGAAATGTCATTTTTTAAAACGTAATGGAAATCCTAAGGGTTAGGGGAGCTTGTCTCATTTTCTCTCCTAAGTTTTAAATATAGTAACAACTGATTCTAAATATTAAAAAAAAATTTAAACTGTTGGTTAAATAAAAAGTACTCTCTTATTTCCCAAACCCATTCTCCAGATTTAATCATTGCTAACCATTTAGTGACTATCTTCTCAGGTCTTTTTCCAAAATAAGAAGAATCACAAGAATTCCCTGGTGGCTCGGTGGTAAAGAACCCACTCGCCAATGCAAGATCACAGGTTCCATCCGTGATCCAGGAAGATTCCGCCTGAGGTGGAGCAACTAAGCCCACGCACCACAATTACTGAGCCCATGCTCTAGAAAGAGGCGACTACAACTACTGAGCCCACATGCCGCAAGCACCGAAACCCACACGCCCGAGAGCCCGAGCTCTGTAAAAGAAAAGTGACCACAGTGAGAAGCCTGTGCACCGCACCTGGAGAAAAAGCCTGTGCAGCAATGAAGACCCGCACTGCCAAAAATTTACTTAATTTTTTTAATGAAAACACACATAAGATTTTCAAACTGTTTACAGCAGGTGAAAATGAGTTTATATTTATAAAAACAGTATCACATGTTAAAAATTGTTCTTCTGTTGCAAATTGATGTAATTCAGCCCAATACCTAAAGATACACATACGTAAACATTTTAAATACAGAGGTCTACACTGTGATCGCATCCGATGCTTATTCAGTCATCCCTCCTTCTGTGGACATTTAGGATAGTTATGTTTTTGCTACTACATGTAATGCTGCAATGAAAATCTGTCCCTGCTGGGTACGTTTTTAAATGTAAGTTTCTGGACTAAATGGCATGTGGATTTTATTTAAATATTTGCTTATCTATTTCTCTGGCTGAGCCAGGTCTCAGCGGTGGCCTGCAGGGTCTTTCAGATGTGGCATGGGAACTCTTAGCTGCGGCGTGTGGGATCTAGTTCCCTGACCAGGGATCAAACCTGGGCCCCCTGCATCGGGAGCGCAAAATCTTAGCCACTGGACCACCAGGGAAATCTCTGGCTTGTGAATTTTAAATATTAACGCCTAATTGTCATCCAAAAAAAAAAGAATACCAGTTACATATGGCCTCATGTCTCTGGACCTTTTGGGGAGAGATGTGATACTTATTAATCACTTCAGCAGTTCTCTGCTTACTTTTCTTATCAAGCTTTCAATGGAAAAGAAAAATGGAGAATTATACTGTTCCTTTAATTTGCTTTATGCTTTCATAATTTGAGAACTACAGACACAATGCCTGATAAACCATGAGCTTTTATGTTTTAAAACACAGTATTAAATTCTTTACAATGTATTTTTATATAGCTATTTAGTTAAAATAGTTTCATATCTCTTGACTAAAATCAACATTGAGATTTTTAAGCCCCTAATGCTACTGGTCTGAACTCTGACCTTGCATTGGAAGCATCTGGAAACTTAAGAGGACTGCCTGGGAAGGGGGTGGGGATAGTAGGGTGGAGGGGGTGGGATAGGAGGATAAAGTTTTAAGTCAGAATCTCTGCATTCAAGGACTGGCACCAAAGACTGTGTGAAAAGCTCTCCAAAGGAGGCTACCAGGCCTTCAGAGTTATGCTGTAAATCTAGAAGGGCTCTAAAACATAAAATCAATTGATTTAAATAAATAGAAAGACTAAACTAAACATACATAGTCAGGTTGTCATTTCCTGTTATATTCCTAAACTTACATGATTTTTTAAATAGTTTTTTTAATGTGGACTATTTTTAAATTCTTTATTAAATGTGTACAGTACTGCTTCTGCCTTTTTACGTTTTTGTTTTTTGGAGGCGAGGCACGTGGGATCTTAGCGCCCCTAACAGGGATCTACCCTGCAACCCCTGCATTAGGAGGTGAGGTCTTAACCACTGGACCACCAGGGAAGTCCCCTCAACTTACATGATTTTATTTCACATCAATTAATAATGAATCAAACAGTTCACTCGTAGCATATTAAGCTGATCCCAAGATACTTAATATTCACTTTTAGGAGCTGGAATTAGTCATCTTAGAAAGAGTGTATTCATTTTTAGGAGAACACTTGACCCAACTTTAACTTCTAGTAGGTTTAGACTATGAATATTCTCCTTTATGTGAAAACTTAAAATTACAGGAGCTAGGGTTTTAAGAATTCAGTTCATGGGCACAAGCAAGAGAAAGGAAAAGATAAACTGGCATTTGACTCCTAGGCACTTCTTGATCAGCTTTGGAATGTGTTTTGGGCCAAACCCAGAATAAATAAATGTTATATGGTCATGTGATTAATAGAATTGCAAATGACCCCCAAATTTTCTACTAATTTATTTTTATCTCTGGCTAAGAGTAATAACAATAAATCAACCATCAATTATAATCTCTTTGGTTAGTTTTATTTTGAAGTCTTAACATTTTACTATTGTGGCTGCCAGAAGCAGTGCTATAAAATCCAGAGCACATTAGATGCTTTGTGCATTTTATCTAATTAAGTTCCCACAATCCCTCTGCCAGGTAAATATGTTTATGTCAATGTATACGCTTACTGGAATTCCCTGGTGGCTCAGAGGGTAAAGCATCTGCTTACAGTGTGGGAGACTTGCGTTCGATCCCTGCATCAGTAAGATCCTCTGGAGAGGAAATGGCAACCCACTCCAGTACTCTTGCCTGGAAAATACCATGGACGGAGGAGTGTAGTAGGCTACAGTCCATGGGGTCCCAAAGAGTCAGACACGACTGAATGACTTCACTTCATACACTTACTAAGATTCAGAGCAGTTAAAACTGTGCCCAAGGCCACATGACTAGCAAGTGGCATAGCCAGGCTACACCTGAAGATTAAAGCTGAGACTACTATAATCTTAAGAACCCCACTCTCTCTGATACTCAACCTTGCTGACAATCCAGCTCTGTTTATTTATAAATTGAATTTGATCATTGATTTGGAGGGGGGTAGGGGAGACAGACTGAGTTAACAGGACTGCCACAACAGAAGATTTAAAAACAACCTTTGTAAATCCAAAACAATGTGAGTGGTTTAATTTAGACAAACACTTGTCACTAATGTAAATCTCTTTTACTTGCTAAAATTAGCAGAATCCTTAAATAAAACTCTATTTAACTTTATAAAAAGCTGTCAATACAGGTCAAGCCTCTACAGCAATAAATAAAACTAACCTGATATTCTCTCCACTAAAGTATCATTCAGTTCAGTTCAGTCACTCAGTCTTGTCCAGCTCTTTGCGACCCCATGAATCGCAGCACGCCAGGCCTCCCTGTCCATCACCAACTCCCGGGGTTCACTCAGACTCATGTGCATCGAGTCAGCGATGCCATCCAGCCATCTCATCCTTTGTCGTCCCCTTCTCCTCCTGCCCCAATCCCCCCCAGCATCAGAGTCTTTTCCAATGAGTCAACTCTTCGCATGAGATGGCCAAAGTACTGGCGTTTCAGCTTTAGCATCATTCCTTCCAAAGAAATCCCAGGGTTGATCTCCTTCAGAATGGACTGGTTGGATCTCCCATATGACCCTCTATTGTACAGACCTTTTTAAAGTATTCATAAAATAGGGACAAATGACATTTGCATCCCAGTATTACTACTGTCTATGCAATGGTTGATTTTTTATTTTTCCTGTAGCTGAATGTGGCCCTTTAGCAGATAACTTTCCTAGAGTCATTGTAATTTTGGCTTCCTCACCTTTCAGGAAAGAGCTATACCAAAGAATCATCACCTTTCCCTGATGTTTAATCAGGACTCAGCATGCTAAGGTCCTTGTATGAAAGCTCCCTGGCAGGAAATCAAAGCCCCTTTCTTCAAAAACAATAAAACATGAAACAGAGGGATCCATCTGTCAATCAAGACAGATTTCTCTTTCAGGGAAAAAAAGAAAAAGACCCTCAAAGAATAAAAAGCTTTCACACTAATTAATATCCATTAAAGCTCCTACCAGTTTAAAGTCTTGAGCAAAGTCAAGAATTACCCAGCTAATTCAATTCCAGAAGGTGTTTCTGCATCATTCATCTGGATTGACAAGAGAAAGTACTTCCCTAAAGAGAACTAGGATAATTAATTCCAATTTGCAGTTCATATTTGCAACCACAACCTCAGTGTCAGCCTTTACAAATTTCCTTGGAGTATGACATTGTAATCAATTATTCAGATTCAGATCTAATTCCATACACATCTAATGTGTACCCACATAATACCATGCACTATGTGAGGTTCTAGAAACATGGAAATGCTTAATTCATTCTCTTCCCTTTGAACAGTGCAGAATCAACTGGAATTATCTTCCTGAACAGCTTTCAAACATCCAGTTTTATACATACCAAAGTCAGCTAGGTTAGAACCAAGCTACTTTATATCTTGTGCCTGAATTCCCTCTACATCATGTCTCCCAAGTGGTTATCCAGCTCACACCACACATTTCTCAAGAAAGTCTGTTGGATCTTTGGACAGCTCTAATCATTTTGATAGTTGCCAATATAATTGCTGATAATAGTTAACTGTTCCAAATAGGAAAAGGAGTACTTCAAGGCTGTATATTGTCACCCTGCTTATTTAACTTCTATGCAGAGTACATCATGAGAAACACTGGACTGGAAGAAACACTAGCTGGAATCAAGATTGCCGGGAGGAATATCAATAACCTCAGATATGCAGATGACACCACCCTTATGGCAGAAAGTGAAGAGGAACTAAAAAGCCTCTTGATGAAAGTGAAAGAGAAGAGTGAAAAAGTTGGCTTAAAGCTNGGACTGCAAGGAGATCCAACCAGTCCATTCTGAAGGAGATCAGCCCTGGGATTTCTTTGGAGGGAATGATGCTAAAGCTGAAATGCCAGTACTTTGGCCATCTCATGCAAAGAGTTGACTCATTGCAAAAGACTCTGATGCTGGGAGGGATTGGAGGCAGGAGGAGAAGGGGACGACAGAGGATGAGATGGCTGGATGGCATCACCGACTCGATGGACGTGAATCTGAGTGAACTCTGGGAGTTGGTGATGGACAGGGAGGCCTGGCGTGCTGTGATTCATGGGGTCGCAAAGAGTTGGACATGACTGAGCGACTAAACTGAACTGAACTGAATTGACCTCCAATTTATTTGGGAATCCCATTGGGGCCTGCAGGACAGTAGAGAAGAAATTTTACAGTGCTCAAAAGATGTATCTACTTCAGTAGCTATGAATCAAATGCACACAGCAGTAGATTAGATGAAAGCTTAGCAATCTAAAGTCAATTCAGATTTTTTCTCCTCCTTTAGACCCCGATTTTCTCTGTCACCTGTAAATATACAGTATGTAAATGTCACATATATCCCTCCTCTCTCACCCTCAACATACATATAAGAACTATAGACTAGTAACTATTATATAGATAATCCAATCAATAAACATATTGTTATGAATTCTGGCCATCTTCCGCCTAAAGACATCCTGCCATCTAAATGATACCAGCAGAGAAGTAAATGAGCCAATTATCAAAAAGGGCCCAAGGCCTTGACTAACATATTACTTCTGAACTATAGTCAGAAGTCTAAGAAGACTATATGATGGAAGAAACTGCACTCTCTGTCTGCCTATGTTGATGGCCAACTTAACCAAACCACTTGGACTGGATCATTACTGGGTTTCCTTCCACCCAACTATGCTCACCAATGTAGTTCATGCTTACAAGAAATCTGAAAAACCCTACAAGGGAACCTGTAAAATAGCCTTGATCTTCAGGGGAAGACCACAGTTAGCCCAGCCAAAGACAGGAGGAAAAGCACAGTCTGCTCAATGTTCTCTGTCTGAACAGATCTGGAGTTGAGACAACTGTCTTTCTAAATTCTTTTACAGTCATTCTGATGAAATTACACTAAAGAAAATGATGAGAAAGTGATTTAGATATGATAGGAATGTGTTTCAGAGACATACTGATGTCACTTTAATACGGACATCACTTCTTGTAAATTATGAGTTGGAAATGATACACATTTCTGTGTTAAATATCAAAGAGCATTAGCTTATCATATTCAAACAGCCCATGGACATGTTCCTTGCCTTCTGTACTCACTCCCACTCATAAACTGAGTGATGGCATGTCCCAAAGTTATCTTCCACTACTCTCTCCACTAATCCCACTGGGTTCCAGCCTCACCGGCCTTCTGATTCTCTGAATATATCATGTCCACCCCACTCACTCACCAGTCACCTAGCAAACATTTAATGAGCACCTACTTTTGCTCAGCGCTGGGGACATATAATGAGACTCCTGGCCCAAGGGAGATTCACAGCCTGTCCCATGGCGTCCCCATCCCATAAATATTCTCCCCACGTCTCTTCACGTAGGTTTATTCCTAGGTATTTTATTCCTTTTTGTTACAATCATCAATGGGATTGTTTCCTTAATTTCTCTTCCTGACTTTTCACTGTTAGTGTATAGGAATGCAAGGGATTTCTGTGTATTGATTTGGTATCCTGTGACTTTAATAAATTCATTGACTAGCTCTAGTAATTTTCTGATGGTATCTTTAGGGTTTTCTAACAGTATTAGATTGTCGAGTCAGTTCTAGTGAGGTGGATGAAACTAGAGCCTGTGCTACAAAGTGAAGTCAGAAAGAGGAAAACAAATATCGGATACTAACAAATATGTAAGGAATCTAGAAAAATGATACTAAGGAACCTATTTGCACAGCAGGAATAGAGACGCAGAATAAAAACAGACTTATGGACACAATGTGGGAAGGAGAGTATGGGACAAATAGAGAAAATAGCCTTAAAACACATACCTTACCATATGAAAAACAGACAGCTGTGGCAAGTTGCTGTATAACACAGGGAGCTTAACCCTGTGCTCTGTAACAACTTAGAAGGCTGGGATGGTGTGGGGGGTGGGAGGGAGAGGACATATGTATACTTACGGCTGCTTCACATAGTTATACGGCAGAAACCAACAAAACATTGTTAAGCAATCATCCTCCAATTAAAAGTAATTTTTTTTAAAAAAGAAATTAGAAAAAAAAAATCCTCCCCATGCCTGGGTACCAGGGCCTCTGTTAGCAGAGTGAGTGGAGGAAAGAAGAAGGTGGGTTTCCAAATACACAAACAATACAGAATGGTAAAACCTATGGTGTAATAGTCTGATTGAAATGTTATGTGTCACAGAGAAGGGACAGGAGGGAGAAACAAGAGAGAGCTTATGGAAGACTTAAAACAAGGAACATTCTTCGGGCATCTTGGAAAATAAGTAGGGTGTTTTCAAGCTGACAATACCCCAGGCAGAGGAGACGGAACGTTCCAAGTATCTCTTGAGAATGTGGAAAAACAGGAGACAGAATAAGTCTGGAGCTATAGTTTGAGAAGCAGGTTGGGGGTCAGTCCTAAAGGCCTGTTGCCTGCCCCACAGGAAATTCGCAATGTGATTAAGATGGGTGATACGATCAGAAGTACAGAAAGATGATTTAAACAGTCAGACTTCTAATCTAATTAGAAGAAATAAAATAGAAATGGACTATACTAGACATGGGAAACTTGATAAAACCACACATTTAATAACAGCTCATGCTACTCCTAATAAATTACCAAAGCAACTAGAGGCATTAGAAAACCTAAATAAGTTTCAGTTCAGTCGCTCAGTCGTGTCTGACTCTTTGCGACCCCATGAATCGCAGCACACCAGGCCTCCCTGTCCACCACCAACTCCCAAATTTATAATCACTGAAAACATTTTTCAGGCTATTTAATTTTAGATACTTTTTACTATGAAATGCATCAAATGTGTATAAAAGTGAAAAAGTATACAGTAAACCAGCTCCCACATGAATATCAAACTCAAAGTTTCATATTATTCCTACAGATGCTCCCCACACTGTCCCTGGGATTATTTTTAAGGACAACCAAGACATTCTACAATTTTGCCAGTAAGTAATTGGAACATTTTTTTAAGTTAATGTTTTAATTTTATTGGCGCATAATTGATTTATAGTGTGTTAGTTTCAGGTGTACAGCAAAGTGATTCAGTTACACATATACATATATTCATTCTTTTTGAATTCTTTTCTCATATAGGTTACCACAGAAAATTGAGTAGAGCTCTGTGTGCTATAAAGTCCTTGTTGATTATCTGTCTTATGAACAGTAGTGTGTATGTGTTCATCACAAATTCCTGATTTATCCTCTATCCCACCTTTCCCCTTTGGTAACCGTAAGTTTCTTTTCAATATCCACAAGTTTGTTCCTTTGTAAGTTCATTTGTAACTTTAAAAAGTAATCAGATTCCACGTCTAAGTGATGCCATGTGATACTTGTTTCTCTGTCTGACCTCACTGAGTATGATCACCTCCAGGTCCATCCATGTTACTGCAAATGGCATTATTCCATTCATATTGATGGCTGAGTAATATTCTCTTGTACACATGCATCACATCTTCCTTATCCATTCCTCTGCCAGTGGTCATTTAGGCTGCTTCCATGTGTTGGCTATTGTAAAGAGTGCTGCAGTGAACACGGGGATGCAAGTTTCCTCTCGGGTTATGATTTTTCCCAGGAGTGGGATTGCTGGATCATATAGTAGTTCCATTTTTAATTTTTTATGGACCCTCCATGCTGTTCTCCCTAATGGGTGTACCAATTTACATTCCCTCCAACAGTCTAAGTGAGTTCCCTTTTCTCCATATCCTCCTCAGAATTTATTGCCTGTAGACTTTGTGATGATGGCCATTCTGATTGGTGTGAAGTGATACCTCATTATAGTTTTGATGTGCATTTCTCTGATAGTGATGCTGAGCATCTTTTCATGTGCCTTCTGGCCATCTGTATGTCTTCTTTGGAGAAATGTATATTTAGATCTTCTTCCCATTTTAAAAATACTTTCTGAGGACTACCATTCCAAAACCAGCTTTTGGGAGAATTTGTTCAAACTTTGTACCTTCTAGAACACTGAAAAGGATGGAATGGTTTGTAAATTGAGCAAGAACTCAGAATAAACTAAAACCAAAGGCTGAACTGCCCCAAAAGATGGAAAAGCAAAAGACTAGAGATGAATTTTTCATGTGAATATAAATATAAATTCATAAATATTATTAAGTCAGTAAGAATACTGCAATAATATAAAATATTACAACAAAACTTGTTCAATGATGCAAGTTAATGTCAATATATTTCTAAAATGAAGCCCCAATATATTCTAAATTTAATCCCTGAAATAACTAAGTCAAAAAATGGGGGAAAATATCCCAACAATGACCAAATAAACCCTAGAAATATTTTTAACATTTATTTATAATTTTAAAATATCTAGTAATATGCAATAGTAAGCAGT
>SJYQ01004445.1:482886-525470 GCA_006410935.1 Redunca redunca
ACAAAGTCAAAAATACTGTCAAAACAATACGGACAAATATTATGAGTAAACAAATCATAATTAAGAAAATATAAATAAATGACAGAAGAGACAAGAAAAAATTGAAGCTCATTAGTAATTAAGTTAGTGGAAATTAGAATGATACTATAATGAAATTCCATTTTCCTCGCATGAAAGTAGCAGAGCATTAAATTGATTATTTATTTATATTACAAATATCAGTATTAGCTAAGGATTCAAGAAGGAGCACTCTCAAATACTTCCATTTGACATAAAATTGATATAAATGTGTTCAAGGTAATCTGAAATACATACCAAAAGTATTAAAAATATGCATAGCTTGACCAAGAAATATATATTTCTAAAATTATCCTTGAAAAAAATGATGTTACGGAAGTACATGCATGAGTGAAGAAAACATGTTCACAAAATACTAGGCAGGTTAATCAAATTATAAGTGAGCTTTAATTTTGTCAAATATGATGAATATTATTGATATAGCAATGTTACTTATAATATGGTAAACTTGGAAATATAAGCAAAAATAATCACTGTAATTATTCATAGCATTTTGGGGTTGGATTAATTACAGATTATTTGAATCTCATTTTGATGAAACTTATTTCAAAATTTTCTGGATTGGACATGCATGTATTATTTGGGGAGAAAAGTCAGAAAACAATCATTCACAACAAACTGATCTCACGAAATATGTATTTTAAAACTGATAGTGATGTCTACTAAGAGCAAGTGGTCCCATGATCAAAGGCTGGGAGGAATACACTGAGGGCTGTGGGGGGCGGGGCGGTTCAGAGAGGAGGGGTAGCTAGGAAGTGAAACTTCAGGAATAAACGCCAGCGATTCTTCAGAAATTAAAGTCAACTACAGTAAGTATCACGGAGAAGGCACTGGCGACCCACTCCAGTACTGTTGCCTGGAAACTCCCATGGACGGAGGAGCCTGGTAGGCTGCAGTCCATCAGGTCACTAAGAGCTGGACACAACTGAGCAACACTTTCACTTTTCACTTTCATGCACTGGAGAAGGAAACGGCAACCCACTCCAGTGTTCTTGCCTGGAGAATTCCAGGGACGGGGGAGCCTGGTGGGCTGCCGTCTATGGGGTCACACAATCAGACACGACTGAAGCGACTTAGCAGCAGCAGAGTGTCTATTTTCTTTTCGTTGGAGGGTGCTGAGATGGAGGAAAGGTTAACTTTAAGATTTCCAGTCTGGCCAAGCAGGTGTCAGATAATACGGATGATAAGTAAGATTCTGTCTCTCTGCCCAGTTTTTCAGAAGCCAAGTTAAAGCTTCCTTTCTCATAGTGGTGTCCTTTATACCTCAGGCCATAAGACACCTATGTCCTTCAGATTCCAGCACAATTAATTCCACCATCATCCAGCACTTGACAGTCATTCTGCCTTGAGGTATGTCTTACAATGTTATTTTTATCATCACTTAATTTTTCTTACATTAATGTCTCTGGTGTGGCCAAGCAGTAGCGGTAAAGGAGAAGCAAACCAACGAGGGAACCTTCAAAGAGCGCCCTTTCAGGAGAGGAACACAGCCCACTGCACGGTCCCCTGGACTGCTGTATACCCGCTGGCGGCTTCTGTCTTTTCCCAGCTCTGCTCCTCAGACCATGGTCATGTGAGTCTCATTTTGCCTAGCTCCTATGTCTTTTAGTTGCCTTGGTTCTGGTATCCTAAATTCTTACCAATATTCAACCTGAACTTCCCTGAAACTTTGGGAAGTGTTGGTCATTTGCAAAATCCACATTGGCAATGAAAGTAATACTTCATAAGAATTCAACCCTATCTCTAATAAACACACACACTCACAACCTTATTTTCCCCAACTACACTGTCAGGTATTTGAAGGAATGGGTTATATTTGATGACGATGAAGATGATGAAGAAAATAAAATAACACACCAGCCAATGTTATTTATGAATTCTTAATATATGCCTTGCACCTACATGTTAATGCAAACACTGATGTGCCTTCAAGTGAAGTATTACCATTATGCCTTCACCTGCACACGTGCTAAGTTGCTTCAGTCATGTCAGACTCTGCCCTATGGACCACAGCCCACCAGCTTCCTCTGTCCATGGGTTTCTCTAGGCAAGAATACTGGAGTGGGTTGCCACGCCCTCCTCAGCGGATCTTCCCAACCCAGGGATCAAACTCGCGTCTTCCCTCTCCTGCATTGAGAGGTGGGTTCTTCACCACTAGTGCCGCCTGGGAAGCCCCAGTATCTTTTAGCTATTTAATAAACTATGCCATCACAGACTGGGTAAACTCAGAGGTTTAAAGGACAGATTCAGGGTCAGTGCCTGCTTCTGAGCTAAATGTCCCTGTGACTTTCAAAGTTACCATACACTGTTACATCCTCTGCTCACTCAACACTTTATTCATCCTGGTGACCCACTCCATAGCTTAGCAAGTGCCACTGGCCCTTCATATGAAGTTCTTTGTCAAGTCCTTTCCATAAAACTCCCAGCTGACCCTAGAAGGGATTCAGTAGATAGCAACTGAGTGAAGAGTGAATTATTACATTTACCGCCTCAAAAAAACTATGGGAAAAGGAGGTCTATGCAGTATAACCAGAGCAACATTTTTAGTTATGATGTCATAATAGTTAATGGAGGGAAATAAAAAAGTAATGGGTTGTTAAGTACCAGGTGCATTCCAAAACTTGCTTGACAGGAAAATGCAATAATTTCATTCACTGCTCTTGGTCAATTAGATGTTTGGGTGGAAACTACAGAGGCATGAATAAAGTCAAGGAAATCTTTTGCAAAAGGTAAAATCCTAGGGAAAAACTAACAGGAATTTGTTAGTAAAATAAAAGAATACAGTTCTCTATTAGCATGACCTTGCTCCCCTTAAGCACCTTCATTTGACTGAATTTATAATAATTTTCCAGTGATACCAATGAAAAGAGATATGTCACAGTTGCAAGTAATACATTCATTAAAACCGTTTATCTTTACACTTCATTACTAACTGCAACAACAGAGTATATGAAATATCATTTACAGAGAAATCCAGAAGACAGAGTAATGGGAAAAAAAATGATCTTTCATTTCTTTTATACACAATCAAAAGTAGATGACTACCTGATCTGAAAAACCAAAAAGGCCATCATAAATTTACATTTGTGTCTTACTCTGTCTATGTACTACAGAAAAAAAAAAAAAGAGCAATATCGTAACTGAATTCACGTCTGAGTCAGAAGACTCCAGTTCTTTAGATCAAATCACTGGGAAACTCTAGCCCTTGACCTACAGAAACATTCCAAATATTCTGGAATTCAAAATGTTTTGATATGTATGTGCATTCATGTGTGCTAACTCGCTTCAATCATGTCCAGCTCTTTGCGACCCAATGGATGTAACCCACCAGGCTCCTCTGTCCACTATAAATCCTTTCTGGAATAAGAGGGGAGAGACATATACATAGATAAATAGCAACTGAATGAGCAAATGAATCCAGTTTGGAGAGGAAACAACACTTTTACATGGCTACTTTCTAAACATTCCAAATGGTATCCAAAGTATCTTTGAAATAGGGTGATCACTTTTCCACTTGGGACACAACTCCATTCTGTTTCCTGAGTCTGGCGTATGCATTGGGATGACAAAGATAATGGACATCCCAAGAAAAGTTCAAGATCATTGTAAGGTCCTCCACAGTGCTAAAGCTCATCACTGTATGATTTTTCTCTAAAACCTGTCACAAAGAGTAAATAGGGCCACTGTTCCCTGAAAACTAGCAGTTACAGAAATAGATTTTCCTGCTGAAAGCACACAGTGGTTTCTGCAGTGTCCAAAGCTCTGTGTTCTCCCTGCCAAGGTACAATTTGGAGGAGGGTCAGGAGAAAAGATGTTTTCTAAAATGTATGAAGCCAGCTCTGTGAAATCAAAGACGAACTGCCTGTATGTGGTAGATAATAAACCAGTGCATACATAATAGACATCTTCAATATTTCAAGTACATGATGATTTGGGTTCTAAAAAACTGGCTCCCTTAAAATAGTTATGTTGCAAGTTATTATCATAAAGAGTTTAACCCCAAATCCACTCTGAAGGTAATTTATGCAAAACAGTTCTCTTATTTCGAAGGGGGTAAGAATGTTTTCATTTCTTCATTTATTAATTAACTGGTTCACTCATCTGTCTGTCAATCTAGCCATTTAGCTCATCCATCTGACACATACATTCTGAGTAGATACTTTGTATTAATATAAGGCATATGTAGCAGCTAGAGAGGAAAAGCAGATAAAATGTGCTCATCTATAACAACAATCAAAGGAGAAGGTTATTATGCATCATGAGACGTGTAAATTGTTTGGGGAGATTAGAGAAAGGAGAGATGAATCCCAAATGAGGGGCTTGAAGCAGGGCTCTTTACAGAAAGTGGCATCTGAATTGGTTCTTGAATAAGTTAAATGATTTAAGTGCACTTAATATTTTAATTTCAATCTAACCTAGCTAAAAGCAGACAACATGTAATCAAGCTTCTCCATTAATAGAGATGTGTGTTTATAATCTATGACTAGTTATTTATATTTTGAGCTACAGTTTTGTCTAATTGGGGGAACAGTGTAGACTAAAATATAACATTGAGGACTGGATACAACTGGGCCAAAGTCTTGATTCCTGCACTGAATATCCACGTGATCTTTGGCCCATTTCCTAACATCATTATATTTCAGTTTCCTCGTCCATTAAATGGAGATGATAATAGTGCCTCCTTGGTAACATTTTTGTGACAAATTTAAGTTGTAAGAAGTAGGTAAGTCCCTTAGAATGTTGACAAACATAGGTTAACACTTGGTTAAAAGGCAGTACTATTGTTTGCATTGCTGGTAGACCTTCTTCACATAACTCAGGAGATGCCCAACAGACGTGAACCTCAAAAACAAACTGATGACTGTAACTGGCAATGCCTGCCATTACACTGGAGGGGCAGGATGACTGCCATCCTCTCTAATAAGATTTCTTCTGGGTCTGGCGTCATCTACAGTACACTATGTCTCTTCAACAGCAGTCCCATGAGTTCATCCTTCTACCTTGATTTCACCTACTTTTGTAAAATCACTCACACTTTGTGAGGTTATCCAGAGCCCCTCCAAAGCCAGTATCTTGTATTCCATACAGTCTATAATTGTGACTCAGATGATCCCAAGCTATCCTCTAAATTTTTAAAAAACATATCCAGCGGATTCTGTCTGATGCAATTAACAGATAATCAGAAACTTCTCTTTACTTATACTACTAACCATATGCTATTGTTTTTAGAATTTGAGTCATTGATTGAAATTCAAGTTTTGCGGTCACTGAACCAAGACACAGAAAACAATATCAATATTAGATGACCAATAATTATCTGAGGGGAAAAGGCTGGTACACAGAAATGGCATCTTTCACTACTGGCTAGGCTGGTAAGGAATAAACTGGACAGGCATTGTCCAGCGTAGTAGCTATGAGCCACCTGTGGTTTTAAGCATTTGAAATGTAACTAATCGTGTATTGGATAGAGATGCACTATGGGTATAAATTATGTGCCAGATTTTGAATACTTCACACACAAAAAGTATGTAAAATATTCAATTCATAATTTTTGTACTGACACATGTTGAAATAATGTTTTAGATATACTGAGTTAAATTAGATATATTAAAATTATTTTCATCTTTTTATGTTTCTATGACTAGTAGAAAACTTTTAATTATATATGTGGTTCACATGACATTTCTACTGGGTAGCACTGGACTAGAGGGAGGCTCCCATCCCAGTGGAAAGACAGGGTCTGTCCTGAGGGCAGAGGAACAAGCGTTTCTTGAAACCTCAAAGCTCCTCTGATGTTCCAGATGCCCAGAGGACACAGCAATTACCACACCTCTTTCCAGTCTCTGTGGCAGGTAGAAGGAATAACTGTGCCCTCATCTGGAAGGATCTCAGGAATCTTACAGAGGGGCTAGATCAATTCCAGGTATTACCAGTATGGGGAGGGGGTGTCCCAGCAGGTAATTAAGTCAGTAGTCCCTCCTGACCCATTCACTTGTGTGACAAGCCAGTACTCCATATTTGACAGTGTCAAGAAGCTCCTTGTTACTCACTGAATCAAAAAATACCCATAAGCTGAGCACCAAAGATATTTTCAAACATTATTTGATGTTGCATATTTTGGTGAAAGATGAAATTGAGAAGCATCGAGAAGCTGATTGGACTGCTGAGTTTAAGGAAGCTTGAAGTAATAAATTCCCAGCTGCTCAAAACCCATCTCATTTCTGGCGTGGTCATCTAAGCGGACCATATTTTTCTATAGTTTTGTCACAGTGAAGAATCTAGGTTTTCCAAGCCAGCTGGCCAACCATGAGTAGAGGAAACACTCCTATATTCAACACTGACCATCAGGCACTGCCTAACCTAAAAACGGGCACTGGCTGGTCTAAGGATGGAAAAGCAAAGATCCCCAGGTCTGACTAACACTTTAAAAAATAAAACAATTTCTTAATGGAGGAGCAATCCAGGTCACATTCCACTGTTCCCACAAAAAATCATCAGTTTTAATATCTGATTTTCAAAGAGAATAGTCCATTAATGAAGAGGAAACTGTTTCAATAAATCACAAATTATGTCAGTGTAAAATAACGGTCCAAGTAACTTTAGATAAAAATAAACTGCAGGCCTTCATAAGACACTACAATACTGAATCACAACCAAAAAACAGCAGCTGGTGTTTGTGCTGATGGCTTAAAAGTACTTTCCTATCAAATGTGAATTGCCAGATAATCTACAAATTACATAAGGGAGGCACTGTTTTCCCAGGTTTGCAAATGATGAAGCCTAAGAGTTTATACCTAGTAAATGACCAAAGTAAGAATCAAAATTCATGTCTCTTGAGAGCAAACTGCATATTTAAAAAATGATCCAGCAGGTACCCTACTGAAAGCCACATTAAGTGTTAAGATCTCAGTATTTGGAAGACTCAGCAGATCTTCTTTTTAAAATTCTAAAAAAGACATGTGCGGATGGTCCTTAGAGCTGGAAATGCTAGGATTGTGAATGTGGAGTTGCATGAAGAATTAGGTAAAAACAATGAAAGGATATTATTTCTGAATTGTTTTCCATTTTTTTTCTCAACACAAGGATAATATGTGTTCATTATAGACATATAAACAAGAATATTTAAATACATATAACTTCACAACCAGAGAAAAATCATCATTAATATGTCAATATTGATGCCACATGCAGAGGTGATCTTTGATATATTTAGCAGCCAGTGTGGCACTTCAGAAGAAGGGGACGGTCACAATGATGCCACTTTATATAGTCTGCAGAGATGTACCAGTGGCTACACGTGCCATAACAGCTCTGTCATGTTTTATAAGAGTCTTACAATCTTACAGATTTCCAACCTCCTTTTTAAAAGTCACAGTATACTTTAAACATGTTATAAAGCCTGCTTCATTTTTCCTATATGTAGTCTCCCTTCCAGAGAAGGCAATGGCACCCCACTCCAGTTCTCTTGCCTGGAAAATCCCATGGACCGAGGAGCCTGGTAGGCTGCAGTACATGGGGCTGGTAGGAGTCGAACACAACTGAGCAACTTCACTTTCACTTTTCACTTTTCTACATTGAAGAAGGAAATGGCAACCCACTCCAGTGTTCCTGCCTGGAGAATGCCAGGGACGGGGGATCCTGGTGGGCTGCCATCTATAGGGTCGCACAGAGTCGGACGCCACTGAAGCAACTTAGTAGCAGCAGCAGCAGCAGTAGTCTCCCTCCTGGAAAAGGAAAGGCTGAGGTTCATGGTAGCCGCGATTGTTCATCATGCATTCCACCGGGATTCACTGACCATCCTCTGCTTCAAAAGCGCTGAGAAAGATGCTAGGTGAGAAAGAGTCAGAAAGGCCAAGGTTCTGCCCTTAATATCCTAAAAGCCAGTAACAGCACTTGGCTCTGATGAGGACACCAGCCAATGGAGCACCTTGGCTCTTTATTCCAAAGGTGGTAAAGAAGAAAACTGAGGCTCGCAGTGCTTTGTTATTTGAAGCTCCATTATAGCTCCTGCTAAATAACCTCTCTTGAGCAAGCCCTTGGTTACTCTGTCAATGTATCCTGAATAAATTCCACCATAAAAGTGATTAAAGGTGGTGTCAGGGTCTTCACTGCTTTGTGCATATTATCTGACTTTTCCTCCAATGACCCCATCAAGTAGTGCCTATAACCACCTCCATTTTAAAGATCTGGACATTAAGACTTGGAGACATTAATTAGCTGGACTAAGTTTACACAACAGATTTATCTGACTCCAGAGACCAGGCTCTTAACAGCACACACTACTGCCTTTAGAGTACTGACCATGGAAAGACAGTCATAATATATCAAGGGAAATAAGCCTGGCCCAGAGGGTGCACAGATGACCCAATCCTGCCGGACTTTTACCCTCTCATTCCACTTCCCTTTGTGCTTCAACTCATGGTCCTTTTAGGTGCAAGAGGAAGATGAGCTCTTTCCCCACAGAAAACCTTCTCAGCTGTTATTATGTCTCCCTGCAATGTTTTTCTCTGCATTCTTAGCATGAACAGATTTCAACCTTAATATCTCACCGTGAATGTCACGCATCAGAAAGGATTTCCCCTGGGCATCCATTCTAGCATAATCTTTCTGACATCCCTCTGCTTCCCCTCTCCCGCCTCTTTAAAACACGAATGAAGCAGGTTTTAGAGTAGTCAATACAAAATAATACTGTCTATATAAAAACACTCTAGTATGCACCCAAATACGCTCATGTATACAACACACCCCATCCTGGAATGAAATACAAAAAGAAAAAGAAAAACATAAGAAAAATAAGCAAAAAAGAAAGAAAAGTATTTATTCCAAGATTTTAACCGTTGTTTTTTCTTTCCTTGGTGAGTATGACTTTTGAGATTTTCTATGGTTTTATACTTGCCTGCACTTTCTGAAAATGAAAAAAGCAAAAAGTGTTAGTCACTCAGTCGTGTCTGACTCTTTGTGACCCCATGGACTGTAGCCTGCCAGGCTCCTCTGTCCATGGGATTCTCTAGGCAAGAGTGGAGTGGGTTGCCATATCCTCCGCCAGGGGGTCTTCCCGACCCACTTTCTATCTTTGGTAATTAATACTGATTACTCAAATAGTTCATTTCAAACACATAATGGTGACTCTAACATAAGCAATAACAATCCCCCCTCTTTTTCTTTAGGTAAGGAAACAGAGCAAATGCTGCTCTAGCTATGATTTTTGCATTAGGTATCCAAAGGCACAGCAAGTAGGGACTTCATCTCCCAGTGCAGAGGATGTGGGTTCAGTCCCTGACCAGGGAGCTAGGGTCCTGTGTGTCTCATGGGTGGGCACCCAGGCATGGAACAGAAGCAATTTTGTAGCAAATTCAATAAAGACTTTAGAAATGGACTATATCTATCTCTCTATCTATTTATCTACATCTATATATGTGTGTGTGCTTGTGAAGTTGCTCAGTCGTGTCCGACTCTTTGCGACCCTGTGGACTATAGCCCTCCAGGCTCCTCTGTCCATGGGATTCTCCAGGCAAGAATACTGGAGTGGGTTGCCATTTCCTTCTCCAGGGGATCTTCCCAACCCAGGGATCGAACCTGGGTCTCCTGCATTGCAGGCAGACACTTTATCTTCTGAGCCACCAGGGAAGCCCCTATATCTATCTATCTATCTACCTATCTATATATCAAGTCATGGCAAATAATTCAGGGATTAAATGTTTTTCCTTTGTCCTTTACAGAGTTTTCTATGAAGGATAGTGGAGGATCAGAAGTAGAAAGAATGGTTTTAACAATAACATCAGTAACCACAGCAGTTAAGAAATGTCCTACCACATATTCTCGTTAAAAAAAAAAAAAAAGTCTGTGTAAAAGTATAAACACACACGCAAGCCAAAAGCCCAATCAAGAGCAGCAAATGAGACTCTGCCACACCCAACCTCCCCCAGCCTCAACCCACAAGTCAGTGACTCTGTAGACAAGGCTCTTCCGCTGCAGTTGGAAAAATCTCTCTCAGGCAACATCCAAGGAAAGCTAAGGCACTGTTCGGGGAGACTGTGATTACTGAGGATGCAGGGAGGGGCAGGAAGACTTGGTAAAGCCTCAGGACTTGCACAGCCGCAGGCTTTTCATCTGTGTTACTGCTTTACCTGAAAAAACCCGTTGTTTTTTTTTAAATCTGTCATTAGCTCCAAAATAAATGAATTCTCCAGTTGAATAACTGGGACAATTTGCAATTATTTGGTCAAACGCCAAAATACCTCTGCAGCTTTGCTGACATGGACATGGCAGTAAGGCTTGCAAAGGATGCATTTGGCACGAGTCAAACTGATGGGAAAGAAATGGCTATCATAACATTGGCAACCAGATAAAAGGACTTTTAAAAATATCTGCTGGCACAAATTTTCATTTATTCTAAGGATAAAATCCACGGAGTAACTTGGCTTTACTTGAAGGGGAAATTTTAGAGCAAAAATGTCATTTCTTTTGAGAAGGCGGTTATCAAAATAATTGCACTTTCCTGTTCTTACTTTCCAGAGAACTGAGCACGTGTGGCATTCACGCTAACACAGTGACACGGCTCAGTGTCGCCGGGACAGGGCGAGAACTGTGCCCAGATACACAAGTCACACTGGGGATTTGTATGCTGGTCTAAGAACTTTCCGTCACTACTTTAAAAAAATACGGAAAGTGGAATATTTTGTGGTTTTCCATAGATTAGGTTTCCTGTATGCTGTTTAATTGAAGTTATAAGTGAGAGTGCATCCAATTCTCTGAAGTGCTTTTTCTCTGAATACTGAGCACTCAGAAATCCAGCCAGCAAGGGCTTGGTTTCATGTTACCACTGTTGAAGGAATTTGGGTTCTTTTCCAACACCTTCTCGCCTTGGGTAACTTCTTCTTTGGCCTTTGCTGTAAGCGAGAGCTGGGGAACAAAAAAAGGCATTTCCCTTGGCGTCTGACATGTGAACAGGAAGAACAGCAGATGAGAGAATGGCAAAGGATGGCGATTCACCGGTTATCACCTGCCACGACCATCAGTATCCTCCTGCAGGATTTGAGACTGAGTTTTGACACTAAACACATTAACTGAGAAAACCGTCTGGCCAGAAAAAGTATCATTAACTCAACCAACAACCATTTAGATACATCTATGTATTTTTTTATAAATTTTCCAAACAGGGATTTTTAGATGTACAACATCATAGACATCATCACTCTTACAGGACAAATTTTAGATCAAGAGGAAGAATGGATTTTAGGACCACTGAACAAATGCAAGGACAAAGCATGTAACACTTCATATAAAAAAATAAATAAGAGAAAATCACAAAAACACTCAGAAAAGTATCTGCACCCCCATCATCACTGCAGTATCATTCACAACAGCCAACACGTGGAAGCAACCAAAGCGCCCACTGATGGATGAACAGATAAAAAAATGTGGTATATACGCAAGGCAGTGTTCTTCAACAATAAAACAGAAGGAAATCTTGCCATTTGTCAACGTGGATGGACCTTGAGGGCATTATGCTAAGTGAATAAGTCAGCGAAAGATAAATTTCACATGATCAATTTTTATGTAAAATAAAAATAATAATTGGGGAAAAAAAGTTCATAAAGAAATCATCTTAGTGGTTGCCAGAGAAGAGGGGTTAGTGGCAGATGAACAAAGGTCCATCTAGTCAAAGCTACGGTTGTTCCAGTAGCCATGTATGGATGTGAGAGTTGGACTATAAAGAAAGCTGAGCACCAAAGAATTGATGCTTTTGAACCGTGGTGTTGGAGAAGACTCTTGAGAGTCCCTTGGACTGCAAGGAGATCCAACCAGTCAATCCTAAAGGAAATTAGTCCTGAATATTCATTGGAAGGACTGATGCTGAAGCTGAAACGCCAATACTTTGGCCACCTGATGTGAAGAACTGACTCATTTGAAAAGACCTTGATGGTGGGAAAGACTGGAGGTAGGAAGAGGAGGGGACAACAGAGGATGAGATGGTTGGATGGCACCACTGACTCAACAGGGGTTTGACTAGGCTCCAAGAGTTGGCGATGGACAGGAATATCTGGCATGCTGCAGTCCATGGGGCCATAAAGAGTTGGACATGACTGAGCAACTGAACTGAACTGAATTGAACCGAAAGGGGAAAAGCTGCTTAAAAGTATAAACTTCAGTTATAAAATAAGGATGTCCTGGAGATGTACTGTAGAGCATGGTGACCCTAGTTAATGAAACTGGATTGCATATTTGAAAATTACTTAGAGAACATATCTTAAAAGTTCTCATCACCAGAAGAAAAATTTTGTCTGTGTATGATGAAGAACTTACTGTGGTGACCATTCCACAATATATACAAACATCCAATCATTATATTCCATATCCAAAATTAATGTCAATTATATCTGAATTTTTAAAAAACAGAACTGTGAGGAAAGAAAAGATCTCAAACATGGAATACAGAAGCATCATGTATATTTTCTTTAAAATTTTCATTATCTCTTTCCTATTTTGCTTAGAAATTATGTGCCTTATCTTCAAACATTGTTACTAAGAAACTGGAATTACATGTATATACCTGTGGTGGATACATGTTGATGTATGGCAAAAGCAATACAATATTGTAAAGTAATTAACCTTCAATTAAAATAAATAAATTTATATTTAAAAAAAGGGAAATAAAAGTTAAGTGAAGGAAGAAAGAAACTGGAATTGCTTTGCTTGAGACGAACCTTGCTTTATTCCTGGAGAGAGAAGCATCTGCGCTGGTGTCATGTGGATACAGCTAACTTCTCCCTCCCCTCACTTCTCGAAGAGCCTTTAAGGCATTGCCAACAGGCCATTCTTTGTAGTAACTCCTGTGCCAAGAACTGTTCACAGGTTTGCAGCCAAACTTGGATCAATGTGCAATAAGCAGTTTCGCTACAACAGTGCATATCCTGTGAGATGGAAGCCCAGGCTGAAGAGCTCAAATGGAACAGGTAACACAGCCTCCGTTTTTAGGGTATGGTGGAGCCAGAGCCTTGTTCTGTGAATGCAGAAGAACTCTGCCGTGTGAGTCTGTGTTGGGAGTGAGCGGGGGCAACAGCTGTGACCCCAAGACGTAACAGAGCGAACGGTGACGCTCAGTGGAGACACGTGGATCTCAGAGGCATTCCTTCAGGCTGTCATCGCTGTTCCTTTCCTTATCTCTTGCTTAATTTGTGTTAAACATATTTATCTTTTTAAATCTCTCCCAACAGTATCCATGCTGCGTGCTTAGTCTCGCAGCTGCGTCTGACTCTTTGTGACCCTTTGGTCTGTAACCCACCAGGCTCCTCTGTCCATTGGACTTTTCAGGCAAGCATACTGGAGTGGGTTGCCATTTCCTTCTCCAGGGGACCTTCCTGACCCCGGAACAGAACCCACAACTCATGTGTCTGCTGCAATGCAGGTGGATTCTGTACCCACTGAGCCATCCAGGAAGCCCACTCTTTAATATTCATAATTGAGAACAACTGTGCTAATCACAATGGCGTGGCCCAGCATCCCTTTTCCATGACAGTGTTATATAAATCACATCAATTCAAGGCAGAGGGAAGGCTTCGGAACTGTGTAAGGAACCAGACCCCACTCCAGTCCACCCTGTTCATGAGAAATATGCGAGGAGAT
The DNA here is from genome assembly GCA_006410935.1 of Redunca redunca. Classification (NCBI taxonomy): domain Eukaryota; kingdom Metazoa; phylum Chordata; class Mammalia; order Artiodactyla; family Bovidae; genus Redunca; species Redunca redunca. Next base: position 496,591 of record SJYQ01004445.1, read on the forward strand.
ACTTGTCTAATGTGAAGCAACCCCAAAAGGTATTATGCCTGCCTTCCAGAGGGTCACCCTGCCACAGGACTCACAACCACCCCCACAACCTCACCACCATGAACATCACCATCATCATTCCATCTCCACTACCACCACCATAATCACAACCCACGGGTTGAATAATGTCTCCCTGCCAGAATTAATGACCATGCAGAACTCGGGAATGTGACCTTATTTGGACTGCAGACGTTACCAAGATGAGATCACAATGGAGTAGAGTGGGCCCTATATCCAGTATGGTGGTCCTTGCAGGAAGAGGAGAATTTGGGCAGAGAAACAGACACACAAGGCAGACACCGTGTAAGAAAGGAGACAGACACTGGAGTGATGAATTTCCAAGGGAAGGAATGCTAAGGATGGCTGGCAACCATCTGAAGCCAGAAGAGGTATGAAAAGATTTTTCTCTAGAGACTTCAAAAGGAGCATGGACCAGTCAGGACCTTGATTTCAGACTTTGGGCTTCTGTACTGGACAGAATAGATTTCTACTGCTTTAAGCCACCCAATCTGTGGTATATACTTTATTGCAGCAGCCTTGACTTGGGCGTTGAAGAATCTGCCCGAAATGTGGGAGACCTGAGTTCAGTCCCTGGGTTAGGAAGACCCCATAGAGAAGGGAATGGTTACCCATTCCAGTACTCTTGCCTGGAGAATTCCATGACAGAGGAGCCTGGTGGGCTACAGCCTTTGGGGTCACAAAGAGTCGGACATGACTGACTAACAATTTCACTTTTACTTTTTAGGAAATGAGTACAACTCCACCCACCCCACTGCTCCCACCACCATCAGCATCTACCCCCCTCCTCAGCTGCATTACTATGAAAACATTGTGAAAAAGATACTTCAGATAACTTCCTTTCAGGCCAACACTGGGACTTAGTTTTACTGGTCAGCAGCTGACACCACAAGATGAACCCATGTAAGTATCTTAACCACAAGTGGTCTGACCCTTATTTCTGGGATTTACAGGTCTAGTATCTCTTCTTTTTAATACCCAAATTTCTGGCTTGAGCTCGACATGACCATTTTTCCCCATTCCCAAAGAAGAACAAAGATGGTTTGACATGAAGGAGACATCAAAGACCATTCACTTTAACCCCATAATCTGATAGTGTTGACAGATATGATCCCTAAAAAGGTGAAGTAATTTGCATAAAGTCAGTGAATCAGCTTCTAGCAGAATCAGATCCAGAATTCAGATATCCTGACTCAGTCAACTTGCTAAGACTGCTTGCCACAAGAGGGTGTGGTTATCTTTTAATACCTACTGCCAAGTATTAGAGGCTTCCCTGGTGGCTCAGATGGTGAAGAATCTGCCTGAAATGTGGGAGACCTGAGTTCAATCCCTGAGTTGGGAAGATCCCCTGGATAAGGGAATGGCAACCCACTCCAGTATTCTTGCCTGGGAAATCCCATGGACAGAGGAGGCTGGCAGCCTACAGTCTATGGGGTCACAATGAGTCGGACACAACTGAGTGACTGAGTATTAGGAAGCAATAAATGAAAAGCATAAACATTCTCCACCCTACTACCAACGCATTGATTCATTTAAACCTCATTTATCCTCACCAGAAAAATGTGTGGACCAGACCCAGAGATAAAATTAAATATTCATTAGGATATCAGTGGGGATAGTCACATGATGACATATAAGGAAGACGTTTTCTTATATTAGTATTGTATCACTGAAATATATTTCCACCGCTAAGGGGGCTACCCCTAAAATTAATTCTATAGACCTGTATACAATATAAATAACTTGAAGGTTTTCTCAAAGTATAGCTGAGGTAGAATTCTTATCGAGCAATCAGGAAGGAACTCTGGAATCATGAGAGTACTGATCAGTATGTAAATGAAGATTATCTACATCATGTATCCAAGTGTCAACAAATTAAAGAAGGCCTCTGTGTTCTAAAGCACCTGGTAATGACAAAACGTAATGATAAACACAATTAGGTATATTGATTCCTTCTGTTCTTTGAAAGTCATCTCATTGTACTTTCTAATCAGTGTGTTTTAAGACACAATCTCTAATATTGAAATGACTCTTTTCTAAACCTCAACTACTGAAAACTTTGAAAGAAAGGTATCAAGGCACCTGTACTTTTCATGTTAAAACTGAGGCCCCACCATTTAGGAAAAAAACAGTTTAAGATTAGCTCCCCAAGCAAGGCAAGATGTAATTATGTATAATCCAGCTCTACGTTCACAGTCAAAATCAGTTCAGTTCAGTTCAGTTCAGTCGCTCAGTCGTGTCCGACTCTTTGCGACCCCATTTGAATCACAGCACACCAGGCCTCCCTGTCCATCACCAACTGAGTTCACTCAGACTCACATCCATCGAGTCAGTGATGCCATCCAGCCATCTCATCTTCTGTCGTCCCCTTCTCCTCCTGCCCCCAATCCCTCCCAGCATCAGAGTCTTTTCCAATGAGTCAACTCTTCACATGAGGTGGCCAAAGTATTGGACTTTCAGCTTTAGCATCATTCCTTCCAAAGAAATCTCAGAGCTCATCTCCTTCAGAATGGACTGGTTGGATCTCCTTGCAGTCCAAGGGATTCTCAAGAGTCTTCTCCAACACCACAGTTCAAAAGCATCAGTTCTTTGGCGCTCAGCCTTCTTCACAGTCCAACTCTCACATCCATACATGACCACAGGAAAAACCATAGCCTTGACTAGATGGACCTTAGTCGGCAAAGTAATGTCTCTGCATTTGAATATGCTATCTAGGCTGGTCATAACTTTTCTTCCAAGGAGTAAGCAATTTTTAATTTCATGGCTGCAGTCACCATCTGAAGTGATTTTGACAAAATCAGTTAGTCCAGTTATTCAGTTAATCTAAATATCTCAGCTAAAAACATTTTTTTATTTTTTTTTTACTTTACAATACTGTATTGGTTTTGCCATACATTGACATGAATCCACCACAGGTGTATATGAGTTCCCAACTCTGAACCCCCCTCCCACCACCCTCCCCATATCATCTCTCTGGGTCATCCCAGTGCACCAGTCCCAAGCATCCTGTATCCTGTATCGAACCTAGACTAGCGATTCATTTCTTACATGATAGTATACATGTTTCAATGCGATTCTCCCAAATCATCCCACCCTCTCCCTCTCCCACAGAGTCCAAAAGTCTGTTCTTTACATCTGTGTCTCTTTTGCTGTCTCGCATATAGGGTTATCATTACCATCTTTCTAAGTTCCATATATATACATTAGTATACTGTATTGGTGTTTTTCTTTCTGGCTTACTTCACTCTGTATAATCGGCTCCAGTTCCATCCATCTCATTAGAACTGATTCAAATGTATTCTTTTTAATGGCTGAGTAATACTCCATTGTGTATATGTAGCACAGCTTTCTTATCCATTCATCTGCTGATGGACATCTAGGTTGTTTCCATGTCCTGGCTATTATAAACAGTGCTGCGATGAACATTGAGGTACACATATCTCTTTCAATTCTGATTTCCTCGGCGTGTATGCCCAGCAGTGGGATTGCTGGGTCATAAGGCAATTCTATTTGTAGTTTTTAAAGGAATCTCCACACTGTTCTCCATAGTGGCTGTACTAGTTTGCATTCCCACCAACAGTGTAAGAGGGTTCCCTTTTGTCCACACCCTCTCCAGCATTTATTGCTTGTAGACTTTTGGATCGCAGCCATTCTGACTGGTGTGAAGTGGTACCTCACTGTGGTCTTGATTTGCATTTCTCTGATCATGAGTGATGTTGAGCATCTTTTCATGTGTTTGTTAGCCATCCTTATGTCTTCTTTGGAGAAATGTCTGTTTAGTTCTTTGGCCCAGTTTTTGTTAAAGTCATAGTTTCCTTAATATCAGTTCCTTTCCTTTCATTAGAAACCTCCTTTTTTTCCTTTTACCAAGTTGATAACTTCATTATATATATGAATGAATTAACAAAAACACATATTTTTAAAATTTAACCTTCAGTAAAGTATATGCTGATATTATTTTCTAAGACTTTGAACAACTAAGCATTTATAACGTGAAATTCCTATCATCATTAACTATTTCCGTCTCTACCAGGAAAGTCACCACAATATAAAGTGATTTTTTTTTTCTTAAAGCAGATAAATAGAGCTCCAAACTTCTAATTAGCATGCATAGTTGGAAGCTACTGTGTTTTGCTTTAGGTAGTGGATGTAGGTCTTCCATAATTCTCAGAAGCAAGTAAGAATTCTAAAGCCAAATCAATTGCTTATTTTGTTTAAATTTTTTATTCTTTCCCTAAATAATTCATTTCCTCCTCAAAATAGGTCAGGTGTGACACAGGAGGTAAATGGAATCTAGAAGATTTTTCAAATGGTGCTACTCTTCCTAAAAATATATTTCATACTGGAAGTCTAACAGGTGTCTCAGATTTAATATGTCCGAAACCAGTCTGCTGACTTCCTCACTCCAAATCTCTTTTACTTCTGCAGTTTTCTTAGTAACCCTACCATTCACTCAGTTTGCATGGATTAAATAAACAGACAAAACATTCTTCATTCATCCTTGATTGCTCTTTTGCCCTAATCCCTTTGCCCACGCCTGCTCCATACAAATCTTTATTGTATATACAGCTTGTAAAATTTCTTCCAAATCAGAACACCTCATACCCATTCTTCTGCTCCTAACACTGAGAGAGCTTTCCAGCCACTCTCCTTGCTCCTACATGCCACTCTATCACCTCTTTTCTGCACATGCCAACCACACCCCTATTCGGCAGCCTCCAACTCTTTTCCACCTCTCAGAAAATAAATTCAAAATCCTTGTTGCAACCTAACCCTGGCGAGCTCTCAGACATCCTGTGCTGCCCTCTGTCCCTACCTCCTTTATTCCATTCCAAGTCCCACTGGCACCAGAGTGTTTTTGAACAGGACAGACTCCCATGTCAAGACTTGGCATGTGCTCTTCCCCGTGCTCAGAGAAAGGTTTTTTGCAGATATTTTCTTGACTTTCTCAGATGCTACCTCCTCACAGTCCTTCTCCAAACACCCTTTTAAAAACAGTACCTCATGCTATTGATCCGATAAAGGACGAGCTCTTCACTGAAAAGGCAGTGATTTAGGATGCCATGAAGGCACCTGGAAAACGAATGCTTGGCTGCATATGGTATAGAAGAACTGGACCTACATATTTCTCAGTGATGATAATATGATGACAGCTGCTGCTGCTGCTGCTGAGTCGCTTCAGTCGTGTCCCCAGAGACGGCAGCCCACCAGGCTCCCCGTCCCTGGGAGTCTCCAGGCAAGAACACTGGAGGGGTTGCCATTTCCTTCTCCAATGCATGAAAGTGGAAAGTGAAAGTGAAGTCGCTCAGTCGTGTCAGACTCCTAGCGACCCCATGGACTGCAGCCTGCCAGGCTCCTCCACCCATGGGATTGTCCAGGCAAGAGTATGACAAGAGAGGACCACAGCAGTAGTAGCCAACGCTCACTGAACATGTGCCCAGTTCTGACTGTTTTGTAGTAACCAGTCATAGATGAATTATGAAGCCCATTTAAATCTTGTCACCCTTAAAGTTATTACAGTATCATCCCTTTTTAAAGATGAAGTTAACTAAGACAGAAAATATCTAGAAGAGCCTGCTTACCCCCTAAGCATTTTAATCCAATCAGGAAGATTTTTTTTAAAGAAATATGAACAAACAAATTTATAAAATGTAAGGCCACAGAAATATTTTAAGTCTACCTATGTTTGTACAGGACTGGTTCCTCTAATAGAAGATGGCCCAAGACATTTGGAAGACTCTCAAAAGGCAAATTTCAATTCTGCAATCACAAACAATCCCAGTGTAGAACAGAACAGGACAGAATGCATTCAAAGTGACAACCCAGTCATAGTATGAGGGATGATTTTTAAAAGACATGAAGAAAACATGAAAACTGGACATAGGGCAACTGTTGATTAAGAGATAAGGGTCTATAAAAACCAAGTGGGGAAAATGCAAAGAGCTGAAAACTGCGATAAAAGTGTAAGAGTAATCAAAGGAGTTCCTTAAGTGATGTCCTACTGAATCTAACAAGGATATTGTTCTGGGCCTACTTGGACTATATGGATTACAGTAACAGATGTGAAAGAGAATATGTTTTTCAGCTCCTCTCTGATTCCATGATCTGTGACAAGGTCAGAGAGTAGTCTGGTAAAAAAAAAAAAAGAACTACACACTTCAACTCTCTAAGACCCAGGTCTGTGGTCCGAGAAATACACTCAGATAGCCAGAGGATTTGCAGGTAGGGTATGCTCCACAGACCTGGAATAATATGGAGAATGGGAAAGGTGCCAAAAGACCTCTAAAAATAATTAAATCTAATGTAATTTGCAAGAAGGTGCAGAGGACAGAATTCATGACCTGGGGAAAAAAAAATGAAGAGAGATTTGTGAGTACATAAAAAACAGAAATGTTGATCACCAAGGCCAAGTGGATTCATAAAGAATAAATTAGGCCAAATAAATGCCTTTTTCTTTTTTGCTGAAGTTAGATAACAGTGCAGGATGTCAAATTCATGAATGACATGAATCTGAAAGGAACAGCTTACACACTGCACGAAAGGGTCATGACAGTTCTGGTCTGAAGGCCTGGTATTGAGTCCAGGACTTAACAAGAGAAACTGACAAAAACAACAGCTATCATTTTTAAGCACTATTTACCAGGCGCTGACTGTGTTTCTGCATGCATCATTTCCTTTAACTCACAACCTTCTGAGGCAGGTACTATGATAACCCAATATTAAAGATAAAGACATTTAGGCTGAGAGAAGATTGCCAAAGATTACAGGGAGGTGGCTTGAGAGTTTAGGATTAACTAGTGTGCTCCCAAAGACAGCATTCAGGATGCTGTGGGGATGTGAAGCTCTGCTGTATTTAAAAAAAATAAATAAATTTTTTTAATGGGGAATTACTGATTTATCATAGACATGAAAGGGAACAGGAAAATAAGACTGTAGTCCTCACATGTGTGAAAGCCTTCCACATGGAACAGGGATAGAATCTCTCTTTCAGCCTCAGACAGTAGACTCGGTAAGAGTCTAGTCTTCCGCTAGAAGGCAGACTCTGACTAAGAACGAGACAGCACTTCAATGATTAACATCATGTGATAACAGAAGGGAAAGTCTAGGAGATCAGGAGCCACGTTACCAAAGGAACCTAAGCAGAGGGTGGGCAGCCACTTCTGTCAGGGGATAGTCGAGAGACTAGAACAAGAGATGACTATTAGGGGACTTCCCGGGTAGTCCAGTGGTTAAGACTCCACACTCCCAATGCAGGGCACAGGTTCAACTGGGGAACAAAGATGCCATCTGCATGCCCACAGAGGATGCCCCTCCCCTCAAAAAGAGAGAGAGAAAGAGAGATGATGATGATTAGGTTGGAAGCCCATCTGATTTCTTCCAAATTCTGAGATTCTATGAGGATGCAAATTTTGGTTATTACTATGATATACTCTGAAGTCTCAAAGGCAGATACATTCATGCTGCCACCTGGGACACAGGATGTCCTCTCCTGATTAGCATTTCCAAAAGAAGCACTGATAACTGATGCAACCGTTTAGAGTGAAAGCCCAGGGCTCTGCTGGAATCACTAAATAATTCTGTAACCATCTTTAGATGTTAACACGGAAAGGACAAAAGAGTGGAGCGTGTTTGTTTTCTCTCAGTCTGCACCATCGCCCTGAAACAACAGCGATTTGTACTGGTGCTTGGGCCAGGCCTTTCAGAGACAGATAATGAGGCTGCTGGGCCCTAGTGGGTGGAAGTCTCCAGATGGGTTCAGTCGAGTGTTTGAGACCGCGCAATGCTGACCATGTGATACAATGGTTCTCGGCACACTCTTCTCTTTCAACCAATATTAAGCATTGTTAGCCAAACAGAAATACCAGAGATGGCAATTTGGTTGGGTTTGATGTCTCCATGCAACATTTATCTCTCTTCTGGAAATCAGTGGTGCTATGCTTACACCGGTTTATTTCATTTTGTATTCTTTTATCACGTTAACCCATTGTTTGGGCTTCCCTGACTTTAGAGAAAAACCTCACGTGTGACTTGTGCCTAATCTTTTTTGAGAAGCACAGCTGGTCCTGTTGCTGCTTTTAGCATATCTGGAAATGGTTCTGAGGTACAATTACATGCCGTGCACCTGTGGGTCAGACGGTTACTGGGATGGAACCACACATTCCAGGCAGACAGGAGCTCTGAGTCTATAAGAAAACAAACGAACAAAAAAGGACATCCACTTCCTTGCATGCCATGTTATACGAGGCTCAGATATCTTATGAGATACTTTAAAGTCCAAGTGCACAGTTCATGGGAAGCAACAGAAAAAAAAGATCTTTAATTCATACCCAGGTTGCAAAACCAGACCCTCCCATCACCAGCAGCGAGGACACAGAACAATTACTTAACTACTCTCTACACTTCAAGCTCCTTTACAGTGAAGTGGAGGTAATAATACCCGCCCAACCATACTATATTGAGAGTTAATGCAGATATTGTCTATAATCCACGATAAGTACTTAGGAAATGCTCAGAACAGTGCAGTTACTGTTGACATTATTATATTTTCATTGGTTTCCTTTAGGAACCTAAAAGGTAAAATTAATTGCAGTGCCAAAGACTGTAAAGCTGGAGAGCAAGTGGTTGTAACCACTTCACAGGCAAATGCATTCAGCATGCCAGGCCACCTGTGAACCACCTGGCCTCCCTCCACCCTGGCTCAAGGTGCCTTACTCTGCAAGCCAGGGCTGCCTCGGAACCAAGCAGACCTGTGTCTGTTTTTCCTCTTTTCCTGGCACTAGTCCATGACTTCAAGGGGGTCCCCTGCCCCCTTTCTTTATTTAGAAACCAAATCTTGTTTCAGAAATTCAGCCTGAGAATCATGCCTGTGATGTGCTTCTCTCAGGAAAAGTGCCTCTGTGAGACCAGTCCCAGGTGGATCTGAGAGAACTCACAAGATACACAGAGACCCCCTCACTAAGTTCAAGAAAGTCCTCTTCTGGACTTTCCTGTTGGTAGAGTGGATAGAAATCGCCTGCCAATGCAGGGGACACGGGTTCGACCCCTCACTGGGGAAGATTCCACATGCCTGGGAGCAACCAAGCCCTTGGGCTTCAACTGCTGAGCCCGTGCTCCCCAACAAGAGAAGTCCCCACAGCGGGAAGCCCTCGCGCCACAGCAAACAGTGTCTCCCCCCTGGCCGCAGCTGGAGAAAGTCCATGAGCAGCAGTGAAGACCTAGTGCAGCCATTAAGCAATTAAAAACAGAATGCCCTCTTCGACCAGACAGCAGTCTCAGAATCCCAGCTTTCCCTTTGGAAAGTAGCTAACCCTGCTCACAAAACGGATATACTGATAGATACTTTCTGGAACTGTGGGCAGGTTGAGTAAACGCCTAAGTGAAATGAATGCCTCAAGGGGATGCCCACAGGTAACCATCATTTGTGCATCATTTGTGTCCCTTCTATAAAAAAAAATAATAATAATAAAGAAGTTTTAGAAAAGACTAACATCTCCCCCCCATTCCCTGCAATCTCTCCTCATAATTTTAGAGTTTATCAAAGATCACATTTAATTTGAAGATCTAATAAATTTTACTATCCAAATGGCAAAGATTTCAGATACACACAAGGTATATATTTTGTTAAGAGAAATCTAGCGCACCTATAAGAGGCTGTAGGGGTTGTCCATGTTCTCTTAGGAGTTGGCATCACTTGCTTCCTGGACCCTCTGGGCTCAGTCGTGTCTGACTCGTTGAGACCCCATGGCCTGTAGCCTGCCAGGCTCCTCGGTCCGTGGCGATTCTCCGGGCAAGAATACTGGAGTGGGTGGCCATGCCCTCTTCCAGGGGATCTCCCAAGCAAGGTACTGAACCCAGGTCTCCCACATTGCAGGCAGCTTCTTTACCATCTGAGCCACCAGGGAAGGCCAACTAAGCACACATATATTTTGTTAAGACAAACCCAGTGCTGCCTATGAGAGACTGTAGGAGCTGCCCATGTCCTTTCAGGAGCTGCCATCACTTGTCCCCTGGCCCCTCCATGCTGGAAGCACAGGGAAGTCCCAGCTGCGAGTCTGCTTCCTCCTATATCACAGCCTCTCAGCCCCCACCCCAGACCATATCGGCCAAAATCACACTGATTGTGATACTGTGACTTCTTTAGAACCCCAAGACATTCTGAATTACTATGAACCTGCACCCTACCTACACACATCAAGTGTTTATTTTGTGTGTGGGGGGGATGGGGGGTGGTTACATAACATTAATTGTATTAAGTCTTCATGCTCAGGAACTGTATATGTAATGCAAAGTGCCTGGACCTCCCCCTGACATGTTCAAACACAACCCTGACAACACTGTCATCAACATGCACTTATGTCTGAGCATTTCAGTTGCCATTAAGCTTAATGTGTGGCTTTTATTGTGTGAAAGCAATACTGCAGCTAAGTTTCCCAGAGAAGTAGCTTTAGAAATTCCGTTTGAATTGTTTTAAGTAGCAGCAATGCAATACCTGGGGGCTTCCCAGGTAGCCCTAGTGGTAAAGAGCCAGCCTGCCAATGCAGGTAGATGTAAGAGATGCCAGTTCGATCCCTGGGTCAGGAAGATCCTCTGGAGGAGGGCATGGCAACCCACCCTACTATTCTTGCCTGGAGAATCCCATGAACAGAGGAACCTGGTGGGGTCACAAAGAGTCCAACATGACTGAAGTGACTTGGCACACATACACACAAACACGCAATGCAAAATCTAGATGATTAAGAAAATTTAAACCCACTGAAACATGTAGGTTAAGGTAGTAGAGTGAGTTGACAGTTGCAAAATACCCCCCATCAAGGATTTCTTGATCTGGGAGTCTCTACCTCAGCAAGGAGAAAGAGAGAAACAGAGAGAGAGTGGAAATTTTCTTTCAATATCAATATACATTTCATTTTCATCAAAACTTTAAATTTCATCATTATATTACTGTGTTCATTATATCACTGACGAATACCTGCTAAAAATAAATTAAAAGCTTGGATAATCTGAGGCGGAAAAAATATTCTAGCAAAGCCTCTTCAAAAATTTTTCACTTGATACTATTACTATTTCTAACTGAAAATAAAACAGTATTTCACCTATATTTCTGGATAAATAACACATGCCCTGCATATTCTCTTGTTTACACAGCACTTTCTCAAATTACCCAGAGAATCTAACTATCATTTGTAACATTTCCTCCCTGGGGCAGCAAAATTTTCTCTAAATTACACATGTAAAGCATACAAATTTTAGGGTAGCCTAATTTTAACTCTGCATTTCTGTATTGTGTGTGTCGGTACTCAGTAGCTCAGTCATGTTTGACTCCTTGCGACCTCATGAACTGTAGCCCACCAGGCTCCTCTGTCCATGGGATTCTCCAGACAAGACTAGAATGGGTAGCCATTCCCTTCTCTAGGGGATCTTCCCGACCCAGAGATTAAACTGAGGTCTCCTGCACTGCAGGCAAAGTCTTTACTGTCTGAGCTGTCAGGGAAGCCCAATTTCTATATTCAGTTCAGTTCAGTTCAGTCGCTCAGTCATGGCTGACTCTTTGCGACCCCATGAATTGCAGCACGCCAAGCCTCCCTGCCTATCACCAACTCCTGGAGTTCACTCAAACTCACATCCATTGAGTCAGTGATGCCATCCAGCCATCTTATCCTCTGTCGTCCCCTTCTCCTCCTGACCCCAATCCCTCCCAGCATCAGAGTCTTTTCCAACGAGTCAACTCTTCGCATGAGGTGGCCAAAGTATTGGACTTTCAGCTTTAGCATCATTCCTTCCAAAGAACACCCAGGGCTGATCTCCTTCAAAATGGACTGGTTGGATCTCCTTGCAGTCCAAGGGACTCTCAAGAGTCTTCTCCAACACCACAGTTCAAAAGCATCAATTCTTCGGTGCTCAGCTTTCTTCACAGTCCAACTCTCACATCCATACATGACCACTGGAAAAACCATAGTCTTGACTAGATGGACCTTTGTTGGCAAAGTAATGTCTCTGCTTTTGAATATACTATCTAGGTTTATCATAACTTTCCTTTCAAGGAGTAAGCGTCTTTTAATTTCATGGCTGCAGTCACCATCTGCAGTGATTTTGGAGCCCCCAAAAATAAAGTCTGACACTGTTTCCACTGTTTCCCCATCTATTTCCCATGAAATGATGGGACCGGATGCCATAATCTTCGTTTTCTGAATGTTGAGCTTTAAGCTAACTTTTTCACTCTCCTCTTTCACTCTCATCAAGAGGGGTTTTAGTTCCTCTTCACTTTCTGCCATAAGGGTGGTGTCATCTGCATATCTGAGGTTATTGATATTTCTCCTGGCAGTCTTGATTCCAGCTTGTGCTTCTTCCAGCCCAGCGTTTTTCATGATGTACTCTGCATAGAAGTTAAATAAGCAGGGTGACAATATACAGCCTTGACATACTCCTTTTCCTATATTATCATAATGTAAATGTCTGAAACATTTTACAGAAAACCAGCTAAAGGAAATTTTTCAGCAACAGTGGCAATCGGTGTACACTTTAAAATCTCAGCATTATCAGGAGATGCCTTACTAGTATGCTGTCTAAACCTGAGGACATAATATATGATAAGGAGTTCTACAGAGTGCCAATTCACAATGTATTTGTTTAACATTCTCAGACTCTCCCCAAATTCATCTGGCTTGATTTCCAGAGTAACTGAGAGCAATAAATTTGCATGAATATTATTTTTCCAAATTAGCTAGGCATTAATAGGAAGAAAAATAAATGTGTTAAAGACAGAAGCTGGATGCCATACATGTTTAAAATAAGCAACCCAAATGTCTATCAACAAATGAATGGATAAAGAGGATATGGTACATATATACAATGGGATATTACTTAGCTATAAAAAGGAACAAAACCGGGTCATTTGTACAGACACGGATGGACTTACAGTCTGTCATACTGAGTGAAGTAAGTCAGAAAAAGGAAAATGTATATTAATACGTGTATGCTGAATATAGAAAACTGGCAGAGATGAACTGTTTGCAGGGCAGGAATACAGATGAAGATGCAGAGAATGGACGTGTGTGCATAGCAGAGGGGACGTGGTAGGATGACTCGGGAGGTGGGGTTGCGGTATGTGTCCTGCCATGCGTTATACAGATAGCTAGTGGGGACCCCCCGCAGAGCACAGGGAGGTCGCCTCAGTGCTCTGCGATGACCGAGAGGGGTGGGGTGTGGAGGGGGAAGCCTCTATAGGGAGGGGATATATGCACACATATATCTGATTTACTTCATCAAACAGCAGAAACTGACACAACATTGTAAACCAAATATAGTGAAAGTGAAGTGGCTCAGTCGTGTTCCACTCTTTGTAACCCCATGGACTATACAGCCCAAATTCTCCAGGCCAGAATACTGGAGTGGGTAGCTGTTCCCTTCTCCAGGGGTCTTCCCAACCCAGGGATTGAACCCAGGTCTCCCGCACTGCAGGCAGATTCTTTACCAGCTGAGCCACCAGGGAAGCCCTAAAAAGCAACTATACTCCAATTAAAAAAAAAAAAAAACTAAAATAAATAAGTAGAGACGGAGAATCTGTTCCTTAGTTTTCTATTTGTTTTATAGAACTAACTACCAAATTCCACAGGTGGTGTCAAAGGCAATGCTCCTGGCTGCATTTGACCATCAGAGGCCTATGGACTGACTGTTAAGTCTGTTTACTCAACAAGATGCCCAAAGATAAACAAACTGATTGCTTTGGCAGCTCTTGATTCATCAAGAGCCAGGTCTTCATCTTCAGGCCTACAGCTTCATGGCCTTAACATGGATGCAGCAGCTCCAGGCATCATGATCCCATTGAAAGTTATTAGAACACACAATTTCTCCAGGGCTTTCCCTCCTTTAATTTAGATTAAAAAATCCCAATCTGAATGTGCCTCCAGCACATTCCCCTTAATCTCTCCTTGGCCGGAACAACACCCACTCCTAAACCAATCACTGACACAGAGATCTATCATCCTCACAGATGGCCCACAAAATCACAGTTCATCATTTGGGGATGCCACTTTTTACCAATAACCAGGAGATCAATTAGCACCGATGAAACAATTTTACTATTTCACCCTAACAGAATGTTAGTGAAAAACAGTACTTGCAAGGAATAAACTTCATTGTTAGAAGTGGAGGCAGCGATGCCTTAATACTGAAGGGATTCCAGGACGGACCAGGGATTAAACAGCTTGTTTTCTCACTGGTTATCCCATTTAGTTCTCTTAACACCTATGAGAGGCAGATACTGTTATTCCAAATTTAGAAAACCAGACAATAAAATTCATAATTAAACTCACCTAAAATTAAGAACTTATTTATCAGTCTCTTTTAAAACACCATTCAACTTTTGTTTTTACTAAAATCTCAGGACATCTGAACTGCATGAAAAAGTAAGGAAATTTTAAATGACATAAAATGAAATTTAAGCAAAAAATTTAAGAAAATTAATGTTGACCCTAATCCCATCACTCAACAAGAGATGTTTTTTCCACAATGTTGCATATTACCAATCTTATTTTCTAAGACAATCATGCATAACCAGCTATATACAGTTTCAAGTCTGTTTTTCACACTTCACATCATATGGTAAATGTTTTCCCATGCTATGATTTTAAAGATAGGATGTGTAATGCCTCTATTGTTAAAAATCTGTGTTAGCAAACCTTTCCAAATACGTATTTGTGTGATGAACTCCCTCACACAAAATCTATGAACACATTTCTTTCTTTCTTCCCTTTCTTCCTGCCATCCCCTCTCCCTTCCACCTTCCCTCCTTTCAGACAGAAGTCTGAACAAATTTACCTTACAAAGGGAAAGACACCTATTGAAATATTTCACATCAAGTGATACTACCACCCATCTCACTCTGCCTTTAATAATGCTGATACTATAATGAAAATTACTGCTAAACTGTTAGAACCAAGAAAAGGTTAGATTTTCTGTAAATAATTTTGCCCAGATGGTAGATTCAGCCATCCCTAGAGATGCAGAGGGAATCAAGGTCTGAGAATTGTCACAGGAGGCTTGCCTTGAGCTGAAGTATTTGCAATGCTTGGGTTATCAGGCAGGAGCTTTATGGGAAATCCACTCTCTCCCTCTCTCACTGCTGACCTCTTTGAGGACTTCTCCTGTGCTTCCCCAGGAGAAGGCAATGGCAACCCACTCCAGTACTCTTGCCTGGAAAATCCCACGGGCGGAGGAGCTTGGTAGGCTGCAGTCCATGAGGTCGCTAAGAGTCGGACATGACTGAGAGACTTCACCTTCACTTTTCACTTTCATGCACTGGAGAAGGAAATGGCAACCCACTCGTGTTCTTGCCTGGAGAATCCCAGGGACGGCGGAGCCTAGTGGGCTGCCATCTATGGGGTCGCACGGAGTTGGACACGACTGAAGCGACTCAGCAGCAGCAGCCTGTGCTTCCCTGATATGCCCAACCACACAGAGCAAAGGGCCGTGGCTATCTTCACTTTCCAGGCAGTGGTACTGGCAGGGATCACGAGTCCCACCCCCAACCTGGCCTTCCCTCATTTCCACCTTTTTTTCTTTTCCAAAGGGTGTAGATTCTGCTGAGCTGCTTCCACTTCCTAGTTAGTGGAATTAGCAGATCGTCCCTTCATTTAATGTAGCTGCTCATACAACCCTGGCAACAACATAAAAACTATGGTGTCTGCCACTCCCCTCCTCTCCCTTCAAAAAAAGATTCTGATTGGTCTAGGGTGGGATCTGAGCATGGGTGTGTGAGTGTGTATGTATGTATGTATATACAGTTTATTGCCATTATTTATATAGTTAATTTGCTGTTATATATTATTATATATACATGAAAATGAAAGTGAAGTCGCTCAGTCGTGTCCGACTCTTTGTGACCTCATGGGCTGCAGCCTACCAGGATCCTCCCTCCATGGGATTCTCCAGGCAAGAGTACTGAAGTGGGTTGCCAGTTCCTTCTCCAGGGGATCTTCCTGACCCAGGGATTGAACCCAGGTCTCCCGCATTCCAGGCAGATGCTTTAACCTCTGAGCCACCAGGGAAGCCCCATATATTATGTATACATATGGGAGAAGGCAATGGCAACCCACGCTGGTATTCTTGCTGGAGAATCCCATGGATGGAGGAGCCTAGTGGGCTGCCGTCTATGGGGTCGCACAGGGTCGGACACAACTGAAGTGACTTAGCAATACATATATATAGTTTATTGCTGCCCCATGGGATTCAAAATGCAAGCAGGGTTGAGAACTACTGAGAAACATCCTCACTGCACTGTAACGATGAGAAATTCATTTCAGTTCACACCACTGGACACCCCTCCCTGCTGAAGAAGGTGCCCATATCCACTCCCCTGCGCCACCACCCTTAGTATTGTTTTAGAAATTCATTTCAGTTCACACCACTGGACACGCCTCCCTGCTGAAGGAGGTGCCCATATCCACTCCCCTGCGCCACCACCCTTCTTAGTACTGTTTGTGCTTTCAGTGGGCATCTACTCGCCTCCATTGCATGCTCTATCCAACCTCCCTCTCAAAATAGCCACTTTCACATCTAACAGGAATAGAGAACCTATGTGTCAAGCAGTTCGTCCCCACCCTCCACCCTTATAACCCACTCCTCTCCCAATCCTCCCCACCTCAGTGAGTGATGCCACCACCCCGCCTCTTACTCAGGACAGAAATGGGGGAGGGAGTCTTGATTCATTCCCCCATCTTTTCTTCACAGAGATCCTTCCAATCACTTTCACCTTCCAATCTGTAGGGCACGTCCAATCCAAAAGCACATCACACCCACACCTGGCTCACTCCAGTCTAAGCTGCTTGGATCTCTCGGCTGGACCACTGCAATGGCCTTCTCATCTGCCTTCTGTCTCCAACTGCAGGCCCTGGAATGCAGTTCCATACAGCATCCAGAAGGACATACACGGAACACATATCAGAACCTTCCCTACCTCCACCCACCCTGGTTTGCCATCACAATAATGGAGTCCACGTTCCTTAAGTGGCTTACTCCATCTATCTCTCCCACTTCATGCCCTACCATTCTTAAACATATTCATGATGCCCAGCCAAACCAGCCATTGTTCTGTCCCTTAAGGCCCTTGAACTTTATCTTTTTCTCTGATACACTTCTGTCCCAGGTATTACAATACTTAGATTCTTCTCACTTGGGACCCAGCTCAACTATCATGACATCAGCAAAGGCCTCCCTGAACACCTATATAAATTCAAACTTCCTATCCTATCACCCTGTTCAGTATTTCTCCATTGCTCACTGGTAGAAACTATCTTATGTATGTGTTCCTATAGGAATCCCCTGCTAGAATGCTTCAGAGAGTCAATGCTTGGAGCAGTCTTCATCCTTATGGCAGCCCAGGAGCCAGCTGCCTAAAAGAGCCTCAGGTAAATGCTGCTGCTGCTAAGTCGCTTCAGTCGTGTCCGATTCTGTGCAACCCCAAAGATGGCAGCCCACCAGGCTCCTCTGTCCCCGGAATTCTTCAGGCAAGAATACTGGAGTGGGTTCCCATTTCCTTCTCCAATGCATGCATGCATGCTAAGTCGCTTCAGTCATGTCCGACTGTGTGACCCTATAGATGGCGGCCCTCCTCTGTCCACAGGATTCTATAGGCAAGAGCACTGGAGTGGGTTACCGTTTCCTTCTCCAATCAGGTAAATAGTAGCTGCTTAGTGTGCTGTGCGTGTGCCCAGTCATTCAGTCATGTCCAACTCTTGGCGACCCCATTGGCTGTAGCCCACCAGGCTCTTCTGCCATGGAATTTTCCAGGTAAGAATACTGGAGTGGTAAGAATACTTGTCATTTCCTCCTCCAGGGGGTCTTCCAATCCAAGGATCAAATCCCTGTCTCCTACACTGGCGGATTCTTCTCACCACTGAGCCACCAAAAAAGCCCAGATAGCTTGATAAGTCATTGCAAAATGAAGAATCTCGATAAGAGCTGTGAGGAAAAGGAGTCAGGCATGCTTGCTCATGTCACTAACTCAACTGGGAAAAAAAAAACAAAACAAAACACCCAGGTGGTGCCAGTGGTAAAGAACCTGGCTTCCAATGCAGGAGACATAAGAGATGCGGGTTCAATCACTGAGGCAGAAAGATCTTCTGGAGAAGGAAACGGTAAGCCACTCCAGGATTCTTGCCTGGGAAATATCATGGGCAGAGGAGCCTGGCAGGCTACAGTCCATGGGGTTACAAAGAGTCAGATGGGACTGAAGTGACTCAGCACACAACTTACCTGAACACACTCATTCCCTCTTAGGCCATGATAAACATTTTTTATCACACCATGTTTCACTATAAACAGAAGAAAACAAAGCTCTAAAAGTGTCTCTCTCTGGAAAGTAAATCTACTACTATACTCAGATTTTTTTTTTTAAGATTTATATGCAAAAGAGGAAAATGAAAAGAAATGGAAAAGTCAATGAGATGAATTTTAGCTTTCTCTCGATATATAAATCATCTTATTTTAATCTCAGCAAATTAAATCCTGCTTAATAGTTTGCAGAATCTATCAAGATATACTCTGGAAAACACGCTTTGGAAAAGTGTTCTTTACCCAGCACTAAGAATCGGTTCTTGAGAACAATCGCCCTGAAGAGAAGGGGCAGGAGACAGGGCAGTGAGAAAATGAGAGAGAGGGTTCTTCACTCCTCAGAAGCACATTTCCTCTTCAGCTTGTGTTTAGTGTGTCAGAAATTGAGACGTCAGGGATTGACACAGAGCTCAGTTTCAAACAGAGCATCCCACATTTCTGGGGCAATCACACTGAAAGGGCCATGCTGTTTGAGTCTGCCTTTCTCAAAGGCTGAGAAATTCATGTCCAGATGCCTGGAAATTGATAGTTTTCAAGTCAACAACCATTGTGGGATTTAAATGTTCACCGCATCATTCTCTTCTTCTCTACAGTGCTTTCCAGCTTGAGTTTTGCTTTTCAAACTATCAGTTCCTACGTACAGTATGCAATATCCCAAATGGAAAACATCATTTGTGACATATATCATGTTTGGTCTCTCATAATGACTTCAATTTGCCCCAATTCTCATATATCCGAACATCCTTTGGCTTCCAATTTGTAAAGTATCAGTCTTTGCAGCACCTTCATTTGTAAGATCCACTGTAGCTCTGTAATGTGCTAAAATGTAACCATTATTCCAGGTTCTTCTTTTTTGTCCTCTGAGCATAACTGCTTTACAATGTTGTGTTAGTTTCTGCTGTACAATGAAGAGAATCACCATATGCATACATATAAGTCTCCCTCTCAGACTCCTCTCCCATCTCCCCACCCCAGCTTTCTAGGTCATCACAGAGGGCCGAGCTGAGCTCCCTGCTTTGCACAGTAGGTGCCCACCATCTATTTCACACATGGCAGTGTATACATGTCAATCCCATGTTCCCAATTCGCCCCACCCTCCCCATCACCCCATGTCCACATGTCTATTTTCTACACCCGAGTCTCTATTTCTGCCCTGGAAAGAGGCCCATCTGTACCATTTGTCTAGATTTCACATATATGCATTAATATAGATATTTGTTTTCCTCTGACTTACTGCACTCTGTATGACAGACTCTAGGTCCATCCACACCCCTACAAATGACCCAATTTTGTTCCTTTTTACCGCTGAATAATATTCCATTGAATATATTCATATATCACATCTTCTTTATCGATTCATTGGTTGCTGGACATTTAGGTTTCTTCCATGTCTTGGCTATTATAAATAGTGCTGCAATGAACATTGGGGTGCATGATTACTTTAGAATTATGGGCTTCTCAGGGTATATGTACAGTAGTGGGATTGTTGGGTCAAATGGAATTTTTTAGGTTTTTAAGGAACCTCTATACTGTTCTCCATAGTGGCTATATCAAATTACATTCCCACCAACAGTGTAACAGGGCTCCCTTTTCTCCACATCCTTTCTATCATTTATCATTGTTTGTAGACTTTTGATGATGACCTTTCTGGCTGGTGGGAGGTGATACCTCACTGTAGTTTTGATTTGCATTTCTTCCATAATTAGTGATGTTGAGTCAGCTTCTGAAGATGAGGAAACTGACAGACTTCATCAAGCTCAGATATCCAGTAAGAGGCAAAACTTGAACCCAATCTTCCAAACTTAACATCCACCACTATTTCTCCAGGACACACACTCACACATGTGCAGACAGACTACAAATCACATCATTAAGAGTGTAATATGAGCAAAAGAAAAACTATTAAATGCATCCTAATTCTAATTGCTGGTTTTGAACCTAATTAGACAGTAATAGAACCAGGTAGTGGAAAACAAAACAAAAAGTTAACATCCACATTAAATGGAATCTGAAAACTAGTCCATCAGAGTTAATTGGCAGTTTCTCTTTGGATAGCTGAAGTTAGGACTGCTGACGGTATTTGAACTGATCATCTGAATTTGCTTATCTGTCAATTTGGAGGTGTCATCAGAATTTATCAATCTGTTAGATAACATTTTTGAGTTTTTTTTAATGGCAAAAAAAAAAAAAACAATGTGACATCATAGACGCTATGCCAACTTGCCTTGATCTTAAAACTATAAAAGTCAAAGGACAGACTTGTCAATAATCAGCAAAGCCTTAACAGATTGAGATGTTTTATCCCAATCAAATGAATCAATCTCTTGTTTGAGTGTTAGGGATACACCAGAGAAGGGGCATCTCAGCCTGACAAATCCATGCAGAAAATTGGACCATGGAGTCTCCCTGCTCCTCATGGAGAAGACTGAGCCAAAGGGAAGCAGATGCCAAAAGAGCAGGGGGTACAAGATGCTGGCCTGGCCCTGCTCCTTCTCAGGTGGCTCTCCTTTTATAATAAATCTAGTATCACTTAGTGATTTGATGCTCACTCACCTCTCCGCCACCCCTGGAGCACACTGGGTTTCCACGGCACTTATTAACGGGCACAGCAGCAGGCTGGTGGCTGGAGGCAGTGGCTGTCAAGAGGCCCGGGTGCAGAGCAGATGACGCCACTCTTCCCTGGAAGCTGAGCCTCATCTCCAGCTCCATATCCACACCACGGAGCAGAAGAGAGGACAGGAAGCATTACTGTGCCGAGCACCGAAGACATCCTGGACGGACAGGCACGAAAAGGGTGGGGATAATGCCCAAGCATGTCTTCACTCAAGGAGAAAGTTGCAATTTAAGCCCTCTGGACTTTTAGAAATTGTTATCTCTGACCTATGTGTGTCTGTGTGTTTAGGCTTGTGTTCTTTATCAGAATCTTACTAGCTATGTAAGTTAATGTTTACTACAGCCACCTTGGGCTCCCCAGGTGGCTTACTGGTAAAGAATCACCTGCCAATACAAGAGATGCAAGAGACATGGGTTCGATCCCTGGGTGGGGAAGATCCCCTGGAGTAGGAAATCCCACTCCAGTATTCTTGCCTGGAAAATTCCAGGCACAGAGGACCCTCACAGGCTACGGTTCATGGGGTTGCAAGGAGTCACACGCGACTGAGCGCATATGCACTCACAGGTTAACATACAGGTCAACATTTAGCCAAATAACCCAAGGGGCTATAGCCTCTAAGGTCACTTAGTCAAGAACAGTTGCACTTTATTCCTTATTTGCTGACACCTTTTGATGAAGACCATGACAGTGACCTACCTTCTATCTACAACACTATTTCCAGGTTTTAAGGGGGGAAAAGCTTTCTTATCACATTACACTGGGCATGTTTGGCACTTCTGGTCCTCAGCATTTCCCGGCAGTGCCCTCCGCTGGGATGAAGCCCTGAATGATGCAGAGAGGCATCTGGCCATACAGTGTATGCAGACAGGAAGGGCCTGGGAACCTCTTCATTGAAATTTACTTCCATGTTAACAGCTTTCTAAAATGTTTACTCTCATTTGTAATTAGGGAAATGCAAGACAGAACACCAAGATACTCTTTGAAAACTATCCTCTTATGCAGACACAGAGAGCAGACCTGTGGACCCAGGGAGGGGAGGAGAAGGCAGGACAAATTGAGAAAGTAGCATGACATTACACGAGCATGTATAAGACAGACAGGTATTTTCCAGGAAGCTGCTGCACAGCCAAGAAGCTAAGCCTGGTGCTCTGTGACGACCTAGAGGTGTGGCGCCGGGGTGGGGAGGCTCAAGAGGGAGAGGATGCATGTATACACACAGCTGATTCACTTTGTTGTACAGCAGAAACCAACACAACACCATAAAGCAATTACACTCCGATTTCTAAAAATTGAAACAAAAAAATAAAACTATCCTGTTGGCAAAGGGTTTCTTCGTTGGTTGGTTTGTTTCACTGTCAATGATATGTTAACACCTACAAGAAAGGAGGGCAGGAGTTATGGAAAGAATGGGCCTTCTGACACGATAATGGCAGCAAAATAATTAGTTCCATTTTTCTGGATGAGAATTTAAGAATTTAGAATGAATATGTAAGGGGTTTTTTTTGTTTTGCTTTGTTTTTTGCTGCATATATATTGGCCAAAAGTTTGCAATCCATCTGTGGATGTTCAGGGCAGATATTTTTATATAATAAAGACAAAATTAGAACAAACCACATTCTCAACAGGTGATAAGCTCATTATATTTTTGTATATCCATATACATCAGCACAGAACCATTACAGATAGAGTTTTAGGTACTCTAAAATAGGAATATTTTAAAGTGGAAAAAAAGATAGCTGAAAGAGAGTTAGAGTATAATTTCATTTTTGAAAAAATATTAGTCTCATATTCAACAGAAAGATAACAATACTTGTCTTAGCCTGGATTATAGAACTAAGTTGACTTTTATTTTCCTCTTCTTATATTTTCTAATTTTCTATACTGAAATGCCTTATTTAAAAAGGAGGAAGGTGCTCTAAGATAAAGATAAAATATTAATACTAGCCACCTCAAGTTTGAATTACATGTCACTCTGATTGTCACAGCTCAGAGCTATGTTCTAACAGGATGGATGGAACCACATTCTGGTATTAAAATGTCCATGCCAACCAACATGTCAGGAAATAATTAATGCCTTACATTTAGACACATTTGTAATATTGCTTTAGAAATACAACTCCTAGTCCTCTGTGCTTATAACACTCAGCAACCAAGAATTCCATTTAATTCAGGGAGAAAGGTATTGTGAGTCTTTCTGGAACTGGATTAATTTATTTATACTTCCAAAGAAATATTTTGTGTGTGTCACTAACTCCTCCAGGCCTCCTTATACCTCTATTCATGACATCTGTTTATTTTTACATGTATATCTACATATACTTTGTAGTAACAGACCTACAGCTGGCTACCAAGCTCTACATCTGGCAGAGGAAGGATAAGGAATTCTATTTTAAAGTTGGAAACAAGCAAAATTCCCTGGACTTTAGGATGTAATCAAGTCACACCTATGCAGCACACTGAAATATGGGGGTTACTAAATGCTTAACTACAAAATATCCCACCCCTAAAAAACCCTGTGAATATATATGCTTGTGTATATGTATGAGAGCAAGAGAGAATGTGAGCTGAGGGTAAGGCAGGAAGAGAGCCAGCAGAATTAGTAACTCAAAAATTCCACTAATATTATCATCTCAAGTTTATAACATGGCTTCAGGGAATTTTGGTCACAAGGAGACTTGAGGACTATCTTATCCGATATCCTCATTACAGAAGAATCTGAGATTCACAACGTGAGGAGTCTACCCTGAGGTCTCAAACAACTGAGAAGCAGCAGCAGACCTCCATTCCTAAAGCAGGTCCAGTGGCCTGCCTATCAGGCTTTAATTCCTTTTCTTCCATTGAAAACCACTCTTCTAATTATCTTGTTTTCCTTGGAAGCAAAAAAAAAAAAAGTAAGAATTAACGAGAGTATGCAAAGGAACATAAAGTTCCTTAGGGTAAGACTCTCCCTAGGCTCCATGGAAAGGCTTCATCAGGTTCTTTGAGTAGTGGACCATCACACAGGAAGTGGTAGACTAGGTATTCAGAGATTTTACAAGCCTGGATAAGCTATAAACTTCCAGGTCGTTCCTTAGATGCCTGAGATAGGCTGTACTGCTATGCCACAGTGCTACCCACACCGAACCTTAGATGGTTCTGTAGGCCATGCACTGAACAGCTTTCCTTCTTTGAATCTCTCTCCCCCATGGGACAGAGCAACAACTCTTTTCCATCAAAAGCAAAAATATTCTAGAACATTCAAACAGCCTGATTTTCCTGGCATGAAAGCATCTCTATTTGGGGAACGTCCAGAGGTTCAACTGATGGAATGCAACTGACAATTAAAGGGTAACGTGGACTTCCCAGCACTGAGGTGAAGAGTACTTGATGGAACAGCGAGGGTACACCTGCCAAAATGCAGTATTTGTAATTTACTTGTATACAATTCATCCCATGTCTCATAGCTGATATCTGGAAGAAAGAAAGCAGTTCTAGCAGGGGAAATGGACGATTTCACTGAGCAAAATAAGGATGTCTGGGAAAAGGTGAGAAAGTTACATGGCAAACTTCAGCAAAGTGTTTGAGTTTAGCAGTACCACTGGTCAAAGATGACCCTTCTCCATGGTTTGCTCACAAAGAGACTCTTCTGCAGCATAAAGAGCTCCCTGGCTGGCAATTTAATTCAATTCTCACAATGGGATGCAGTACATAAAGACATTCTACACCCAGCAATTAAAGTCTTCAAACCCTAAGACTTAGATATGCAGCTATTTTATGACAACCAGGATAAGAACACACATATTCACTGTGGACAACATTTAGCAATTGTACTATACACTGCAGAGTACGAGAAAGCTGAGCGCTGCAAACTGGATCTAGGCTTACAGTATCTCCATTTGTGTACATGTGGATGAGAGAGAGAAAATGCAAACACTGTGATGAGTTAGTTTTGAAAAAGAAATCTATATAATTGTTAAAAAGCCTATAAGGCTTTGCTCTGATAAAATCATTTTAATGTTTGCTTAATATCCATCTTTAATATCTGTGCTCAAATCAGATGTTTTAAATTATTGCATCCTAGCAGCCAGATCCTTACCGTTGGTAACACCATTTTTAAAAATTAATCAAAGGTTTCAAACTGTAAACAAATTTTGAAAGTTCCTCCCTTCCTCCACTCCAAAAAATATGAACTACTATTGCTCCAAGCCAAGTCAACTAGCTGAAAGGCATAAACCTCTCCTTGCCATTCAAGAAGATAATGGTTCAGATGCCAGTCCCCACAGAATATAGATGCACAAAGCCTATCCGAAGGTCCCAGGCAGAAGGAAGCTGTGTTTAGCAAGCAATGTGTTCTACTGGACCTTTCCTCTCTAGGGTTAACATTTTTGTGTTATGTAGTCATTTAGAAGTAATAGAGCTCTTTAGACTTTTATAACACTCAGCCACTTGCAGTGCATTGTAGGAAACAGCACTTCATTATTTATCATAAATTACTCAGAGCGGCTCATGATGAAAGACGAGCATCAGTGCGGTAGCACAGAAGGTCACTGAGAAGCTTACAAAACCAAATGATAAAGGGGAAACACAAATTTGATACTGACTTTGTTACAGCTTCGCTGCCTTCCTTTCAAAGATCTCTTCTGATCAAATACACAAAGACCTCAACAAATAACTAAAATTAAAAAAAAAAATTACCTTTATCTAAGTCAAAAAAATAAAGTGAAAATATTCCAGGCAAATAACACTAGTATGTGTCAGCTGGCTTTATTATAAACGTTGACATCAGTGAAAATTATCTGATCAGTGAGATCAGCAGAGATACCACTGGCTCTTAATACTAATTTCACATTTACACTTAAACACAGTGTTATAGCCCCTCTCTCTGGTAACAAGGAGCAGCCAAATGAGCTGGCCAGAGTGATGAATCTGATAAGTTCTTCTTTATGGTGAACAAGGTGAGGTGACACAACTTATTTTAGCTGTCAATATGTAGATACCCAGATGTATTCCTGCATCTACAACAGGAGCTACCTGGCAGGCCAGCAGAGCAAGAGCCTCACATTACAGCCATCCATCCTCAGGGCTCCCGAGGCGTCGTCGCTCTCAGCCCTCACCATGATTGAGTGCACGCAGGGAATCAGCAGTGCTCTGCCTTTTGAAGGCCAAACAGTATCAGCAGTGCTCCATCCCAAAAGGTGCTGAGTGGCTTCTGGAAAGAGGACCTCAGATGGGATCAGAGGGGTAGCATGGCAATCAATTCATAGAGGATTTTTTTGCCTCCAGAAAATCTGAAGTCACAGGTTAATTTAGGTGAGGCAGCAGAATCAAGCAGATCCTCTTGTTATTCTCCTTGTCTCCACCTGCAAATTTTTAGATACTTGAAAGCTACTATTTTGGGTTAAATCTAGGGCTGTGTTGATGTGACTGTGGAAAAAAACTAAACATTTTAACACACACCAATTCTACTGATTCTTGCAGCACTTTGAAGAGGCAAGGGAATGAAGTCAATACTCTAACAGATTCAGAACTAGTCAAGGACCCTGTCTAAATGACATGGGACAAATTAGCCTTGGAGAATCTTTACAATGTGCTGTTTGTCCCTCCCTCTAAGTCACCCTAGAGACCCTGTATCTTGTGAAATTAACACAGATTATTGTGCAATTCCTTGAACCCACCCTGACTGTGACTTCCCAGGGTAGCCTAGCTGCTGCTACTGCTGCTAAGTCACTTCAGCCGTGTTTGACTCTGTGCGACCTCATAGATGGCAGCCCCGAGGCTCCCCCATCCCTGGGGTTCTCCAGGCAAGAACACTGGAGTAGGTTGCCATTTCCTTCTCCAGTGCATGAAAGTGAGAAGTGAAAGTGAAGTCAGTCAGTCGTGTCCGACTCTTAGCGGCCCCATGGACTGCACCCTTCCAGGCTCCTCTGTCCATGGGATTTTCCAGGCAAGAGTACTGGAGTGGGGTGCCACTGCCTTCTCCGGGTAGCCTAGCTAAGTCCTCTCAAACCCTCCCTCCAAATCATACCCTGCCCTAAGGAAAAGGTAAGGCTGTTTCATTAATTCCAAGAGGCCATCTTTGCCCACCAGGCCAGACACACAGATGTAAAGCCAGTTGTTACTTCCCTTTAAAGTAGTAACCTGCTTGTTAATGACCTTTTACTTCCCTGGCCTCACTTGGCCTTTTCTCTGCCAAGACACTCTCCCTTGAAACTACCTATGTCTGCCCTGATCAGTGCTTTCTGAAAGGATCTCATAAATTTCTCAGTTGGAATCGCATACTTCAGTTAATTATTTGCTCGAATATAAGTTGTGACCTCAACAAAATCATAAATGCAGATCATGAATTAGCTTTCCCATGCATCGCATACTCTATGCTGGCAGACCTGTATAAAGTCACTCTTAGAAACAAGCATGGCTTACACGTGTAAGATGGGTGAAAAGTGGGGTAATGTATGCTGTATCAGAAGCACTCCTGGTATGGATGAAAGACAATCTTATATAATATAAACATAGGTATCCATTCAGAAAGACTTAAATTAAAAAGGAGCATCTCTAAGGCATCACTAAGCCAAGACGCTAAGAACAAAGGAAGGTGCTGAAGCCAGGAAGACCCTCTTTGCCTTTACCAGACTGTGACATGTGCAACAAACATGGAGAGTCACAATCCGGTGTCTATAAACGGGACAACCCATACGTTCAGGTCACCACCCTAGGGATATGAAGTGTTGGTCAAAGGAATGTTTTGAAAGATGTCTTTTATACAATCAAGCTTGTCCTGACGTATACGACACGTGCACAGATCATCAGCATGCAGCTTGATGAATTGTGGTGAACAGGGCTCACCTGTGACATTAGTATCCTGATCATTAATATTTTCCCAATACCCCCCAAATCCCATATCTTGGGTTTCCTTCCAGTCACTATCTTGACTCCTAATGTTTAATATTGTATACACAGAATCACTTTTTGTTCTCTTTTTGCTCACCAAAGTATTGATATTTGTGAGCTATCTTAAAAGTCTCTGAGCACAACTCATGATCAAATTAAAGACCAGGTGTCCTACAAATCACCTCTTTTCACTGGCCTATGGAATTGTTCTAACTGTAGACAACCACCTAACTTTACCATGTGAATAAACACCATTTGATTACTTGAGAGGATTACAGTATCCAATAAAGCTTTGAATTGGTCATCCCACCTGTTAGTACGTGACCTAAGTCCTCTTTTATAAGATCCAGTGCTACAAATTAGCCTTTCCATTTTCCTGTCATTTCATCCTTAAAATAGATCAGGTAATTGGTTAGTATACCCCAAATTGGTTGATATCTATAGGTTTGTATCCATCCTTAGCAATACTACTAAAGACTGACCAACTTTGGCAAGCTTCAAAAGCCATTAAGTAATACAGTAAAACTATCACTTTTTTTATCCTTATAAGATCAAGGCTAATAATCCAAGGTCCAGGGTAAGACACTGCCTTCAATAAGGCATTATTCCCCATGAGCAATGAAATTTGTTTGTATTTCTCCACATCTGCATTTCACAGCAACTCAGCTCAGACCACATTTTAATGCTGACATCATCAATGAAGACACAAACTCTTAGACTAGAACAAATCTTTACAGAACCATGACCAATAATTGAATTGATGCATGGATTTTATTCTTCACTTTATCAAAAGCTTAATAACTTCTAATTAGAGAGATAATTCATGACCATTAAATAAAACTTAGAAACTGCAGCCAAGTACAATAAATTAAATGACTTTTCTATTCCACAATCCAGAAATCATTAGCATTAACAATTCTGTATACTTCCCTTGATTAAAGTTACTATTTATTAAATCTATTATTAATAATTGATGTAGCTCTATATAACTGGCATCTTATATAATTTTCTA
>SJYQ01004445.1:537264-587251 GCA_006410935.1 Redunca redunca
CAGCGCGCGGGGGCCCCGCGTCTGCTGCTGCTGCTGCTGCTGCCGCCGCCGCTGCTGCTGCCGCTGCCCGCCGCCGGCAAGCGCTCCAGCCGCGCCGGCATCCTCGGGGCGCCGCACCCGGCCCGCTCCCCCGGGCGCCCGCCCGCGCCGCCTCTGGGCCTCGCGCCGCCTTCAGGGGCCGAGCCGGCCGCCCGCGGCACGCCGGGCGCGGGAGAGACGCATTCCGACACAGGGGGCCGGCCTGGCCGCCGCCGCACGCCCGGCCGCCGCGCCGCGCTCCTCGGCGGCTGCTCCGCGAGTCCGGGCGGCAAGGTGCACCTGTTCTTCAGCCGGCCCGCAGCCAACCCTCGGCCAGCACTGTCTGCGAGAGACCAATCCGAGCGCGGCGCGGAGGGCGAGCGGCCGGGCTCGCCTCGCTCCCGCCGCCTGCGGCCCGGCGCCGGCGCCGCTGCCCAAGAGAGTCAAACTCCAGCGAGCTGCGCCGCCGCGAG
This sequence comes from Redunca redunca, assembly GCA_006410935.1. Taxonomy (NCBI): domain Eukaryota; kingdom Metazoa; phylum Chordata; class Mammalia; order Artiodactyla; family Bovidae; genus Redunca; species Redunca redunca. Next base: position 537,756 of record SJYQ01004445.1, read on the forward strand.
CCCGGGGCCGGGGACGTCCGGGAGGGTGCTGGCCGACCCGCCGCGGAGGGAATCCCGTCAGCCCGCAGCAGATTCGGGGCACTGCCCGGCGCCCCTGCCTGTTCACACTCCCAAGTGGGAGACGCGAAACGGAAGACCCCGTCGGGGATCCCGGGAAACAGGGACCCCGGGCGGGAGGCGACTCCAGGCGGGCGCTGGCAGGCAGGCGGGTGCGGTGTGCGAAGCCGCGGCGGACGGGCTGGGCTTCTGGCAGAGTAGCGCCTCCCACCAACACCCAATGGTGGTTTCTTAACGGGTACAAGATAAATAAATGATCCAAGCAAATCCCCACTTGGAAGTGGCAAAAGCAACTCCCGACCCGCGGATTGTAGCCCCTCTCCTTGCTGATGCAGTGGGGTCAGAGCCTGAAGCTGCGGGGCGAGAGAGCTGTGTGCGCGTGGGAGGGTGTCTGTGCGCCTCTCTGCGTGAAGGCGGGCGCTGCTAGATGCAGAGCCCTTTCCCTCCGACCTCCTAAAAGAGATGCTGGTGAAATAGACCTTTGTGCAGTTACACCTGGCAGATACCTCGTAGCCGATTTGCGATAACTTACCTTTTAAAATATTGTCTAAATGTAGATGTACGTGCAAGTGCACACGTCACAGGACAACTGATTGTGAAAGGTAACATTGTAGACGATTCGGGTTGGTATACAAAATTCTTTCTTTTCTCTTCCTTTGAATAGAGAGGCACCTGTGTACCTGTGTCTGAAGAGCAGTGTAGGACCAGCCTAAGAAGGGATGAGGGGGTAAAGAACCAGCATCAACATGGTTTATGCTGATGGTGCAAAACCTCGCTAGTCATCGCTTCCCAGATTTCCTGCTCTAAAGTGGAAACCGGAAAGATGTTTTTACAAGCTGTAAAACAGAGAGGTTGAGGATGGCAGCCTCCCAATACGCTTCCCTGCACTGTATGATTGGCGCTGATGATGAAAACAGCGTTCTCTTGGCTTGTAATAGTTTCCCCAAAGATGAAGTTTTCCAGGTATCCATTTTATTCGCAAGTGGAGAGCAAAACAGCACAGTGAAAAGACTGTGAGAAGAGGATACATTGAAACAGGAAGCCCCTGGGATTTAGTGCCTACCAGAATATTTTGATCAGATACCGTTAATGAATTACTTTTGATGGCAATAATGTGGCTGTCACCTCTTCCAGCTATAACATTAAGATTTCCCCATAGGAAAGCTTTTGATTTTTTAGTTTGATAGAACATGCTGTAATCCAGTAGTGCTGAGTTAGTTACAAAAACTGCACTTGAAAAAAAAAAAAAACACAAGCCCTTGAATCTATATTCGTTCATCTTTCCATCAGTGAGTACTATTAATACAGTTTTATATTATGTAGAATGTAAGTATTATAGTTTCATACCCTAGGTGAGAAAAACAGAGGCCCAGGACGACTTTATTGCTTACAGCGAGCAGAGCTCATATTTGAGGCCCCGTCTTCAGAGCCTGAGTGTGAAGCTCTTTGTCTAGCATTGTACAAATGCAAGGCACAGTTCTCTTAAGTGAAAATTGACCCAGTCTCTACCATCTGTGGGTGCTGGGCAGTTGCTGGCCAATCTTTCCTGTGTCACAAGTGAAAGTTAGCTTTCACACAAATATGTGAAATTATAGTAGGTGCTGCTGTTGAGTATATAAGACTGAAAATTACTTTTCCAAAACATTACTAATTCATTGGTCCCCCATTATTCCTATGGCCCTTGCATTCTTCCTTCCCCACTGAAATACATCTAGTGTACAAAAAGGGATGTTGTAATGCTGGTGTGGGGCAAATGCTCCCCTGAAATTGTATTTGCACAAAACTTCCCCCGTGTTGTCTCAGTGCTCCCCAATGCCTTCATCTACCTCTCAAACTTCCTCCACTTCTCATTTCCACTTGGCTTTAACAGCTTATTCACAGTTCCCTGTTCAGCTCATTTTCTCCCAGCTCCCAAGCCTCTGTACTTGACTACCCATTAGCTTCTCTCATGGTGAACATCATCACTAGTGGAAAAAGGTAAAGGAAAAAAAAAAAAAAAGAGCCCATTACTTTGATAGCCTTGTACTGGGGACCAGGTTGTATTAGCCCATCTAAAAATCCCTGGCTGGTACAATCATCATTAATTTGCAGTCTCACTGTGAGGCTCCCTTGTAGCAGGTGGTAAGTACTAGAACTAGAACTGGGGGCAGAGGGTTCCACAGCTGAGTCAAGGACAAGCGGTAGACACTCTCACTGCCGATGAGCGGCCAGCTGCTCAGTCCCAGGGTAAGGCAGAGTCCCAGTTTGGTGACTCACAGCTGCCTGAAGCAGAACTCTGGCCAAAGAGTTTCACACTCAGGTTCTGAAGACAGGGACTCAAGTATGAGCTCTGCTCCCTGTAAGCAATAATGTCCCCCTGGGCCTCTTATTTTTCTCACCTAGGATATCAAACTATAATACCTACATTCTACACAATATAAAATTATATAGCTAAATGTATTAATACTGTGAGGCCCTAAATGGGAAACCTTAAAATAGAAAAGAGCTAGCTTTGCAGTGGGAAACTAAGATGGCATCTGGCAGAAGAGATGGGGGCATGGTCTATGTTGTCAAAACTTTTGATTGGCTCTCTTGATTTCCGTGCACGTGGACAGCACGTGATCACCATAGACTCCTGTTATAATGATGGCACATGACGATTTAACCTTTAATGTGATTGGTGCAATTATGGAAAGTCCCTCGTAAACCCCCCCTGCTTGCCTTTATAAGCAGGGAGCTTGCAGCAATAAAGTGGAACTGCTCAGATGGAACCCTTGTCCCGTCTGATTGTCTCTCGCTCGCTGAGGGGCTGGGTTGGTGGACAGCAGGCTCACTTTTCCTCGGGAGCCCTCGGCTCTGCTGAGGAAGTTCCACTGCCTCTCTCTTTCTGCGGAGCGCCCCCCGCAGAAACTACTCACTGATGGCATCTTTTCAGCATGACTTTTAAAATACACTAGAAGCCAGCTTTATTAATATGTATTAAATTATCACAGAGTCTAAATAAAGCCTTTCCAAATCTACTATATGGTCCTCAATCAAAATACAGATTATAGAGACTTCCCTGGTCCAGTGATTAAGAATCTTCCTTCTGATGCAGGGCACATGAACTCGATCCCTGGTCAGGGAACTAACATCCCACATGCCACAAGGCAACTAAGCCCTCAGGCCACAAACACTAAGCCTGTACATGCGCCTGAGCTCTGGAACCTGTGCTGTGCAAGGAGGAGCCTGCACACACTGTGAGTGAAGACTGGGAGTGGCCACAATAAAAAAAAATTGTTTTAATAAACAAAAAAAAAACATAATACAGATTACAACTTTCAAGGCACATTCGTGTTCTTCTGATATAATTATCTGAAAATGATGCCTCCTATGGTTTTTAATGCTGAGGCTAATTATTTAGCAAGGAAAGCTGTCATGACTTATTAGGGAAGAGTTACCCATACTTCTCCATACTTTTCTTGGGTGTCTCTACCTCCTATAGAGAGAGATGTGGCTTTTCCGAATAAATGGGCATGGTATAACTCAGCCTCTGCTGATCTGTATATCTACCTGAATATGATCTCCTGCTAGATGTCTCCTGTCTGATACACCAACACATTAAACTCAGAATTTCTAACGATGATGTAAAGCATTTCTGAAATACATTTCTGTTAAACTACAATTTTTCCCTTCAATGGCGTCAATATCTCATATCCCAAGTTCAATTAGTCATCATCATTAACAACACAATATGACTGTCCTGGGTTTCCTCCTCTGTAAATTCTTTGGCAAAGGCTCATCCTTAGAACCATAAGACTGGAAGTGAATTTCATGGCTAAACACCTCCAGTGTGTCATGCCTCAAAATATCCCAGGCCAGCAGTCACAGAATTTAGCTTGAACTCAAGAGAAGGTGCCGCTTCTAGAGAAGACCACAGCCTACAGACAGTATACAAGTACAGAGGTAATTTTAAATCTTTGGGTTGAATGAAAAACCTGCCTCCCCAGGCTATTTGTTGTTCAGTCACTTAGTCGTGTTCAGCTCTTTGCAACTCCATGGACTAGAGCCTCCAGGCTTCCCTGTCCTTCACTATCAGAGTTCGCTCAAATTCATGTCCATTGAGTCAGTGATGCTATCTAACCATCTCTTTCTCTACCGCCCTCCTCTCCTTTTGCCCTCAATCTTTCCCAGCATCGGGGTCTTTGCCAATGTGTCAGCTCTTCACATCAGGTGGCCAAAGTATTGGAGCTTCAGCATCAGTCTTTCCAATGAATATTCAGGGTTGATTTCCTTTAGGATTGACTGGTTTGATCTTCTTGCAGTCCAAGAGACTCTCAAGAGTCTTCTCCAGCACCACAATTCGAAAGCCTCAGTTCTCCAGCACTCAGCCTTCCTTATGGTCCAACTCTCGTATCTGCACATGACTACGGGTAAAATCATAGCTTTGACTATACAGATTTTTGTCAGCAAAGTGATGTCCTACCATACTCACACACTTTCTTCTTAGCTCATTCATGATATAAATCTTGCAGGAACTAGGTGCCAGGCATGGAAGATGCAATAAAAAACAAAACATATCTCCCTAGCTTCATGGAAGTTATATTTTAGTGGAAGAGACTGACAATAAACAAATAGATACATTATATAGCCTATCAAAAAGTGAGAAGTGCTGTTTGACATGTTGATATATGATTACACAGAACATCTCTTCTTCAATCCCAACATTCCCAATCTGTTTACCATCCTCTCAGGCCAAGACAAGTTTATACTCTTAGGAGTAACAGGGTCCTCTTTTATTAGCTGTGTGCTCCCTGGATAAATGTATTTATTACAGATATCCGTCTGGCTTGTAGAATCATAATAGTCTTCATAATATCCACTGGCATCATGTGTGTAGGCAATGTGATATCTCAAGGTGTTTCATGAAGTAAATACTTTTCAAAGGGTTAGTGTGGTTAACCTTCTTCCCATGATTTCATGTCCCTTATTCTCTCTTACTTTAGTCCACTCCTGTTATTATAATGATACCCACTCCATAGTTTATAATTATGGTCTTTTTAAAAAGAGAAGCAAATTGTTGTCTTCATAGGTCTCAACAAATAACCTTATTTATTTATTGTGGGTGCTTGTTTCCCTGGTGGCTCAGACAGTAAAGCGTCTGCCTGCAATGCGGGAGACCCGGGGTTCGATTCCTGGGTTGGGAAGATCCCCTGGAGAAGGAAATGGCAATCCACTCCAGCACTCTTGCCTGGAAAATTCCATGGATGAAGGAGCCTGGTAGGCTACAGCCCATGGGGTTGCAAAGAGTCAGACACAACTGAGTGACTTCACTTCACTACGTCTCATACATAGGATGCATTCACAATGTATTGGAAAAATTCCCTGGAGGAAGTGTGTGTTCACAGTATCTTGACTTCAAGGACTAATGCCATAAATAAACAACCACAATAATATGTAAGTTCTATAGCCCCAAAATCACAAAGCAGAAAGGTGAAAAAATGTCAGTGACATCTAGTCACAAAAAAATGTAACAATGTTCAAACTTAAGGTATTGTCACCTAATTGCACCCTTATGAACTAGGAAATGCTGACTGCTGTATAACAGAATGTGAAATTAGAAGGTCTGAATGAGGCACTAAGATAAAATAAATGTGAAATTTTGGTGGAAGTTGCCAGTTCCAATGCCAAAATTTCAAAATAGGTCAACGAAGAATTGGTAGATGACACAACACACCAGAGATCAAGGGAGGATTTTTGTGAGAAGGATTTCTTCGGCAAAAGCTGTGCTCTGAGTTCACAGGGGAAGGAATCCAAGTACAGAGCCTCATTACACCAAGTCTAGTGAGAGGGCTCTCAAAGGAGCCCTGAAGAGTTCAGTATAAGACTGTTGGTGTTTTAGCAGCCCTCGTTGGATTGGAATAGACATACAAGCCTCAGGAATCTAGTCAGGAGGTGGCTAAGTGGTCTATGACAGCAGAGGGTACTTTAAACCTCTGCCGTGCCAGGAAGGCATGAAGCCATCCTCCAGTGGTAGAGTCCAGGTGCAATATATGGTAAGTATAGAGGAGATGCAGGGAAAGACAATGAGCTGGACACTCGGTACTGAAGGATCTGAGTGTCACAGTAAGACATCTATGTAATTTTTGTTTTGCATTAAATTACCACCCATTCTTTAGGGTACCAACATGGATACTTTATCTTGGCACTCAGAGTTGCCATCAGTCAATACTTTTGTCTTTCACTCCCTGCTAACTTTACCAATCATTGATAGACATATTTTTCTTATCTCACTTCACTACCCAACTCTGTTCTTTTGGAATCATCTTATGAGATCTGAAATTAAAGGACTGGTAGATGGGAGGTTGCCTTGACAATTCACTGATCAAGCAAGCACTGAGGATGTGGAGCTCTGGAAAGTTTCAAGGATATGTCTTCTCATCCTCAGAAACAAAAGTCATGGGTTCAGGTTCCCTGTGTCTCAACACTGCAAAGGGGTTTCCATTCGGCAATTCACAAGCTTCACACCACTCCCACAGGAACCTGAGTACAAGTAAATGGTAGGCATAGAAAGGATACAATGTACAAAGCCAGCTTCCTGAAATAAATTTTCTTATAGCTGAGGAAGAATCATTTCTGTTTCAAACTTCATTATTCCTATAAAAAAAAAAAGGCAGTTTAATACAACTGCACATTCAGAAAGAGTTGATGTGAGCTCATGTTGATACAAATAATGTTTTGGCTTCATCACATCTTGCTTCTAGAAATCTACATTCTGCTTCCTCAGATTTGGGTATGAAAGTTTCATAACACCCTACAGGGAGAAAGCCATTAGATAATTTCCCTCGACTCGTCATGGTTTTTCTCTATGTCTGTACCATTGGGCTCCCCCACTGAGCTGTGCAGAGAAGCCTGAGGACAGACAGCCTTGGCACCAACTCTTGAGACCTTCAGTCACAGTAGTTTGTGTGCTCATCGTGGGCCTAACTCCTTGCTTCATCTAATGGAATATAAAGTGTGAATTCAGAGAGCTTCCCAGGTGGCTCAGCGGTCAAGTGTTGAAGTGGCCAAGGCAGGAGATGCAGGAGATGCAGGTTGGATCCCTGGGTTGGGAAGGTCCCCTGGAGTAGGAAATGGTAACCCATTCCAGTATTCTTGCCTGGAAAATTCCATGGACAGAGGAGGGTGCTGGGCTACAGTCCATGGCACTGCAAAGAATCAGGCACAACTGTGACTGAGTACTCGTGAATTCAGAGTTATCTTCCCCCACCTACAACCTCTTCCAAAGATTATTGATAGCCTGAAAAGGTTTTCAAGTGTTCTACAGTCTCTGATTTGCTGTAGCACATTCAGAAATTTATCCTTGAGATAGATTAATCATCACTAAAGGAGAGAGCAGAAATTTTGGAGTCAGACTTGAATCTGACTTTCAGCATATCATTGTGCAGTTGAAAAAACATCGAGTGCGATGTGCCTAGTGCTGAGGTTGGCAGCTCAGAAATGGTGGTAAGTATTCTTGTTTCATGAAAATCCAGATTGCCTCAATGGCGCGTGATCTCGAGTCCACCTTTTCCAACAATTTTGCAGAAGATTTTACACAAGTTTGGCCCTGTATTGTCATCATTAACAGGCTAGATATTGATGAGGTGTGTAAACTTTAGGAGCAGCAAGGAGGAACTGCAGAGAAGCACTGGCCTCACAGCCCCAGGTGATGAATGTACACCAGTTCCTTCCTTGGTGTGCCCCCTCCCACCCCTCAACACACCACATGCCCCAAATGACCTCCTCAAAGGTGACCCACAGAATAACCAAGGAATAAGATGCAATAACTCACAGCAGATTTGGCCCAGCTGTTTTGTCTCAAAAAAGAAAATAAAAGGATATCTCAAGAGAATAAAACTTGCTTGGTGTTTATAAATTGAGAAAGAAGGGAAGAAATTGCCACCTGGTTTCCTTAGGGAATAAAACCAAAAGGTTAGGGACTCCCTGGTGGCCCAGTGGTTAAGAATCCACCTTCCAGTGCAGGGGACACGGGTTCAATTCCTGGTAGGGACATGAAGTTCACACACGTCATGGGCAACTAAGCCCACACATGACTACTGAGCCAGCTACTGAGCCTGCACCTCAACTGGAGAGAAGCCTGAGAGCCCTAACTAAGACGTATGCAGCCATATAGTTTGCAGTCTTTTAAAAAAATTTTGGTTAAAAACAAACAGACCCCAAAGGCTAACAGCACTTACCCTTGTGAAACATACTCCAAAAGATTTTAGAGACTTAGAAAGATGTTCATTATCCTGCTTTTGAGACTTTTAATTTGGTGAAGGACAATTCCCTGTTTTAGACAAAGAGCTCAACAAAGGTTCAAATGTATGTTTCTATCTGGATGTGACCATACCTGTGTGTAGTGCTAAAACCAAATGCAGACACTAAAGAAAAGAAAGGTTATTCGAGAACAGCCTGGTGATGAACTTGCCGTCTGGCTCCAGAGTTTCGCTTGACGTTATTTGAATAGGTTTATAGTGTTGTCTAGCGTCATTGTTGGAGTAAGGAATCAGCCCAGATGGAAAGATCAGAAGCTGTCAGCTCGTGCTGTGACCTTGACTCATGGGAAGGAGCCAAGAGTGATGGCACCTGGAGGGGTTTGTAGCTAGATGAGTCTCCGTCACCTGAGCAGGGAATGTTTGCCTCTGTGTCTATCTAGTTTCAGGGGAACAAACTTGATCTCGGCTAATCATTGGTGTGATAAAAAACAAGACATTAGAGGGTCTATATCTACCGTTTAGAGCAGGTTCAAGAAAAAGGAGAAAGGTCTGTGTTTGGCCACATCACAGCTAAATTAGGAGGGTCATCTGCGAATCTTATGGGACTCAAGAGAAAGAGCTTACAAGTCTCATCTAAGTTATATTGGGGAAGCATATTTCTTGGTGGAAGCACATTTCCAGGAAGCCACTTCCTGGAACTTAAAAGGATAGAAAGATTTCTGAAAATCAAAATTGTGGAGATAATTCCCTTAATCCAAGGTAAAATTGTACATTGATATTGACATACATGTATAGCTCTCTCTTTTTTATAGCATTTTTAAGAATGGATACGTGCTAATAATTATTAGTTAAAATAACAGTGATGACATGTTTTATAGATTTATGCTTATTTTTTACATGGGAAGTAAAAGTAAAATTATCTGCCAATATTTAGTATCTGTGAAAACAGTGAAAAAGCATAAGAATTCCATCAGGATGAGAAAAAAATAGGTATCATAATTTGACAAAATATTTCATATTCTAGTTATCTTAACAGAGGGTACTTTAGAATTTAGAAGCCATAAAACTGTATCACAGTAAATCCTTTAAGCCATTGATATGATCTTATAAAATTTATAAAACCACAAACTCTATTAAAGTATCGTCTTTCTTGGGAGTATGGCTAACATACTTTTTTTTTTAATTCAACTTCTCAAAAATCATTTTTTATTATTTATTGTTTTGTTCTTATTTTCCTTTGTTTTTCTTCAAAAATCATTTTTAAATTAATATTGGAATGTAAGAATGTTAGAATGTTTTCACTTTTGAAAATAGACTTCTTGAGACATTTGATTGGCATATTTGACCAATTGTGTCTGTGCATGCTCCTGTATGTGTATGTGTGTATGTACACTGGAATATGTAAAAATGTGTATGTAAAAAAGTAAGGGAGGGTGTGGAAGCAGATTTGGTACTAAGTGTCTAGGGAATAAGGTGGACTAAGAATGGGATTACATGTATGAATGGGAGAAAACTACCTATAAGATGACAATGATTTGATTCCAAACACAAGTAAATTACAAAATGCAAAACCAGGTAACTCTTCAGGCTTGTTTACCCAAAGGAATTTCTCAGAGTTGGGAAATGCAAAGTTGAGCCCGTCAGAGACTAACTAGGCCAACTGGCTCCCTTTGCACTTTGGGCAGAAAGCCAACTTTGCTTTGGAAGCAGAGAAGAGGAGTTTAGATGGCAGCCAACTGCAAGACTGATGGTTGCTTATATGAAAAACTCTCCACCAGGGACTGGAATAAGAAGATGCACTGAAGTCTGACCCCACCTTCTGAATCAGTATAAATGAAAACAATTTATAATCTCTACTATATTGGATAAGACTAAAAGCAAAAATGATACTATTTATGGTTAATGCTTTTAGTATTAGAGAAAACATTAGGCAGAAATCTCAGAATTGTGAATTTGGGGATGATGTAATGATAAAAATAAGCTCCTTGGGAAATATCCAATTAGCTAGGAAGTATTCCTCTGGCAAGTAGAAGTAATAGGAGGTGTTGGTACTCTCTTGCGTTAAGGCAGATTTGCAAATAATTATACACCATTTGCCACCCCCTACACACAGCTCTGCCCATTGTCCTTTTTCTCTCTGGAAATCCTAAACCCACAATTAGCATTCCTAATGGTCCTCCAAGGCACCCATATAACTTCTCTGGGCAACTGACAGAACAGCAAGAGTGCTCTTAGGCAAAGTACAATTTGTTCCCAAAATTAAAAGTCCAAACGCACCTTTACTTCTCTGATCACTGAGGTTATATATATGCACACGCACACATATGCATATGGGCTTCCCAGGTGGCTCAGTGGGTAAAGAACCTGCCAGCAATGCAGGAGACACAAGAGACATGGGTTCAGTTCCTGGGTTGGAAAGAGTCCCTGGAGAAGGAAATGGCAACCCTCTCCAGTATTCTTGCCTGGGAAATCCCATGGACAGAGGAGCCTGCGGGGGCTACAGTCCATAGGGTTGTGAAGCCATGCATATGACTCAAGCGACTGAGTGTGTGTGTTTATTCCATCTGGGCTTGAACAATGACAGAAGAGACCTCCTGTCTTCTCTGGGAATTTATAACCGGGACCCAGAAAGATATAGAAGTTACATTAAAAAGTTTAGTGAACACCAAACTACGAGTGTGCTAAATAAAGTCTACAAGTGTGCTAAAGAAAGGCCCCAGAGGGAACCACACCTCCCTCGCAAAAATCTTTCTAGCGGCCTTTCCTGGAAACTGTATTCGAATGACTCTTTGAAGTAGCAAAGGTCTCATCATTCCACAAGGCTAATGGGTAAAAAGTGACACCTTTCATCTTTAAAGCTTCCAGACAAACTTTACATTATTCAAGTTCTCCAAGCAGTTCCTTTTCCCTTTGGAAAGGTGGCCATTCTTCTTTCTTTGGAATTTAAAAAATGTGCGTGGTTTGTGTGTGTGTGTGTGTGTGTGTGTGTGTGAGAGAGAGAGAGAGAATGCAGATGCCACACCACGGGTCATTTCCTCTTTCGTCTCCAGGCCTTGTGTCAGAAGTGTCATCCCAGAGAAGAAGAATCTTGCACATCAATGTTGGTCTGTCACACTGCTTTCAAAGAAGCCTTAAACTGAGTTGCACATACTTTGGTTAAGTGAAGCCAAAGGTCACATATTATTTCTGAAAATACAGTTATCAAGTACTTCATGGATTGAGAAAGTATGTGTCCGTAAAGCAATTGGTAGAGCTGATAATATGACCAGGAAATTCTTTGACATACTAAAGGATACCGACAGTGAAGGGTCAGTGAACAAATAGGAAACTTGGAGTTGAATTATTACCACTCCAATAATCCTTTTTTTATGACGTTGTTTTATTTTTTTTGTTTATTTGGCTATGCCAGGTCTTAGTTGGGGTATGTGGAATCTTTTTTAGTTGCAACATGCAAACTCTTAGTTGCAGCATGTGGGATCTAGTTCCCCGGCCAGGGATTGAACCTGGGTCCCTTGCATTGGGAGTGCAGTCTTAGACCTGAACCACCAGGCAAATTCCTTCAATAATCTTATGAGACTTTGGGTCCATAAAGCTTGGGCAATACTACCTAACTCCATCATTATTATGATGCTATAAATGGAAAACAATGTGAATATAATTTGCAAATTTTAAAACACTGTGCACATATTAAAAAGTACTCTGGTATACTGTCAGTTAATGTGATTAATGAAAAGTTACTATTTCCAATTGTAACGTTATATGGTATGATATGGAGGATATATGAATCTCACTATTTTAATAAAAACCTCAAATTAAAATGTAAAAAAATTTTTTTCACAATTTTAGTATTACGTGTCAACCTTCTTTCTTTCTTTCTCTCTAAGTACCGCTCTCCTGCCAGCAGATAATGCTTTCCAGTGGTTGCATAATACCCAAGGGGCAGGGGCTGGGCCAGTCCTTGAAAACCGCTGCCTTGAATAAGTTCATAACCAAGAAGAGGAAACACTACATCCAGTGTCATTCTTTGCCCCGAGGAACTGGGGTGTAAGTAAGTGATTTGGATCCTCCCTTTGTCTTTTTTTTTAAGTGAAAAATGGTTTGTTAACATGTATAGCATGCACACGTATGGGAGAAAGTCTTTTGACAGTTACAGACAGTTGCTTGCTTGGCTGTGTTTGTGTTTTTAACAATACAAAATTAATTTTTTTAAATTTCCTTTTTCCTTCCTTTGTCTTAGTTGCCTTCATCTGGCTCCAAACACTTTTCTTTTGGATCTTTTGTATAGTTGTTTTCACTCCTCTCAGTACATCAGGGGCCAGGAATTTTAAGCTCATGTATTTTGTAAGAAGCCTGCCCCCCCCCCCGCCCCACCCACCCCAGAAACTGACAAGCTGATTCTCATGTTACTGTGGAAATTCTAATATGGACTGAGAAAGAACAGAGTAGCAAGTGCTCATGCCTCCTAGCCTCAAAGCTCACTGCAAAGCTACATTAATCATGACTATAAGAAGGGACAGGTAGATCACTGGAGTGCAGTTGAGAATCTGGAAATACACCCAATATTTACAGGATATTATTTTCTACCAGGGTGCAAGAAAACATCATGGGGACAAAAACAGTCTTTTCAACAAACGGTGATATGAAGACGCAATCACACACGAAAAAATGAAGTGGAACGTTTCATTCCATCATAGACAAAAAGACTAACTAAGAATGGAGAAATAANCTATTTATATTTACCCTTTTGTCAATTGATTATACCTACCTTATTTGTATTTCTTTTCATTTTCCTGGTTAATGATAACAAAGCATTGTAAATTGTTTACTAATTCCAAATGTATATATTTAGATTTTTTTCTTTAATGTAAAAATGTTAGTTGCTGAGTCACGTCCAACTCTTTGTGACCCCATGGACTGTAGCCCATCAGGCTTCTCTGTCCATGGAATTCTCCAGGTAAGAATGCTGCTGCTGCAGTCGTGTCCAACTCTGTGTGACCCCATAAACGGCAGCCCACCAGGCTCCCCCATCCCTGGGATTCTCCGGGCAAGAACACTGGAGTGGGTTACCGTTTCCTTCTCCAGTGCATGAAAGTGAAAAGTGAAAGTGAAGTCGCTCAGTCGTGTCCAACCCTCAACGACCCCATGGACTGCAGCCTACCAGGATTCTCCATCCATGGGATTTTCCAGGCAGGGGTACTGGAGTGGGGTGCCATTGCTTTCTCTGCCAGGTAAGAATACTGAAGTGGATTGCCTTGCCCTTCTCCAGGGGATCTTCCCAATCCTGGGGTTGAACCTTGGTCTCTGGCATTGCAGGCAGATACTTTATCATCTGAGCCACCAGGGAAGCCCGTTTTTTTTTAATAAATATTTACAATTTTATTAAATATTTAGTAATCAAGTAAACACTTTTTTTTTCTTGGAACACATGTTAGGTCAAGCTGGAATCAAGATTGCCGGGAGAAATATCAATAACCTCAGCTATGCAGTTGACACCACCCTTATGGCAGAAAGTGAAGAGGAACTAAAAAGCCTCTTGATGAAAGTAAAAGAGGAGAGTGAAAAAGTTGGCTTAAAGCTCAACATTCAGAAAACGAAGATCATGGCATCTGGTCCCATCACTTCAGGGGAAACAGATTGGGAAACAGTGGAAACAGTGTCAGATTTTATTTTGGGGGGCTCCACAATCACTGCAGATGGTGACCGCAGCCATGAAATTGAAAGACGCTTACTCCTTGGAAGGAAATTTATGACCAACCTAGATAGCATATTGAAAAGCAGAGACATTACTTTGCCAACAAAGGTCTATCTAGTCAAGTCTGTGGTTTTTCCAGTATGGATGTGAGAGTTGGACTGTGAAGAAGGCTGAGCGCCGAAGAAATGATGCGTTTGAACTGTGGCGTTGGAGAAGACTCTTGAGAGTCCCTTGGACTGCAAGGAGATCCAATCAGTCCATTCTGAAGATCAGTCCCGGGATTTCTTTGGAAGGAATGATGCTAAAGCTGAAACTCCAGTACTTTGGCCACCTCATGCGAAGAGTTGACTCGTTGGAAAAGACTCTGATGCTGGGAGGGATTGGGGGCAGGAGGAGAAGGGGACGACCGAGGATGAGATGGCTGGATGGCATCACTGACTCGATGGACGTGAGTCTGAGTGAACTCCAGGAGCTGGTGATGGACAGGGAGGCCTGGTATGCTGCGATTCTTGGGGTCGCAAAGAGTCGGACACAACTGAGCGACTGAACTGAACTAATCTTAGCAGAAACTATTAGCGCTCTGCCGATATCCCCTTAAAATACTTTTAGCAATTCTGTGTGAACCTCCTGCGGTTTTTCTGTGGTTTCACTCTAGGTGGAGACAATGTTACTCTTCCTTGGGAAACAGCCTCAAACAGAGCCTTCTTGACCGAACAGGCAAAGAACCTGAAATCTCTGGGAAGTTGCTTGCCTAGTGGCTCAGCTGGTTAAGAATCCACCTGCAACATGGGAGACCTGGATTTGATCCCTGGTTTGGGAAGATTCCCTGGAGAAGGGAATGGCTACCCACTGCAGTATTCTGGCCTGGCGAATTTCATGGACTGTATAGTCCTTGGGCACACAGAGAGTTGAACGTGACTGAGCAGCTTTCACTTACATTCCCATGAGGGATGCTGTTAGCCTGAAACCGGAGTGAGTCCCCTTGTTTCTGACTGGAACAAATTCTGGACCTAATTTACATTCTCAGTTCTCCTACAGAATTTGGCTGACACCTTTTTTCTATGAGACTGGCTAGGTTCTTCCCTTTCTGTTCCTGCCTCCTCCACTCCCTAACGAATCCTTCCCAGGAGTACGCACAAATCTCCCTGACTATCTGATTTATGACAGTAATGCTTTACTGTAAAAAGTGAAGAGAAAGAATGCTTTGGAAAGAGGTACATTGTAGGAAATCAAAAGAATTATACTACGAAGAAACCTTTACACATTAACCTTTGAGCATCAAGTGAAACTCACCCTGTATTTTCAGATATAAAAGCTAAGTGGACTAAAAGAGAGTGTGTGGTTTTTGCCTAAGGTCATGTAAGCTGAACGAGTACTAATATTTTATTTGACCACTTAAAGGGGATCAGCTTAGTTCATGATTCTGGAGACATACAGCTTTGAATGAAGTCTCTGGTTCTATTATTACCTTGAGTTTCATGATTAATGGCATTTACCTAAATCTCTGCTTCAACTACCTTGACCATAAAACTCCTTTAAGTAGTTAATGTCATTATTGAGTGAAATAATACATACTAAGGCAATAGAGCAGTTACTGACACGTAATCATTACTGGAGGAAAAAAGCTACTTAACTCAATCTTCTTTATATCATGTAAACTTGGGCTAGTTGGTTCAAAATGTTATTGCAACTTAACATTTCATAAAATACTTTGATGTAACTTCCTTTTATTCTTACAAAAACTTTTATATTTCAGATGAGGAAGTTGAGGCTTCAGGTGGAATCATCTTCATGTTTTGCAACCTGGGAGAGTCATCATTCCCTTATATCTCAGCTATGAATGACAACAAGCCACAAAGAACATGAAGGACCGAAATACAGAAGGCAAGTGACACCTTCTATGACAGATCCTAAGCCAGACTTATTGGTGCAACTTGGAGCATCAATAATGCTAAGTACAGGTCAGATAGGCCAGGGCAGCGCAAGCAATGGACAACTGGGTGGTTGTGCTCAGAGAATTTATTGCAAGGTCCACGAGTTCCTCTTAGCAAAAGAAAGAAAAGCTGGGGTAATCTGACAACCAGATAACTCATTCTAAGAGGGAGAAGAGACACAGTGGGCCTTCCTATGTTTGTGAAGATGTCTGTGAAGCCAAGCCTGGTTACTTTTTAATGAGATTCAGTGGATGCATCGCACATGAAAATTGAATATATGACCATATAGCATCCATTACAAAAAAGCCCTGCCACAGGAACTAGAGAATGGAAATAAGTACATTTTCCTTAGATACCTTGTCAACCCAAACTGAGGTTGCTTTAACACCCAAAACTCGATTAAGATTCCCAACTCTTAACACCTGTTAAGAGTATCTGGCTGCCAGATCGCCACTGCGTGAAATAGCAGCGAGGGAACGCTAGAATAAATTTCAGCTTGCAGCCAGAAACAATACCAAAACGCCATTCTTAATGCTCAGAAAAGCCTAGTTCATGTAAATTGCCAAGTAACAAATCTGCATGGAATCATAAACTGTATTGCATTATACAATTTTCCTTTCCTTTTCTTTTTATTTTTTTTTTTTTTTTTTTGCTTTCATGTTAAAGATTCAGTTCATAAATAGTACATAAAGATGGAAGAAAGTTTCACCAGAAAGTTTCATTATCAAACAATAAGATGCAAGTGAGGACTTCTGTGGTAGTTGGGGAGAACATCTTTCTCACAAACAAATCATGGGGCTACCATAGTCTAGGGGAAAGATGCTTTTCTGACTTCTCATTAGTCAAAATTCACGTAATTTAAAAATAATTCACACAAAGGTGGTGGGTAGATCTTTTTAGCAGTTAAAATGGCACTTCTGTGTTGCAATAGAATGAACCGAACTTACAGTTTACTCAGTTTTCAGCTTTGCAATTATGTAATTCTCAATGAAATTTTAATTTTATAAACTTCACATTACTTCACATTTTGTGCCTAAATTAAGGCTTTATTACTATTTTATAAAGTATTATTTCAAGTGTGCAAAAAATGTACTCACCCTTTATTAAGTAAGTATAGTGAACATCAACCACAGAAGGCAATTTTTAGGATGCATTCAAAGCTTTCTCTCCAAACCTTCATCCCTCTTCTCGCACCACATAGAAGTAGATTTTCATAGTTCCAGGCTAAACTATGTCCCAAGGACAATAAATCAGATATTAAGGGAAGGGAAAGTGTCAAGGGTCACCACTAGAGTTCTGGTTAGGCTATCTGTCTATATGATGGTGCCTTCCCTGAGAATAGGGACATTGGAGGGAGACTACATTTGTGGAACTCATAAGTTTGGTTGAGGAACTACTGAGTTTGGAAAGTCTATGGAGCAGTTTGTTAAATATGCTGTTGGATGTAAAAGTCCGTGGCTCACAAAAAGTGTAAATATATACATCAACTAAAAGTGCCAAGTTAACATTTTATTTGCTTTTGTTATGTTTGGCATCATCCTTATACTCCAAACTGTGTCCTTGAAAAATAAAGGAATAAAAATTCTGAATATGCCAAGATCCATGTGAAAATTCCTCTCAGTATAAATCAAATATGATTTTACCTGTTGAGAAACAAATAGACTTTAATGGGACAAAACTCTCAGAGACTCAGAGGTCTCAGATGACAGACTATCATCTGGGTGAAGATTGTATACAAAACATACAATTAATCCACAGGCATTGCACTCATGCTGTTATGTCAAAACGTCTGGGGGTACAAAATAGTTTCTTAGCAAATATATCCTGAGCCATATGGAAAACAAAAATAAAACCGAAGATTATTCCTCTAATGAAAAATGTTATTTTTATAACTTAAGTTAGATTCTGCCTATAGAAAATCTGGGAGATTTAAAGACTGTCCTAGACTTCATAGTTATATGCTTTTAAGAACTGAAATGGTAGTTTATTTCTAAGCATTCCTTTGCCAAAAAAGAAAGTTACACTGTTTCAAAAATTTTCAACTTGTATGCAATAGTCATTAGGTATTTGGTGCTTTCCTAAAGGATACATTTTAACATCAGTTAAGTCCCATCTTAACCCTGTTCTCTCCATAGTGGCTTTTGTTCATAACCCATGTTAAAATAAAGCTACTTCATTTATATTGATGTGTGATGCCAACTCAGCCTTCCGACCTGTGATTCTTTTTCTAGTATCAACTCTGTTCTCTGCCAAATGATTTAGAAGCATAAGCCTAGAAATCTAGACTCAGATTATGACTGTTTGCAAGGCTAGTGACTTCAATAGTGGGACCCAGTGCACTAAATCAAAGCACAGAAGTGCAAGTATTTGCCTGACTGGACAGGGAGTTTTATAAATGCTGTATAATCACAGTGCCAAAGAAGAAGATAAATGATTCAGCATAAGCCAAACATTATGTTTTGGTTTGTCTTGAATACAAATACACGTCTTGGAGAGTCAGAGAATTTTGTTAGAAATAACTCCAAAGGAGTGAGATTGAATCCCTGCTCTGCATCACATCAAGTGTGAGGCTGTGGGCAAAAAAACTACATGTGTTTGAATTTAAGATCCTCGTCTGTTAATGGGGGTAATCATGCTTTCCCCAGGTGATCACTGAGAAGACCAAAATTTTATCAGTGTGACTTGTGGTCCCTTTTGGCATATTTGTGTGAAGATAAAATATCATGAAAGCAATGGTTCCAGGAAAGACAGTGTCTTTGCAAATGTATTTTATGTACATCACTGGGGAGAAGAAATAGTCACAATCATTGCTACAAAGGTGAGCCCTCACTCACTCCTTTGGAAGAGCAGCTCCTTTCAAATTTTTCCAAAGAGATGTGCCACATACACAGGCATGTGTCAGGCTAAATTAAATGTCTTTCAGATCCAGGCACAGAAATGCTCTGCCTCCTTTCTTGGACGATGGTGCAAAAGATATCAAAGTGGCTCCCACTTTAGAGAAACCCTTTTCTATAGATATTCTTGTCCTTCATCCAAGGAGAGTTTGTGTGGAAATGCTCTAGAGACAGTATATCATTATGTTCTCAGTCTGGTCCCTTCTCTCTAAAATTGGTCCATTATCTGTGCACGATATCTTTGCATCTTGACTGGCTCATCCCCCCTGCTCACAGTAGGACATTCAATCCCTCTTGCAAATGAATGGTAGGCAGTTTTGGGTTTTGTTTGTTTGTTTGAATACCCGAGACCTAGAGTGAGCAGTACTTAGATTTCAGGTTGTATCTCTTGGCACATAGGTAAGACATCCATATCCACACTAAAATGTGGCTAATTATAACATCAATTTTGGGGCTTCCCTTGTGACTCAGCTGGTAAAGAATCTGCCTGCAATGCAGAAAATCTGGGTTCAATCCCTGGGTCAGGAAGATCCCCTGGAGAAGAGAAAGGCTACCCACTCCAGTATTCTAGCCTGGAGAATTCCATGGACTGTATGCTCCATGGGGTCGCAAAGACACGATTGAGCGACCTTCACTTTCACTTCACTTTCATAGCATCACTTTATGACTTAGTTCTAAGACTTTCCTATGAAACCTTTTAACAAGAATATTTTCTCTCTTCAACCATTAGAAGTCATTCTTTATAAGAGATATAGCCGATATTTCTTCACTTTGCCCTATAGAATGGGAAAGAAAGGCTGAATTGTTACTTGTTGGGTCTTAATCTCGAAATGTGGAGAAGGAAATGGCAACCCACTCCAGTGTTCTTGCCTGGAGAATTCCAGGGACGGTGGAGCCTGGTGGACTGCTGTCTATGGGATCACACAGAGTTGGACACGACTGTAGCAACTTAGCAGCAGCAGCAATCTCGAAATGATTATTCTTTAGTTGTCTCTCCTTTTCCTGATACACATATAAAGAACAAATTTCTCTAGTATTTAATCCAATTTCTGTTTGTCTTCTAAAAGTCTGGTCTTTTCTGGAGTATATACTTCCTTTTTCTCCTTGCAAAGTGATAACTGGTAGGTAAATCTTGTCTTCAATTGCAGTAGCTTCCCATAGTCTTTATTTTCTGATACATTTACCTGCTTAATATTGTGCATGCTGACTTAAGCCATTAAGTCAAATGATCCAAGGATGAATTTGAGTTTAGTCCAAGCAAGCAGGAGCAGTTTAATTGGTAATAATGATATAAGGGTCCTGCCCCTATCTCTCACTTTAATTCTTACTTCTATCTAAGTCTACTCATCTCTGGACTCCTTAAGTTTCAGATATGCTCAATTCCACTTTTGCAATTTTTGTAATTGTTCCTTGTTCTTTTCTTCCCCCTAACTTGATCTTGCTTTATTCCTGGGTTGTTTCTTTTTTTTTTTTTAAACTATCCCCACTGGTTCTTTCTGCTTCTGAGTGTCAGCTCCCTAGTATTTAAATTCCCATCTTGAGAGGTGTTCCAGCTGGATTTGCTGGACATTGTTAAACTTCTGCTCCGTTACTTTAATAATCTTATTTCACTTTTTTAAAAATTGCGCACTGCCCAACTTCATTTTTTTTTTTTAGTAATAGGCAGCAAATACATAGTAAAACATTTACTTTAAACATTAAATTCTTGAGCCAAAAACCACTCATCTAAATTCGAATATAACTGTGTCAAACTCTACCAATAAAGAGAGAAAAGTTGGAGAATAGAATGTTCATGATATCACTCTCTTCTCCCTGCTGAATTCAAAGGACCATTACTCTTTTGAATAAAACAACCTAAAGATACATCTTTCCCTTCAGGCCAGAAAAAAAAAAAAAAAACGCAATGTTTAGTCTAACAAAATCTCATGACAAGGAAGCAAGGAAAAGCCCACAGAATTTCTTATCATATGGGAATATATTTGTATACAGTGTGGGCAAGCAACTAAATGTTACTAGTTTAGGGTGACTGGAGCAGACTCTATTCCACTTGAATTTCAAAATTTTGGATAATGAAAGAGTTTCAAAGAAATATAATTTTGTCATAATAAATACATCTACTAACACACACTACTGGTAAATTGCTGCCAAACTGATTTGCTGCCAGACTTGATTTAATAATTAAAGCATTCCTTATATTTAAATGCTTCTTTGAAATGATGAGGAAGATGAATAAAACAGGATATTTCCCTTAAACAACTTGTAGTCCAGAAAGTAGAGAGAGAAAATTCTATATATGTACACTAGCAGGAACAAAAGCTTGAAGGAGACAGCTGCTATGAGTGAGGAGCACATGCAGTTCTCCGAAGAAGCTCAAGAAAAGTGACCTAATTTGAATGGGAGCCTCAGACTTCCAGTAGGACACACAGTCCTTGCACGATAAATGTTTAATTTCAGCCACAACTTTGTGTTGTGTGTCAGTGTTAGGAGAGAGTTGGAAAGGGCCCCAGAATTTCCCAAGTTTCAAAAATTCTCATCTTGCAGACGAGAGCAGTGTCGAGATGAGCTCTGAAAACGGAGAGAGATGAACAGAAAAAAGACAGAATTCCAAGTAAATAGAAGAACTCAAGCAGAAATAAACGAGGAAACTAGAGATGGGAATGAGTAGATTTTTAAGAAAACAAGGTCTTATTAGAGCAGGCACATGTGCAACACCTCATGCAGTTTCCTGTGTCTTCGGATTCATCTGTGTAATGCAACATGAACAATTTTGGTGAACTGGATGAAACAAGCTGCTGCTAATTTTATGGTAAATTGGAATGTTCTGAAAAGGTGTTGAGGGCACATATTCTGGTTTCATAGTCCATTGTGGCATCAGTTACCACTGCAGTCTACTAATGGCTCATATTAGCTGAACTGGTCCAACCTGAGCTTTTAGGATGGCAACTGAATGTATTCATTCATTCAGAAATAGTAACTAGACATCTATTAGGTGCCAGATCTTTAACTGGGGACCAGGATAAAAACCAGTCAAATTAATAATTAAAATGATATCAATCTTTGATTTGGATCTGTCAAAAATCTTCATCATAATAAACTTGACAACGTATCTCGTTCTTTTTCACAGTTTCCTCTCACCTAAGGCAGCTCAAGAGCTAATCACTCATCACTGCACTAAAGCTCTCCCTTATGCCCGCAGCAGAAGCCCCTATCCCTGCCCCTTTATTCCCACCTCTTTCCCCTAACCCTCTCAGATCTGTACCATATAGATCCGTGCAACCTCATTCTCTTTCAGCTTTTTCTCTTTTCTCATTTCTCAGGCTGAGCCCTTCTCGGTTCATTGTTTGGATGCATCTGAAAGTTCTAAAATCCATTTTTGTGTGTGTGTGTGTGTGGGAAGCCACACAACTTAGAGGGTGGGAAAGACAGAGAGGTCAAGAAGGCAAGTATGACATCATCCTGAGGGATTAGAAGGAGCAGGAGGTGTGCCTATGGCATCATAATTCCCTTCTCCCTTGCTGCTTTCCTTCTTCGTTACTTCCTTCTTTTCATCTGTATATGTTTCTGCTGCTAAGTCGCTTCAGTCATGTCCGACTCTGTGCGACCCCATAGACGGCAGCCCATCGGGCTCCCCGTCTCTGGGATTCTCCAGGCCAAGAATACTGGAGTGGGTAGCCATTTCCTTCTCCAATGCATGAAAATGAAAAGAGAAAGTGAAGTTGCTCGGTCGTGCCCGACTCTTAGCGACCCCATGGATTGCAGCCTACCAGGCTCCTCCGACCATGGGATTTTCCAGGCAAGAGTACTGGAGTGGAGTGCCATTCCATGTCAAAATGTTCTCCCGATCAACCTTTGAAGATTCTCTTCCTCTCTCTTTCACACACACACACACACACACACACACACACCCCAAAGTATAATGTGGCTCCTTGAGTTAGCCTTATCTCTATGACAGCATGCTTCTTCATGAAATGCATGTAAATATTATTATATGCCTTTGAAGATATTACCAGGTTTGGTCTGTTTATAACCTTATAAATGTCTTTTCTAAAAACTTGAAATTGGCGAATGAATGGCTTCCAGAGAACAGACAGATCCCTCTCAGCACCTCCCACTCAGACTCTCTGGGCATGAACCTGCTCAAGGGCATGTGCTTACCAGCCGACATCCCTCCCAGATTCCAGCTGCCACTAGATGTCCCTCCTAGCCAATGCTGAGACGCAGTTGCACTTTCCATCCTTCCTGGGGGTCTCTGCAGTGTAAGTGGCTAGAGGCGTAGGCGCACCTCCACCCCTGTGATAGCAGATTACAGGAGGCTGCTTCCAAACTAGCCTTGATTCTGCCTCTCGACGTGTTTGTATGGCTCTGTTGAAGATTGAAGAGCTTGTTTATTCCTGCTAAGTCAGACGGGACTTCTTGGTGATGTTTAAGAGAATCATAGGTGCCTTATTTCAGTTCCCTCGTGTCCTCATGGTGCCTCAGGTCTGAGCTTTCTTACTCATCTCCACTTCCCGGGCACCACATCTGCCTCTGTCCCACGCCTGGCTTGATTTCCCATGGGGGAAAACTTTAAAGTTCTCTGGAGCAATAAGGTAGTCCAGTACAGTTTACAGAATGCTGTGGCAGGCTACCCTCTGGTGAGCCCCGCTGAGTCACACACGCTTGTGTCATCCTAGCCTTGTGTGTTGCTGGAACTTTCTTCAACCAATACAACCTGGCAAAGTGATGGGGTGTCCTTCCTGTGGTTACGTTACATCATAGGGCAAAGATAAAAGGATTTTACAGATGTAATTAAGGTTCCTAATCTGTTCGTTTTGAGTTAATTAAAAGGGAGATTATCTTGGGTGGGCCTTACCTAGTCAGGTAAGCTTTCTAAAGAGTATTCAGTCTTTTCCTGAATTTAGGGCTCTAAGTGGCAGAGGTGCTCCTTCATTTTCTTCTCTCTCTCCTTTTCACTCTCTCCTTCTCTCTCTCTCATTCACTGACTTTGTTGAATCAAGCTGCTATGAAATCTGCAGTTGTATGAACCCAAGCTCTACCAACAATATAATGGAGGTTAGGAGTGGATCCTTCCCCAGACAAACCTCCAGATGGGAACACAGTCTAACCAAGCCTTGATCTGAGCCTTGTAAGAGACTCAGCTCAGGACCCAGCTCACTTGCTCCCAGACTCCTGGTCCATAGAAACTGTGAGATATGAAATGAGAAACGTTTTAAGCTGCTAAATGTATGGCAATTTGTTATGCAGAAAATAACATAATTACTCTTATTGAGTGCATTCAAACATATTCAACCTCACTGCTTTTAAGAAACCAGAAGTCTTTATCCTGCACCCTCTCCGAATATTATGTCTTCCTCCTGTTTTTCAGTCCAAGTACAAAAATAAAGAACATTTATTCCTGTTGCTGTCACAAACCTATTTTTTGGCATTAGAATTCCCTTACTATCATGAATTCACTTCAATATTCAGAAAAACGTCAGTCTTATGGTATCTTAAATATTTTTGCATGTAATCAATGATATTTCTTCTTCCCTGAGCTTCTTTACCACTGTTCTATGGATTAGGCAGTTTTCCTTGTTTCTGGTGAGTTGTTGTTTTTTCCTTTCTTTTGGCAGCAACAACTAATCCTGACAATAAACTGCAAGTGTTTGGAGTTTGGCTATCCAAATTTTGCTCCAGGTTGTGGATGGGGCCCAGGTTTCTTGTTCTAGGACCATCAGTCTTTCTGTGTTCTTCTCAAAGAGCACAGCAAACACACAGGAGGGGGAAATTACACATGAGTGTTTCTTAACACATTCATTCAGAGGTGACATAGGGGCCCTTTTGCCCACTTTCCATTTTTCAGAGTGCTATGGACTGAGTTATGTCCCGTTCTACCAATTTTTATGCAGAAATCCTAACCCCCAACGTGATGGTATTTGGAGATGGGGACTTTGGCAGGCTGTTAGTTCAGGAGGGTGGAGCCCTCACAATGGGATAAATGCCCTTATGAGACCAGACGTGGCATACCTTTCTTCCTCTCTGTGTATCTGTCTCTGACGTGAGGATACAGCATGAAGGCAGCTGTATGCAAGTTAGAAAGAGTTCTCATCAGAAATGGACCAGATGGGCACCTCAGTCTCAGACTTCCACTCTCCAGAGCTGTGAGAAATAAATTCCTGCCATTTAAGTCACCCATTCTCTGGGACTTTGTTGTGGCAGCCAGAGCTGACTCAGATACAGAGCAAGCTACATGGCAACACCCAGAGCAATCGGAGAAGTATGTTCCATCCCCCTGCGTGGGAGAGAGGAGGAGTATATTTGCTAATAATGCAAGGAATGGTATTACAGGTGTTGAAATCCTGTTCAGCCCTTGACATGCTACCTATCACTAGTATCTTAACTTTAAAGTTACAAGTAACATCATCATCCCAAAATCTGTTTAACTGATAAACTATCTGGTCTTCTGGAAGCAAAGCAGAAATCTTAAACAAATGTAGAGATAATACCTTTCCTTGATATCCATGTGATACCAGTTGGTATCTGAAGTAGTTGAAAGTAACATAAAACAAAAGAAACCATACACTTCAACTTTATAGTTCATTACGTAGAAGTGACTTTGCTGAGTTTTGCTTAATTAGAACATGCACAAGTTCATGTTTTCGGTTAAAATGTTAAGAAATAAATAGGGCCTTTTGCAAACTATGAAAATCTTACTAGGCTCTCATCTTCTCAGGAACTCTTCAACATTTTTGCATAATTCCTGATTTCATGGACCCTTCCTCATCAGTTTCATTGTTCCAACAGCTTAACATTCAGGATGAAAATACACTTTGACTCATAGTTACAGTCATGATTTTCATCTTGACTGAGCAGAGCTGGATGCAGGAGCTGAAATCCTGCATGTTAGTCCTGAAACATGTTACCCTAGGAAACCAAGGCGATGATTCAGCCCCAGAATGATGTGATTTTGAAGAAACAGTTCACCACCCAAAAGTATTTAAAGAAACATACAATTCTGTGCTTCTCAAACGGCATCAAAGGGATTTTCTATATTAACTTTGGTCACAGAAGCTCATATCAAACTATTTCCTACCTGCCATCTGAGTAACTCTGGTTCACTTCTCTTTGACCCGCCCCTATTTACTCTCATAAACTGACTTACTTTTGTCTTATGTAGATTGACTTGTCCTCTCTTGTAGGAAAGTAGCATCTTTGCCCTTAAGGATGGACAGAAATATGGAGCAAATAGGGTTATAAACACATCACTTTTTTTTTTTAACTTTTGTTTTTGTATTGTATTGTATGAGGGCCTCCCTGGTAGCTCAGATGGTAAAGAATCTGCCTGCAATGCAGGAGACCCAGATTCAATCCCGGGGTTGGGAAAAGCCCCTGGAGAAGGGAATGGCAACCCACTCCAGTATTCTTGGTTGGAGAATTCCATGGACAGAGGAGCCTGGTGGGACTACAGTCCCTGGGGTTGCAAAGAGCTGGACACAACTGACCAACTACCACACACAATGCAGACAGGCAATTAACAATGTTGAGATAGTGTCAGGTGAACAACGAGGAGACTCAGCCATACATACACATGTTTCTATCCTCCCCCTCCCGCTCAGGCTGCCACATTACATTGAGCAGAGTTCCATGTCAGGTGCAGCATTCTTGTATTAATAGTTGACTTCGGTGTTTGTGAACACACTCATGTTTATAGTTTTCGGTCCTATGCACTGAGTTTTAGACCTAATTGTCCATTTCTCAAAATCTCGGAAACCAAACTCTGGAAGAGATCTAGTCAGATCACCATTGTTTTGGGGTGTCAAAAAATTTCGTTCGGCCAACCCAGTATATCTAAATATGCTCTGCCATAATATCAGTTAAGGAAATGAGGCTTAACCACTGCCAGCAACACAAAATTGGATGTAGAGACATCTGGAGTCTGACTGTTCCATTATCTGTTTGGTTTGCTCTAAAGAAATGTCCAGTGTATATTAGAGCTGACATCATCTCAGTGTAACTTCTACCAACAATTCTAAAAGTATCCCATAAGAATATATTCCCAATTTCTCTTCTATCTGACAGTCCTTTCAATATTTGAGAATGGCTAACACATATAATCAGACTGAATAAGTATCATTTCAAATGGTCTCATGTGACATGGATGTAAGTGTCCCCATCATCCTGGTTGTCCTTCATATTTATTTATAACTTTCATTGTTTGCCTAGACTCCAGTAGTCTGGCGAGAATAGTGTAGAAGAATCCATTAAATCCACTATAATCTCAGTAATTCAGTTTAAACTTTAATAGTATTTTGAGAGGGAGAATGACATGGTTTTGTAAGAGCTCCAACTTGAAGTCAAACCACCTGGGTTCATAGGCAGCTTCATCCTGTGCCTCATTTCTTCATTAACAAGTCTATTCAAAGAAATTTTAGGGATTTTGCGAGGTTCCAGTGAGATGATGCTCACAAAGAACATGCAAAATATCTGGCACAAAATAAGAGCTCAGCTAATACTAATTATCACTAGTATTGTTACTTTGAAAACTCCTAGTTTAGAACTTATAATCAACTAAATTTCCCAGCGTCAGATCTTATATTCAACATTTAAAAATACTGTTATTGCTTCTTTATCATGCTGCATTCATGCTTAATTCTGCTCATTAAGTGAGTTCCATTGCCAAATTAAACCAAGGCGCTCTCCTCCACAATATCTTTAGGCATTGAAGGTGTCTACTCAGACCTGGAGATGACCTTTGAATAGCTAAAATTTTATCTCTTTGCATAGGATAGCATAAAAACAGTAGCAGCAGTAACAACACCATTTATTGAATGTTTTCTACATGCCAGGCTTAAACACACACACACACACACCCTATCTTGTTCTGGTTTTCCCATCAATAACCTGGGAATAATGATCCTAACAGTGATTAGTAATTGTAGCAGCTGCTCCACTCCCTTAGTCACAGGGACATTTGAGGGATAAAAAGACACTATCTGGATGTGTCTTTCCCAGGATCTGCCACATTTGCCAGCAGGATTTGCATCCGTGATTAGAACTGTTTCATAGGCAGTCTCTTTCCCCACTGAAAACATTCCCATAAGGCCATTCCAAATATCAGCTCAGCTTCCATTTGACAAATACATTACAGCTCATAACATTTCCATATAATTTTAATATTAAAAACTGCTCTCATGGAACTTCCCTGGTGGTCCGGTGGCTAAGACTCTGTGCTCCCAATGCAGGGGGCCTGGGTTCAATCCCTGATCAAGGAACTAGACTCCACAGGCCACAACTAAGAGTTTACCTGCTGCAATTGAAGATCCTGCATGCTTGAACTAAAGGATCATGCATACTTCAATGGAGATTGAAGATCCTGAGCACTGCGACCAAGACCCTGCATACCAAATAAATTACTTAATTAAAATATTTTTAAGTGCTTTCAAAAATGTTATATCATTCTAGCCTCACCAAAGCCCTATAGTAAAGAACCTGTAAAGAGCTTGACCTCACTTATAGCAACAGTCACTTA
Source organism: Redunca redunca (assembly GCA_006410935.1). Lineage (NCBI taxonomy): Eukaryota > Metazoa > Chordata > Mammalia > Artiodactyla > Bovidae > Redunca > Redunca redunca. Next base: position 566,060 of record SJYQ01004445.1, read on the forward strand.
TCAGGTAATGGAACTGATACTGGAATTCAAATCGTTATGCTCTCTAGAATCTTCTCATCCTATCACTCAGGGACTCTGGGAGCCATATGTCCTAAATAGGAATCTACTCAGTCTGCGTGCGGCCTTGAGAAAGTCATGTGACCCCTGCTTCCAGTTCAAAAATGGCCAAATAATCCCCATCCCATAGTGTTTATGTTGGAAGTGACTGTGGATAAAAGCCCCCTGCAAACTTCCATGTGTTTAACAGATATGGGTGTTCACAAAACAAATATAGAATGTGTGTGTAATGTTTTCTAGAGATTTAGGACCAATTTCCATACTGTCAGGGTGATAGTTACAGGATGATTTTTGCTTTCCACAGTTTGACTCACCATTTCAAAGTGTATTTCTAATAAAAATGTACAAACTACTTGTAGAATCATTGATAAATGTGTAAATAGAAGATCTGATTTTATTTTTTAGCTTGAGAAGTCATTTCCAGTATCTTTAATTTCTTTGACTCATCTTATTTCTCCTCGCTACTCTTGCAGATAAAAAAGCCAACAAACCCAGAGAGGTGGTATGGGGAGGGAGGCAGGAGAGGGTTTCAGGATTGGGAACTCATGTACACCCATGGCGGATTCATGTTGATGTATGGCAAAACCAATACAGTATTGTAAAGTAAAATAAAGTAAAATAATTTTTTAAAAAAGCCAACAAAAATAATAGCATTACTTTTTCCTTCTCACAAATCATTCTTGAATAAATATAAAAAGTTGTGTAGTTGGGGTAGATGGTTAGTGCCCTTTTGTATTTTCCTGATGCTATACCCAAGCTTAATAAGGTATTTTATGTATTTCAGCTTCAATTTCATTTTGTAGATCATGGCTACAGAAAAAAATGTAACTATTGAATTAATGTATTTTAAAATTATAGTGTTATAACATTTTATATTACTATTGTTGTTGTTTCCAAGATTGCTTCCTAGTTTAATAGGACCTGCCTGGGAACCTCAGACTTAAAAGGGAAGTTAACACATGTCTTCTTCTGTAAAATTCTTTGATTCATTTATTCAAAGAGTTTGATATACTGAAGAAAAAATCATCTAAGCATCAACCAACTAGCCCAATAGTTTTGATCGAGTAGTTCAGCTGCACAACATGATTTAAGGGGAAAAAAGTAAAAATATTTTTCAAAAGAGATTTGCAATTTTCAAAATGCCCTTACCATACACACATATTAACTACATACATAAAGCACACACACGCATCATGGACAAATGACTGATATAACGGTGTGAGAACTGACGGGCTGTATTTGCCTTAAGTGGCAGTGTCACTGGTAAAGTACTTCGTTTTTTTTTTAATGTTTTTATTTATTTTTAATATAAATTTATTTATTTTTATTGGAGGCTAGTTACTTTACAATACTGTAGTGGTTTTTGCCGTACATTGACATGAATCCACCCCGGGTGTACATGTGTTCCCCATCCCTGAACCTCCCCTCCCACCAGTACTTAGGATTTGTCCAATGTACGTCTCATTTCTTCAGTAACAGCAAAAGAACCAAAACCTTAAGCAATGCTTACCAATTCTATTAATCCCATTAAAGTTCATAAGGCAGGATTTCAAGATCTTTTGCACAACAAGCACCAGTTACAGCTAACCAAATGTTACTGAGTAAAAAATAAATGTGTTTTTTGTTCAGTTTTCCAGGCCTTTTTCTTTATTTAGCTAATCAGTTTATTCTCTTCCAGTATAATCCATCCCAGGGAATTGGAGTGAATCATTTAACACTTCAAGCAGATTACAGCGTTGGTAGAAGAATTAACAGAAGGAAAGTGCATTTGCTGTTCTCTTTAATAACTAACTAATGACAGAAATGCAGTGAGATATATGGCATAATAAGACAGAAAACTATTAGGGTTAAGTAAACTGAGGAGCAAAAAAATGTCTTAAGAGCTATCTGCTTTTCCTCTGTTATGCTGAAGTCTTCTCTAACCTCATAAATATTTTTCTCTCAACCCCTATACTGCTTGGAACAATCATGGTTAGGTTACTTTCTCTTTTTTCTTTCACCCTTGCCTTCTGAATCAAGAAGCTTTCCTACTGACTGTCTCTACATCCTAAGAACTTACTCATTCTCAAACTCCTTTACAATCCAGCTTCCACTCTTTCTCCCTCATTAAAATCCCCAGCTTTTTACATGGCCACAAAAGATTCCTTTAGGCTAAAAGCTCTGATCTATTTTCTATTCTCTTTCTCTTTGATCTCTGTGGAGTTCTACTTTATTTTCCACTTTTGTGTGTGTGTGTATGTGCTTAGAGTTTCCTACTCCCTTAACTTAGCTTCCTTAGCTCTACACTCTCTATACTTTATGCTCCTACCATCTTTTGATGTACTTCTTCTAAGCTTCTGGACTGGTCCCTACTCCTCAAATATACACCTCCACCAAGAATCAATTCTCAATCTTATGCTTATAAAAGTCTATACAATCTTCCTTTGAGATTTCAGGCATCTGTTATTTTCACTAGGCAATCATTTTATGTTACTAACATCTTTAAGAGTTGTGTTGAAAGCTGTGGGATACAAAGATGAAAGTTCCCATAAAAGAGTTTAATTATCAAATCACCACCACCATGATCATATTCTTTTAAATCTAAACGTATCACCCTCACTTCTTTCCTGGGAAGCAAGGTACTATATCCTGGCCATCATGGCTATAGATTCACTCTCAAAATAGAGCTAACAATGAACTCACTCTATCTTTCCACTTGCCTAATCGTGTGACCTCTGCTCTAAGGTATGGCAGTGTCCCTGTCACTCAAGCTGGATGCATCAGCCATTGCTGACTTTTTCCTCACATTCCCAACATACTTAAGTAGTTCGTGATTTCTATCAGTTGCTTCTTCATCACAACTGTTGCATCTATTCCTTCCTTTTCAGTTTTAGCGCTACTCCTCTACTGAGATCCCCTCATATGAGCTCAGAGCAAGTAAACTTGCAATATCTGGTAGCTGTGCCCAAGCCCAGTTCATCCCCTTCTAGTATATTCTATTCCTTATTACTAGAATCATCTAACTAAATACTAATTAGAATCAATTTTCTCAAACCACTCCAGTACTCTTGCCTGGAAAATCCTATGGACGGAGGAGCCCGGTAGGCTGCAGTCCATGGGGTCGCTAGGAGTCGGACACGACTGAGCGACTTCACTTTCATGCGCTGGAGAAGGAAATGGCAACCCAGTGCAGTGTTCTTGCCTGGAGAATCCCAGGGATGGGGGAGCCTGGTGGGCTGCCATCTCTAGGGTCGCACAGAGTCGGACACGACTGAGGTGACTTAGCAGTAGCGGTATGATTCACCACTGTTTAAATAATCACAATTGGGTGGGTTGGGGGGCCCTCCATGAGCTAGCCCCAGTCTAACTTCTGTGCTCAAAGGAATCATGGCATTCTAGATCCTACCATTAAAATTCCATTCTCAGGTCTTACTCACATGCTGACCCCCCATATTTGGAATATGCTTTCTTCCTGTCTATTTTCTTGATCATACTGTTCAATCAAGGTATACCAAACTTGCTTTTTACTAATGTATAATCATTTTTGCCAAATTGTATGTCCTTTGTTCTATTACATTTTAGCACTGACTCTTTCTTATAACTGATGTCATCCACTGCGTATTGTTGTCACCATTTATTTGGTCACTGCCATCTTGGATTTTCAAATAGCTGTTATAGTTCAATGAATAATTTTGGAATATAGAAAATTAGGAATATGCAGTAAGCTAGACAGAAGATACAGTAATAGCCCATCGCTTAGAAACAAATATCACTCCTATCTTCACTCATTTTTTCCAATATTTTTGCTCTAGAGTGCTTTCAAACAGTGTAAATATGTAATTCTCGGTCTCTAATTGGGCCATAAGACTGTTGAAGTCTGGCCTGAATTTCATTACCTTTTTCCCTCAGTGCTTGACATTTAGAATGTACTCCATAAGTGTTCATTAATATTAAATACAGGATGACAATTATACACATAGCCAAAATTAAAATTATATATTCATTGGTATATAATGATCTGTACAAAAAACATTTATACCAGTAGTCAGTACATTTCATGATGGTAGGGGTATAGCAGTTCTGTTTAGTACTGCCCACCTAACAACCACCACAGAACCTGAAATATACTACACAGTTGTTGAATACATTAATGAATTAAAATCACACTCTAGAAGGCAGTATTATAGAGGATCCAAAGGGAAACTTCCTGTGAATTATCCATTTATATAGAGCTATCTTTTTAAATATATACTGTCAGCTGATCATGTAGAATGTAGCCAATGTTAGATGATAGTTACATTTTAGATGATAGTAAATATTGTCACAGCCAATCTTTTGCTTGTGAGAGAAAGAGAAGAATAGAAGCAAAATTTCCAATTGGGGGACTTCAAAATTCACCAAAGGGATGATGTTATCGATTAGGTATTGGGGGGACATGATTGCATATTATTCATTGATAGATATATATGAATACTATACAAATCAGAGATACTAAAAAAGAAATATTTGTGTTCCTTTTGGTTCAAAACAGAAATAGTTATGAAATGGAAGACATTCATATCTAGCAAAAGCATAATCTAACCCTTGTGTTAACAAGCGTCTTGTAGCACTCATTGTCCCAGACTGTGCGATGTCATCTAGGGGCTTCCCTTGTGGCACAGTTGTAAAGAATCCTCCTGCCAATGCAGGTGGATTGAATCCCTGGTCTGAAAAGGTCCCCCACGACTCAGAGCAAATAAGCCAGTGCACCACAACTATTGAGCCTGTGCCCTAGAGCCCTATTGAAGACCCTGCGCCCGGAGTCCGGGCTCCACAACAAGAGAAGCCGCTGCAGTGAGAAGCCCACACACGGCAGCTGAGGAGGAGCCACAACTCTCCACGGCTAGAGACAAGCCGGCGCAGCAACAAACACTCAGCACAGACACAAGAAAAAAGCATCCTTGCCATCCAGACTGCCTTCCTCGAGCCCAGGACAAGGATAGTCACTCGGCTGCGGTTCTGAAGAGAACAGAATTGAGCATGAAGACAAAGGGTTCATGCTCCCTATGCAGATTTATTTTCTCCTTGTCAACTGTCCATCCACTTCTGGGTAGTTTCTTTTGGAATTTATGATTTTAGATTCTTTTCTCTCTTCATTGCTGTTGAAAGCCCACTGTAGAGATAATTTTACTTTTGTTTAAAGGCTTAAGCCTTCATGCACTAGATAAAGTGACTTTGACAGATACAGGTACATAACTCAGATTTTTAGGGTAAAGTCTGGAGCTAACAGCCAGCAATTCCTCCCTGCAATTTGACTGGCCTGGCAGTATCCTTTCTGTATCTTTTCTGATCCGCCCCATCTCTGTGTCTGCCTATGGCCATATTCGTTGTCTTGACTGTTTGAGGATGGATTCAGGATTAATTCCTGGCAACTCACCATTTCTCACTCTCCACTAGAGAACAGAATATCATGAAGTACTAGTGGGATGAGAGCAGCATGTGTAGGAAAACAGATGTCTGACTTCATCAGGCTCGTTCGTGTGGGTGTCTGGGTGCCTGTAATTGCACCTGTCAAAGAGACTTGAAAACTGCCTATTATTTGATGCACACACCTCAGAACGATGACGATCAGCAAAGAAAATTTGCTTTCCCAGAATGATAGCTGCAACAGCAGCAGAAACAATAACAGAAAACCAACCAAATTCTTATTAAGCTGCTCCTAAATCAATGCACCTCAAGCACTGTGATTACATTTTGTATAAAACTAATGTGAATTTTGGCCACAGTCACACTTTTGAAAACAATTATAAACTCAAGGTGTTTGTAGGTAGAATAGGACGAAGGCTTATCTTAACCTCTCATTTTGATGGGGGGAAAAAACCAGAGGTTTTAATTGGGGATGAGATTAGATCAACCTTACACAATCCGTGAAAGAGCTAATATTACACCTTAGTTCTTTTCTAAATATACAAATTTATCCCCTTCACCAAAGGGCTTTTTCCCCCTCCCAAATTACTCTAAATTCCAGTGATCTTTCTCATTTAAATAACATAGGGATTTAGGAACCCAACAAAAATATCATACCTTTTACATGTTAATGTAGATGTCTCTATGCATGCATATATATGATATATATCTACTATAATCTTTATTAAATGTTCAGTTTTATGCCCTAAATGCAAATCATATCCAGTCATTTTCTCATGTGGCAGAACAAACAAATAAGCAAATCAGCTCAGAAACTAGTGCAAAGATATTTGGCTTTTCATAATTTTAAGCAAATCTTTCTTTTTCTCTCTCGCTTTCTCATTCTCAGTCTCTCTCTCTCTCTCTCTCTCTCACACACACACACACACACACACACACACACACATGTGCACACATACAGGGTTGTTGGTTGAAATTAATCCTCATTTCAATTTTCCAGGCCACTGAATATTTGTCCATAGCCTCCTGCTACTTCTCCTTGATTAAAAACTCTTTTCTCTGCTCAAATATTGCTTCAGTTTTTAGTGATATGTATGTTTTGGATTTAGTCAAAGTTCAATAGTAGAGGCCTGGCAACATGAATGTTGTATAAATGGAATGTGTTTGTGAAAATTTGGGGTAAATTCTGTGATAAGCTCTTCTAAAGGTGTGAGACCTCCTCTTTTGTTCTGGCTTGAACCCTAAAATGTATTCTGGGTAAGGAGGGTTTTAGTTAATTGCAGGCTTTTGTTTTGCCAAGAGGTAGGAAGGGCTAAGGATTTCTATTAAATGGAACAGAAAAGAAAAGAGAGAAGGGGTGCTTTGCTCCCTTTAAGAATTTCGAGGATGAAAGAATAAGTCTAATAAGGATTTTTGTTATACTTGTTCTTCCCCATCTACCCTTGGGACACATGTTCCGTGAACTATCCATACTTTATTGTGTTAAGGGGTTGAGTCTGGTTTTGACTTGTGCTAAGTGCTTTGTCTTATTTCACGGTGAGTGGGGGAACAGCCTATGCTTGCCCCTGCTCAGCCCTCCCTCTGTGTGCGTGCATTTGTGTGTGTTTATGTGTCTGCAGTGACCTGTATCAACCAAAATTTCCAGAATACAGATCTGATTGAAATACAAAGCTACCTATTAAGGGCTTATTAGGACTGCAGCCCAGGAGACATAGGTTCAAGAAGCACAAAAATTGTCTTCCACCCAGACAAAATCGGGGAGGCTTATAAAGGCAAAAAACACAAGGTTACAATTAGTTACATAGTTGTTTATCAAGGATTATAATTGGAGCTGTCAAGAAGTAAGGGTGCTTGTTAAGCTGGGATTTGTTGGGGTTTGGAGTAGTTGAATAGCTGCAGGGAGAGACCTTGAGACCATAAGGTTGCAGCTGGGAACTGTTCTGAATATGGCTGGTGGTGTCCGTGGTACAGTTCAAAGAAAGCTCAAATTCTCAGTGGTACAGAGACGTGTCTGAGATCAGATCTTCAGTGGCTGCCCAAGTCCATTTCTGTATGCCTGAACTGCCATCAGGTCACTATAATTTCAATGTGTCGTCACCTGGAAACACCAGGAAGGATGAGTTCCCAGACATTGCCAGTCTACAAAATCCAGGGCGTTTTAAGTAATGCTGCAAAGCCAGGATCTTACCTCCATATTTCAGGAAGTGTAGGATCCCTTCAAACACATCCTTTACGGAGTTGGGATAGAGAAGACAGTAGCCACACTTTTAGCTATTTCTACCATATTTTCATGCCCATCCCAACTTTATTCCCCTTGAGTTTAAAAGGTTAGTTTGACTAGTTTGACAGGTTAGTTTCCAGGGGTCTGAGCACTACTTTCCTTTAAATTGCAACTCTCTAACCATCACCAACACAACCTGTTGGCAAAGCAAACTGAATGAACTGTTTACCTTGGTAAGGGAAAACACCTTCCCAGAACTCTCTAGTTCTTAGAGGAGAAAATGCAAGGTCAAATTTGCTGAAAATAAGTTTAGTTCAAGCTGAGTCTTTCAATGAGAAGACTTGATTGGGACTGGGAAAAAGATTATGTTATCAAAATTTAGAACTGCTGGAAATAGCAAGGTGAGATTTTGAGATTAGGGATTCAAAGCATCTGAAGACCTAAATTATCTGTTGCTATTTCCTTTTGAGGGGAAATTCCAAATTTTGTAGGAAGTCTTGCAATGAAGAATCAAGTTATTTGCCTGGGCAAAACTTCCTAAAATAGTAAAATTATGCTAATAAAAACAATGGAATAAATGGAATAGTAAAATTCTGACAATATAGATTATAATGTAGATGTTAAGTTGCGGGTATTGGGGTAGGGTAGCTAGTTTTGGAGTTTTCATTTTTACATTATCCTGAGTGATAGAGGCAACCTTAGGAAAAAGTTTCTTCCTATTTTCTTCTTATCTCAGCTCTTTTGATATTGCATTTTTAATTTGAAGTATTTATTTATTTACTTTTCTAGTGTATCTTTGGGCTTCTCTGGTGGCTCAGTGGTAAAGAATCTGCCTGTCAATGCAGGAGACTTGGGTTTAACCCCTGGGTTGGGAAGATCCCCTGGAGAAGAAAAGGGCAACCCACTCCAATATTCTTGCCTGTGAAATCCCATGGACAGGGGAGCCTGGCAGGCTACAGTCCATGGGGTCACAAGAGCTGGACACAACTTAATAACTAAACAACAACAACAATTATGAAATCATGTGTTTATGGTTCTATTTGCACAGGTGAAGAAGTGTATAATAGTATGGTGACACAGTTCTCAAGCTTCCTAGGATCTCAAGGTCTTTTGAGAGCTCATCTTGCTTAGTCGATGGCCTGAATAGAGATACCATTTATATTAAGCAAGAATCCAGTCAAGATTTCTGCTTGTTAAGTCTGGTGGTGGTAAAAATAAACATTTATTGCATAAGCCTGAGCATATTTATTCATGTTCTTAAATTTTAAGAAACAACTTATCATAGGCAGAATTCTATCACAAGAACCTCTGAAAATTCCAGATTGTGTGGAAGTCTATTCATCAAAATGTATTTTGGGGGTTTGTTCTGGAATGCAGAGGAATTTTATTTAAGTCCTCTGTGGATAGGGGCCACTACTCAGCCAAGGTCTCTGCATCTATTGGATAGAATCTGATGTCTGTAGGAACAGAGATTATTTTCTAGAGCCTCAACTGACTCAATTTAACAATATGTCATCTTTAGATGAGCAAATATCAATGTGTGGGATAATGTTCATGACAGTCTCAAGTGATTTACACCATATCATCAGGCTGGCCTTATAATTAATCTGAGGAGTTATTTCAGTTGAAATGGGATGAGAAACTGAAGAAAGACTTTTCAGCCAATAACAAAGTCTAATCAAGGTACATAAAATTAAATATGGAGGAAGGACAAAGATTTGGGGAGAAGAAGTCTTTACTATTTTCTACAGGGATCTGAAAACTCATTTGTTTCTTCATTTATTCAACTGTCAGTAGCGGTGGCTTGAGGGCTAAAGGAGGTATTGAATCCTGCTGTGTTAGAGAAATAAAAAGAAGCCAACTTGAGTTTGTGTTTGAGAAAGGCAAGGCCATGAAACTGCTTGGAGCTCTGCATGTTGTAAGTTTGGTACAGAGAATATAGGCTGTATCCTTGGACAAAGGCCACTTGATTTACAATTAGGGTGCTAGAAATGCAAGGACCTAAATGTAGGATTTGGGGGTCAATAAGTATATTTGGCACAATGGAAGGAGAGATCAAATGATATTAGATATATATATATCAGATGAGTTATAAATGATGTTAGATATATGATATTAGATCATTAGATCGAATGATTTTAGATATTAGATATCAAATATATTAGATACACTCATGCTGGGATTAAGGGAAATTCAGAAATTACCTGGGGATTAGGCATTACCATCATCTAAAACTTCTGCTGGAATATTTACTTTGTCATTCACAAAGAGTTAAGTTGTTTGCACTGTTTATAAAAATTACTTCCCCAAGCTATGGGAATCGTAGAATCATAATTAACTTTCTTGTTGTGGTGAGCTTGCAAAGATGGCTGCCATCAATTTCTTCTCTACGTTTTTGTGCATACTGCTTATCACATTAAAAGCTGGAATCTAATTCATCTCCTCTTAAATCTGAGATTCCTTAATAATTTGCTTGACTGATTTTAATTTTTAAAAAAGTAATTTTATTTCTAACGTAGGGTCAGCAAAGGCTTTTCAGCTTCTTCCTAAGTCTTTTATAATCCTTGATTTGGTGACAGTACTTCTTGAAATCCAGCCACTATCCTATGAGAGGTCCAAGCACAGGAAGGAACCATATGCAGCCCTTTGGTTAACAACCCCAGCTGAGCTCCCGGCCAATAGCCAGCATTTGACTGCTTGTCCTGCAAGTGAGCCATCTCTTCATCCATCTTAGTCAGGCATTCAGATGACTGCATCCCAGCCACCATCCTACTGCAGTTTTGTTAGATAACTTATGCAAAAGCTGCCAGCTGAGCTCAGTCAGCCCACAGAACCTGAGAGAAAACAGCATGCTGTTGCTTTAAGCCAAAGTTTTGATGTGGTTTATTACCCAGCAATAGGTAACTGGAACACTTCTCAATGTACTATTTATGCAAATTTCTGTCAATTCACAGTAGGTGGATTCTCAACAATTAAAATGAATGAACAGATCCTGGTGATACACAAAGCCGAAAACACAAAAACTTCCATTTTCCTCCTTATGTTTCCCCTGCCTACCCTATTTTCCCAGATAACACCATACTCTGTGATGTGCAGCAGTGAATTCAGACCCGGCAATGTCGTGTTTTCCTTTTTGATATTCCCACTTTATGAAGGAATTTGTACTGCAGATTATAAACTGCTTCAGGGATCACATTTATTTGGGGATCCTGATTGCCTTGTCTAAATAATGTTGGCGATATCTTGATATTCTAAATTTTTCTTACAGCTCCATGGAACTTTGCGAAAAGACAAAAAGTAAAACATTTGGGTGGGAGTAATATATCTTAACATATTAAAGGAGCAACAAGAATTTTTATGACACACCAGGTAGTAGCTGATGATGAAGAAGCTTAACCAAAAATAAGCTTTCCCACGGCTAGGAAAGTAGGAGGATAACACAAGCTGAAAGATGCTTTTTAAATATTTCAAGATTCAGATGAGGGTATAATCAATTTGTTAAAATTACATGCGGCAGGCACCAAATTATTGAATTGATAATAGGTTCAAAATATCTAAATTTTAGGGCTATAGAAAATGTGGGTCATTTGACATCACTGGCACTATATGTTGTTATATATTGCAATTTGATACACATTTTATACTCCATACTGGTGATTTTAGCTGTATATATGCATAAGTGTGATTAAAATAGGGAAGTGAGAGGTTAGTAACTACTTGCTAAGTATGAACTATTGATGAGTCTTCAGCAGTCTTACTGCTTAAGCCATTTTCCCCAGATGGCCTTTAAGGAACAATTTAAAGGATTGGAATAATAAGGGAAAGGTTTTCTTCTTTCTTTGATATTATATTGTCCTCTCTGGAGGAAAACCTTTTGCTGACTGCCCAGGGATAAGCATAAGAAGAAGGAAAAAAAAAAAGAAAGAAAAATCTGCAGAGTCACCTGCACACACCAACCTGTAGGGGGAAGTCACGGCTTTCACTTACCCGTCTCATCTCCTTAATCGCCTCCTCCACAGCCATTCTCTAATAACTCTTTTGATGTCCAGTCCAGCGCTTCTTCCACCTACATCATGTTATCTTGCTGTCACTATTATGTTCAAAATTTTGCTCGCCATAAAATGCTATCTCATATAGAAAAAAAATGTTTATCACTTTCAATGATTCGTTATCCCTCATTATACATTCTTTCTCTTATCAGAAAACCATATACATATACATTTCATATGCATCAGCATATATATATGTGTGTGTGTGTATATCTTCCATATATATTTATGTGTCTGTATATACACATACATTGTCAATAAAGATGAGTTTCCTCTTCTATCATTCAGTAATGACATAAAGTTGCTGCATACTAAACAAGATTGCAGACAGAAGCTTAGTTGAAAAGCCACTTGTTTTGAACTGAGAGGCTACTGAAACAATTAAAATCATGCACAGTAGATACTGAATAATTCAAAGAAAGTTGCAGATAATTCATGCTCCCTCCTTGCAGTCACTGCCTGATCTACAAGTAATCTGAAAAATGAGACTGTCTGATAAAATTTTTTCCCTCCTGACAAATAACAGGTTTCTATAATTATCCTGAAATATTTTAGCAGTACAAACCAGAATAATGTCAAAGCAACTGAAATTAGGTTTACGACAGAATTCCAAAATAGCAGCAGTCTCTTACAGGAATTTAGCCATCTCTTTCAGGAAAAATCAAATATTTAAAGGCTCATATTTCTGTAGTTGGATCCAATTCGCCTCGGAGGACTTTAAGAAAAGGTAGCATACATTCTATATATGTCTGGATTCTTGACTGAGAGATGCTCCTTGGAAGAAAACCTATAACCAACCTAGACGGCATATTTAAAAGCAGGGACATTACTTTGCCAACAAAAGTCTGCCTAGTCAAAGCCGTGGTTTTTCCAGTAGTCATGTATGGATGTGAGAGTTGGACTATAAAGAAAGCTGAGTGCCGAAGAATTGATGCTTTTGAACTACGGTGTTGGAGAAGACTCTTGAGAGTCTCTTGGACTGCACGGAGATCTAACCAGTTCATCCTAAGGGAAATCAGACCTGAACATTCATTGGAAGGGCTGATGCTGAAGTTGAAGCTCCAATACTCTGGCCACCTGATGCAGAGAACTGACTCATTGGAAAAGACCCTGATGCCGGGGAAGATTGAAGGCGGGAGGAGGAGGGGACGACAGAGGGTGAGATGGCTGGATGGCATCACCGACTCAATGGACATGAGTTTGAGTAAGCTTCAGGAGTTGGTGACGGACAAGGAAGCCTGGCGTGCTGCAGTCCATGGGGTGGCAAAGAGTCGGACATGACTGAGCGACTAAACTGAACTGAATTGAGCATATATTCTATATATGACTGGATTCTTAACTAGTCAGTCCTCTGCTGAATAGAGGCAACAAACCCTGGTGTTAGGAATGTGACACATACATTGTATAAATCTTAATTTTTATTTTGCTCATTATTTGCACTTTTAACATGGGAAATCTTAAACGATATTTTCTATAGATATTATAATAAATACATGATATTTTATGATTGGATAGTCCATTATATTTTAGAGAAAATATATAAATTTTCTCTCATTAAATCTATAGAACCCTTGAATAACCTGCAATTATTATAATCAGACAAAGAAACTGAAAGTAAGATAAACTGGGAAAATTTTCTCACAACACAGAATTTGAAAATCAGGATTTGATCTAGAATTTCTGACTCTAAATCCAATGATCTTTTCATTACAATAAGTGACTTACTAACTACTCAAGAATTTATGTTGGGCTATTTTGATATCTGGGCTTCCCAGGTGGCTCAGTGATAAACAATCTGCCTGCCAAGGCAGGAGACACAGGAGACACGGGTTCGATCTCTGGGTTGGGAAGATCCCCTGAAGGAGGAAATGGCAACCCACTCCAGTATTTTTGCAGTATAATCCCATGGACAGAGGAGCTTGGTGGGCTACAGTCCATAGGGTCTCAAAAGTCGAGCACGACTGAGCAGGCACACTTTTGGACACTTAAAGAAATATAGTATGAAAATAAAATTAGCATTTTAACTCTTTTTGTATAGGTTATGCCTTTTAGAGTTCTAGTAATTGGATAAACCACCTCAGACGATGTCTGTCTGATATTCCTGATAGTAAGTTTTAGGAATGATATCAAATGAACCTGAACACACCCAGCCTATGCATTAGATTGTGTGTGTGCAAGCTGAGTTATGTCCAACTCTTTGCAACCCCACGGACTACAGCCTGCCAGGCACCTCTGTCCATGGAATTTTCCAGGCAAGAATACTGGAGTATGTTGCCAATTCCTACTCCAGCGGATTTTCCCCACCCAGGGATAGCACCCATGTCTCTTGCATCGTGCTACCTGGGAAAGCATGCGTTAGATTACAGACTTAAATTATGAAAAGTCATCCTGTACATATGGTAGAATCTCAATAAATTGTTGATGTTCAGTGACATTTGACAGTTGATGTTTCTGATATTTCCAGGGCTTAAAATAGCACTGTGATATCATTGAATTGGGTGGTTGAAAATATATCTTGTTTTCTAGGTTTTTGAAGAGCAGGTTTCAGCACTAACTTAATCCTTTGAAGAGTCAGGGAATTTCTTGTGCCTATGCAATGTCATACTAGAATCAGTTCAGTTCAGTCGCTCAGTCATGTCCTACTCTTTGCGACCCCATGAACCGCAGCACCCCAGACCTCCCTGCCCATCACCATCTCCCGGAGTTCACTCAGACTCACATCCATTGAGTCACTGATGCCATCCAGCCATCTCATCCTCTGTTGTCCCCTTTTCCTCCTGCCCCCAATCCCTCCCAGCATCAGAGTCTTTTCCAATGAGTCAACTCTTCACATGAAGTGGCCAAAGTACTGGAGCTTCAGCTGTAGCATCATTCCAAACTATAATAACCCAAACCAAATAACCCATGCTAGAATGACATCATAACCCTTTCTCTGGGAGCATGTGCTAAAATAATCCGAACTAAATAATAAATGTGTACTAAAATAACCCAAGTCAAATAACTCATACCAAACTAATCAAAACACTCTTTCACTGCGAACATATAGAAACACAGACTAAATTTAAACATACGTAATTTAAACGTGTAGCTGAGATTGTTAGATATAGAATTTCTCAGGTGCCAAGAGAGAAAGAGCGCTGAAAAGACACTGAAATAACTGTGTGAGGAAATGATGTGGCTCTTTTTTCTTTTTTCCTGGCCATGCTATGTGGGATCTCAGTTCCCTGACCAGAGGTCAAACTTGTGTCCCCTGCTTTGGAAGCATGAAGGCTTAACCACTGGACTGTCAGGGAAGTCCCCTGTGGCTCTTTGATGTTGGAAGGAGTTGGAAGGAAGGGAAACTGGCATTTGGGAGGGATTGTGATCAATAACCTAGAGCAGTGGTTCTCAAACTGTATAATTTTGCCACCCTTCCTTTTTACTCCCTGCCTTGACACATTAGACAATATTTGAAGGCATTTTTGGTTGCTACACTGTGAGGGTGCTCTGGTGTGGGTAGTGTTAATAGCATCTAGTGGGTGGAAGCTAGAAATTCTGCAAATCATCCTACAATGCATAAGAAAAGCCACCCAGAAAAAGAGAATCATATGGTGTCAAAGTCAATAGTGCTCAAGTTGATGTATTCTGGCTTGATGACTGGGGGTTTATGCCCACTGGGACAGTGAGGGAAGATTTTGGTCCAGAGGTATGGAAGTTTAGAACTGAGACTCCCAAAATGAGTCTTAATCCTATATGTGAACTATCCTAAGTTGAAAGGAGAATCACAAAAGAAAAACAAATCACAAAATTTGCCAGTGAGATATTTTGTTCTTTTCCTATTTGTCTGGAATATGGATTAAGAAAATTCCCATGAGCCTAAGCCACCTCTCAGTTTGTGGTTCACATTTACGGGCTATATACTTTGGATTTCAAATATTTAGAAAAAAAAATGAACACTGATTCTAAATATGTGATACTACTGGGAATTTTTTGCTGAAGGATACACAGAATACTCCCTGGCAGGATAATTTCAAAATCTATGCTACAAAGGGATATTCACAGAAAGAAAAGAAAAAAGGGGACAGAGATTAGTTCACAGTAAAATTTTTAAAAGTTGAACAGTGCTCTAAAAGAGATCTTTGGCACATTCCACCTACAGTGATATTAAAGTCCATAACACTCAAGGTAATAAAATAATTTTGAAAGGAAAACAAACAAATTAGGTTTAATACCATCAACATATTTAATAATATTTAAAATTCTATGAAACTTCAAGCACTGTGAAAGAAGTGGACCTGTAAAAAGAAGCAAATCAAACCTTTAGAAATGAAAAAAAAACTCAATGAAATAAAAAACTCAATCAACAATTTAAATAGCAAATTAGATACAAATAAAGAGAGAGTAGTGAACTGAAATAAACTTTGAGCAATTAGGTAGAATACAACAGAGGTGGTGGGGGAACCTCAGTAATGCCGGAAAATAAGAGAGGTTAAGAAAGACAGAGACTGGAAAATTGGGGAGATGATATCATATTCACAATAATGGAACTTGTAAAGCTGGATTGGTTTGAACAAATTCTCATGCTGACAACTAAAAATTGTATATGAACTCTAGAAAAAGGTCTCTGTAAAGTTTAGAAGAGCTAACATGTTAATGATAAACCAGTGGTCAGACTTAGAGAAAACGAAATCCAGAGAGAAACCTGTTTCTTGGTAAACTCAGTGAGCAGTGAGGGTTTGCTGGTCTCAGCCAAGAGGCTAAGAATCTTCTAACAGTATGTTCTCATTTCCCTTTTTCTTGTCTTTAGGCTGCTGGTGTCATGTGCTTTATTTACAGCTATGTTACAAATCATGTTATGTATGTCGTTGCTGTTACTGTATTTTTAGTAATTTTTAAAAGAGGTTTATGTAATAAGAATATATCTTACAGGTCATATTTAATCTTATTGCTTAGGTATTAGTCACAAATAAATATTTCCTGTGGTTTCACCAAATTTGGAAAATTTCACACATTAGTTCTTCAGATATTTTTTGGCCCACCTCCCCCTCTTTTTTTGAGACTCTAATCAATGTATATTAAGCTATTTGAAGTTATTCCACAATTCACTGACATTCTTTGCATCTCAGTTTCTAATACTATACCAAGTTCACTAAGCTTTTCTTTCACCCTATCTCATCAACCAATAATCCCAAACAATGTCTATTTTTATTACAAGTATTGCAGTTTTTTATCTTCAGAAGTTTCATTTATATCTTTTCAATATCTCCTATCTAACTTTTGGAATGTATACCATATAGTCATAATAGGGCTTCCCAGGTGGTGCTAACAGTAAAGAACTCGCCTACCAATGCAGGAGACCCAAGAGACACGGGTTCGATCCCTGGAGGAGGAAATGGCAACCCTCTCCAGTATTCTCGCCTGGAGAATCCCATGGGCAGAGGAGCCTGGAGGGCTACAGTCTATAGGGTCCCAAAGAGTTGGACATGACTGAATCGACTTAGCATGCATGCAATATAGTCATAATAACTACTTTAATGTCTTGTCTACTGATTGTAACATCTTTATTGGTTCTGCATCAGTTTCAATTAATTGAGTACTTTTTAAAATTATAGGTCGTATTTCCTGGTAATCTTTGATTGAAGGTCAGACATGGTAAATTTTATTTTGTTGATAACAGATATTTTTGTATTTCTAAAATTTTCTTTTTTCTGCCATGCTGTTTAGCTATTTCAAAGCAGTTTGATCCTTTGAGTTTTCATTTTATAATCTGTTAGACATGTCCAGAGCTATGTTCTGTTGAAGACTGGTTATTCCTCACTTCCTGAGAGGGGACCCAATGCCCTGTTGTTTACCAGGTTTTCAGTCAGGCTAGTGATAATGGCTGGAGAAGGCACCCACTCCAGTGCGCTTGCCTGGAAAATCCCATGGACGGAGGAGCCTGCTGGGCTGCAGTCCATGGGGTCGCTGAGAGTCGGACATGACTGAGTGACTTCACTTTCACTTTTCACTTTCATGCATTGGAGAAGGAAATGGCAACCCCCTCCAGTGTTCTTGCCTGAGAATCCCAGGGACGGGGGAGCCTGGTGGGCTGCCGTCTCTGGGGTCGCACAGAGTCGGACACGACTGAAGCGACTTAGCAGCAGCAGCAGCAGCAGCAGTGATAACGGCTACTACTTCCAGCCCCGGGGAAATTCTCTAATCCAGTCTATGTTTCAAGCCCTGGCCTCTAGTAATTTTCAATATGCCTGTGTTGCTCAGTCCTCTGCTTAATGTTCAAAGAAAATGCTGCACGTCTGTTTGGGTCCTCAGTCCTGTCAACGCCGCCCTGCCCATTCCTTCCGCTGTCAGCACTGTCTCTGAAACTTAGCAAGTCTGCGCGGCCCCTCCTGGATTCCCTCCACCTGTTAAACTGAAGCCCAGAATCATTAAGGCAGTGAGATGGGGCTCTTGTAGGACTTACCTCATTTATTTCTTGTCTCTCAGGGAATACTTTGAAAGTGAAAGTAAATGTCATTCAGTTGCATCTGGCTCTTTGCGACCCCATGAACTCTACAGTCCACAGAATTCTCCAGGCCAGAATACTGGAGTGGATAGCCTTTCCTTTCTCCAGGGCGTCTTCCCAAACCAGGGATCGAACCCAGGTCTCCATGAGGTCGCAAAGAGTTGAACAAGACTGAGCGACTTTAACTTTTAAAGTGTTCCCTGAGAGACAGGAAATAAATGAGGCAAGTCCTACAAGAGCCCCATGTCACTGCCTGAGTGTTTCTGGGCTACAGTTTAACAGGTAGAGGGAACACAGAAAGGGCTAAGCTGATTAAGGCAGTGAGATGGGGCGGGGGGGCACTTGTAGGACTTACCTCATTTATTTCCTGTCTCTCAGGGAACAATTTTCCATAGGGTATGTATGGCATCTTCAAAATAGATGTTTCATATAATTTGCCTTCCTGGTTGTTTTGGATGGAAACTTATATGTGGTCCTTTTTCTTCTATCTAGGGCAGAAATGGAATTCATATCCATTACATTTTAATTATCCATCAGAGATAAACATCTAGTTGCCTCCAACTCTATTAAAACAAAGAGAACCAAGGAAATGTTTTTGTCCTTGTCCACTAATGCTTAAGAACTGGAGCGGACGTGTTGAGAGGAGACAATGTATATTTCCAGAAGTCAGACTATTGTCTATTTTTCTGCCATAAGCACAGAATAAAGGATATATATTTTGCCCAGTGGCCCTGTCTTCTATGTTGGTTATGCCATTTAAAAATATATATACTTTTATATACATTCTAATATGTTCCCCTACTTGTTTTTATTCATGTTTTAATAATCATTTTTCCTTTCATAACATTTAAAATAATTTATGCATATATTCGTTAGATGATCACCTCCCATTCTGACTATAAAGATCAAATACCTTTTATTTCCCTTGATACTTCTAAGACCTAACAGAGTGAATACCACATAGGAAAAGGGTTCTAGATATTTTCAAAAGAATGAATAAGGGGATAATTTCTGGCCATCCAGAGTCAATAAATAAGATTTCTGGCTTTTCGAAAGCCACAATATTATGGAAGTTTAGGCAGAGATTAAGTAAAGGGCAGTGCATTGAGGAATTTCAATCTGATTCAATTTCTAATCCTATTTTATTTTAATAGTATGAGAATGCAGTCATACAATATTGATAAAATGAATGTTTAAGTGGCTTTGGCTTTGAAAAATTAGACTTTATTGGTGAAACTCTGGAGGAACTTTCATTAAAGTTAAGAACAAGAAAAATATATTTATTATTACCTCTATTATTTTTTACTAAAGTTATACCAAATAATAGAGGAAAAAGTAAACAAAAGATTAAACTACTGAAGGGGAGACAAAATTTGCCAATATTTCTAGTTGCTTCAATTATCCTCCTAGAAATTTATTAGTATAAAGTAAAAATTTGCTTCGGGTCATAATATTGGAAGTTATGGTAAGCTGAATAAGACCTCCAAAGATATCCAGGTTCTTATTGTTGGAACCTGTGAATATTACCTTATATGATAAGGATCCTTATATAATTAAGGATGTTGCAATAGTAAGATTTTCCTGGATTATCTGTGTAGGCCCTATATATAATCACAGGGATTTCCCCGGCAGTCCAGTGACTAAGACTCCACACTCCCAACACAGGGGACCAGTTTCAATCCACGTGTCACGACTAAGAGGTCGCATGTCACAACTAAGACCCAGGACAGCCAAATAAATTAATTCAAAAATAAATGTTAAAAAAAATCACAAACGTCCTAATAAGCAGGAGATTGCATTACAGAAGAAGCTGATATGATGATTGGGAGCAGAGGGACACAGACAAAGAAATTCAAAAAGGTTTTTTGCTAAAGTTGAAGACAAACTAGGTATCGGTATCGTGAGACTACAGACGCGAGGAATGCAGCTCAAGATCCTGGAAAAGACAAGGCAAGGGCCTCAGCCCCAGGGCCTGAAGAGGAAGCACGGCTGACCCTTCAGTCCAGGGAAACCCCTGTTTGGATTTCTGACCTCCAGGATTTTAAGAGAATAAATTTGTGCTGTCTTGTGTCCCCACTTTTATGATGATTTACGGCAGCCGTGGGCTCCCTGGTGGCTCGGTGGTAAAGAATGCCTGCGATGCAGGAGACGTGGTTTCGATCCCTGGGTTGAGAAGATGCCCTGGAGAAGGGAATGGCAACCCACTCCAGTATTCTTGCCTGGGAAATGCTATGGACAGAGGAGCCTGACGGGCTACAGTCCATGGGGTAGTAAAAGAGTCAATATGACTTGGAGACTAAACAACAATTACAGCAGCAATAGAAGATGCGTATAGCAGAAAAGAGACTCCTTTCATAAGATCTGGAGAGAATTTCACACATTTTTGGATGAACTTTATCAGGTACATCCTTTAAATAGCTTTAAAAAGTTTATCTAGGAATGTAAAAAGAGATGTACTCAGAAGTGTGATACTGTTACTTTTTTCAATCCATGTAAAGCTTATGTTTCATTCCAATCAATATTTTATATAATTTTTGAGTTTTCAAAAATTATTCTGTATTTCATATGGAAAAATAAATCTGAGAGAGCAGATAAGAAAAAATTGAAAGAGAAGAATAAATGGAGGTGAAGGGGAAATCTGACTGACATTAGTAGATGTAATTGCCAAATACGAAAGCGTCTTTAACTATGAAGGTGTCTTTTTTCCAAACCCTGATCTCTGATTATGCTGTGTTTAAACAAGAGAATCATTCTCAATGGAACCAGATTTTTACAAGGCAACAACAACCTCATGTATGTATATAAACATTTAGCACTGATAAATGTGACATTTCAAATAGTGGAGAAATTATGAATTATTCAATAAATCATGCTGGGACAATTAGTTATTCTGTGGAGAAATTATATACTCCATGCCAAAACAAATTCCAGAAAGATTAAAAAATGAAATCTAAAAGTAAAACAGTAAATAAATAAGAAAACCTTTCTAAAAATAAATT
>SJYQ01004445.1:587358-604572 GCA_006410935.1 Redunca redunca
GGCAAAAATAAACAAAAGTAAAAGGAATAAAGTAAGCTTGAAAAGTATATTCAGAAATTTAACAGGAAAAACTATTTTTATATAAGAAAAATTTTTATATATTAATAATCAACAGATTGACTACTCCAATAAAAATGGGTAAAGGACAGAAATAAATTACTCAGTAAAAATATACAGATGGCCATTAAACTTTAGGGAAAAAAGCTCAATCTCATTCACAATAAAAATGCAAATCTAAACAAAGAGGTTCTATTTTGCCTTCCAAATTGGTAAAGATGGAAGAGGAGAGGGAATCATACACAGTAGCAATTACCATTTTATAAAATGAACATATATTAGTGTTATAATAAAAATATAGAGTAAAAACAAATAGTAAAGGACAAATTTCAAGAAATCTTTGCTCTCCTTTCCTGACTGGGCTAGTCATTCATTTATTCAGTTAATACATATTCGGCAATTATTCTCTTCCTGAAACTTGAAGTCAAGAACCTCAAATCATATTATCAGTGGATGTGGATGTGTGGTGGAAGGTGGAAGGTGAGAGGAAAGAAGCAAGCAAAGCCACTTTAACAACCCAAGCATAAGTACTGGGGGCTGCAGGGAGATGGAGAAGGCCTATCTCAAGGAAGCCAGAAAAGAGTTGATGGGAGGTGGTGCTTTAGTTAAGTTTCATGGGCTTCAAGGACTAAACGGCGTCTACCAGTTAAGAAAGAGGTGTGTACTTCCCTGGCTCTCCAGTGCTTGGGACTTCCGTTTCCGGTGCAGGGAGGATGCGTTCGGTCCCTGCTTGGAGAGCTAAAATCCCACATGCCTCACAGCCAAAGAGCTAAAAACATAAAACAGAAGCAAGATTGTGACAAATTCAATAACCTCTTTAAAAATGGTCCACATCCACAAAGAGAGAGAGGGGAGGGAGAGGCCTTTCTGAGGGAGGGCGAATGACAGGAAAGGGGAGAGGGGAGCATGACCCCTGAGAGAACTGCAGTTCAGCACCCCTCACACACAGGTAAGGATGAGTTCAGCTGGGGTTGCCATGGAATTCTTGTTTGCCAGGTTTACGATGTGGGACTTTATTCTGTAACTCCTGAAGCTTCTCTGAAAGTTTTCATAAGAAGGTGGTAAGATCTTACAATCTAAGGGAGGGACAGAAACTCCATGAATACTGGGGAAGAGTTAACATTGAGAAAAATACATCTGTGTCTTTGGCCACGTATATCCTTCCATTTGTTTTCATTCATTTTTTTAAATAGATAGATTTTATTTATTTATTTTCAATATGATGTTATTTTTACTTATATTTTTGGCCTTGCAGTAGAGCATGAAAAAAAAGTGAAAGTGAAGTTGCTCAGTTGTGTCCCATTCTTTGCAGCCCTATGGACTGCACCAGGACCCACCAGGCTCCTCCTCCATCCATGGGATTTTCGAGGCAAGAATACTGGAGTGAGTTGCCATTTTCTTCTCCAGGGGATCTTCCCAACCCAGAGATAGACCTCAGGTCTCCCACGCTGCAGGCAGACTCTTTACTGCTCCTGACTCCCCGACCAGGGGTTGAACCTGCACCCTCTGCACTGGAAGTTTGGAGTCTTAATCACTGGACTACCAGGTAAGTCACCAATTCATTAATTCTTTATTAAACAAGGATTGTTGAGCTCTCTTGGTGGCTCAGTGGGTAAAGACTCTGCCTGCAATGTGGGAGATACAGGAGATGGTGGTTCGATCTCTGGGTTGGAAAGACCCCCTGGAGGAGGAAATGGCAGCCCACTCCAATACTCTTGCCTGAAAAAATCCCATAGACAGAGGAGTCTGGTGGGTTATAGTCCAAAGGGTCAGACACGACTGAATGACCGAGCAGAAAAAAGTTGTTGAGTTCTCACTGCACACTCACTGAGGAATCCTAGGGGCATTCAGCACAGTGGTTGCCTGGGTGAAGAGAAAGAGAAGGAGGCAGGAAGGGAGACAGGTTGCAGTAGAGGCTGAGATAGACCCCGCTGAGGAGAGGGGGTGGTGGGCAAGGCCTCTTGGAAGTGCAGACACGTTTGCTGCACATTTGCTGACCAAATGGCTCCAAGCATAGAGCAATCAATCCGCATGCAGAGTTCATGCTAGAAAAAGAGCCACCCTGATCTAATACAAGACCTCACCCACAGCTGTGGATTTTGAACTTTGAGAATGGATAACAGGGAACCTTTTCTCCAGCTTCGGGTGCCCTGATGCCTTAGTGCTTCAGCAACTCAAATCCAGATAGGGCTGCCTTAATATTTTGAATTTTATTGCAGGATTCAATCGTTTTGTTCTTACTCTTTCAGTATGTCATTGTAAATAATTCTAGGTTTAAATACCATCCAAGGCACATTTTAAACAAGGATTATAATAATTTTCCTCCCTCTACAAATAAACAGGCTGAAAAAAAAAAAAGAAAGGAAATGCAAATAGAAAAAGAAGGAGGAAGGGAGAGGAAGAGAGAAAAACAGGGGAGAGAAGGAAAGAGGGAGAGAAGAAAGGAAGGAGAGAAAGAGAGAGAGCAAGGACCAGGAGTCTCCTGGGAATAAGTATCTGATACTTTTTTATTCCTTGTTTTCTCTCCAGGTAGATGTGGAATTACTATGACTGGAGTGCTGAATGGGGCCTTAGCCCTGGAGCTTGCCAGAACTGGGAAATCAAACTAAGAGACCTGAACAATAGTCCACAAAACTCTGGCAAGATGCATTTATTCCTGACCATTGTGCTGAATCTTTTTAAAGATTGTTTTAATAATTCTTAGTAGAACTAAACGATCTTGGTCTTTAAAAAGTGGGGGAAAAGGCCCTCTTTACTCCCATCCATTTGCTAAGTGTGTTGTTTACCAAGAGAAATAAAGGGATACGGGGAAATGAGGGTAAGGAGAGGAGGGTGAAAGGAGGTGGATCAGCTTCTATTCACAGACTCACTCTGGCTTGCCTCTGCCCTCTGCAGCCTCTGCAGCCCAGAACGCTTCCCAGCTGAGTCCCTGCCCCCTTATTCTATGAGCTGCGCTGGCCCCATGACATTTCAACAGGAGCATTTGGATCAGGCTCACATAGAGACACTGACATTTTGCAAGTCCATCAGAAAGGCAAACTTTAACCCACAGTTGTTCTTTCCAAGAGCAATTTTCGGTTTTCTCTGAACAGCCCAAATTGAAGTGAGAGGTAGATTGAGAGAAAACGAAATAATTTTTCTCATTAAAAAGGCGGAGAATGAACCCTTGCTTTCATTGACTGCCTGTCATCCACAAAGCACTCTAATCTGCTAGCTGGAAAGGATGTCTTACTCTGCTGAACCTAAGGAGTCCTCTAACCCACATGTCATTTATCATTTTCCTTTCCAATCTTGCCATACAGGTGTTATCCCAGTCGGACAAGTCAGGTCCTAACAAAAACAGAAAGCACATTGATCGGGGATGTTGAAAACAATCTGATGAAGAGACTATTACAAAAGTAAAGACAGGGTTAAGGAGACCAGCAAGTGAGGCTGAGGTATCCAGGGACTAAGTCACAGCAAGAAGCCATTACCACTCTATACCTGAAGGGGAAGGATAGGAAAAGGAAGGGTAAGATTTAGGTGAGAGTGAAAACTAGGAATGAGGCTGCCCTCTCCTCAGTTCTGTTCAGTTCAGTTGCTTAGTCGTGTCCAACTCTTTGTGACCCCATGGACTATAGCACGTCAGGCTTCCCTGTCCATCACCAACTCCCGGAGCTTGCCCAAACTCATGTCCATTGAGTCAGTGATCCCATCCAACCATCTCATTCTCTATCGTCCCCTTCTCCTCCTGCCTTCAATCTTTCCCAGCATCAGGGTCTTTTCCAATGAGTCCGTTCTTCACATCAGGTGGCCAAAGTATTGGAGTTTCACCTTCAACATCAGTCCTTCCAATGAATATTCAGGACTGATTTCCTTTAGGACTGACTAGTTGGATCTCCTTGCAGTCCAAGAGACTCTCAAGAGTCTTCTCCAAAACCACAGTTCAAAAGCGCCAATTCTTCGGCGCCCTTCCCTAGTTGCAGTCATCAACATTGCCAGAAACATCACACTTAGACAAGGAGCAAGTGTGTGTATGGATGGCAGAGTGGAAGCGGGGGATGGGTGGGGATGAGGGCGAGGGGGATAAATATCCTGAAATCTTTCCAGTTATGACCTCTGATCTCCTGCTGGTGCCTTCTAGTCTATTCTGTCCATTGAACCCAATCAGGAAGAAGCCCAGAGCTCTAGATTGCTCAAAGTCAGCCTGTGGTGGGTCCGGAGTAGGACAGAGATAGGTGGAGAATGGGTCAGGCATGGGAGCTGGCAGACATAATTACCAAACCATCTGAATTCCTTTAATGCATGGAATTAGGTATAAATCCATAAGCACATTTTCTTTTCTGTTGATGAGTCAAGCACTTTTGTGCAGTCCATAGGGAAGTTATCAGGAGTAGCAGTAGTCTTTGTGCAGCTATTGAGCACTATGATTACATTGTTGTAATAATATAATTATGATCATTATCCCACTATTAAACTTCAAGTTAATTAAGGAAGAGATCCTTTCTTGGTTTATTTCTGTATCTAATCCCTATATCCCTATTTCCCATCAGTGCTGCGGTGGGCACTCCCATCAGAGTGGGCACTTTCAAGTATTTATTATAGAAAACAAACATTTACAGAGAGGAAGCTCGTAATTTAGCATTAGTAAGAGCATCTATTAACCAGTACATCCTCTTGGAAATCTGTAGCAAATAGTTTTTCTCTAACTCAGATGCTGATAAAATTTTGTAGGAATATTCTGATGGCTGGACCATGTTTGTTAGAATGGACTCTGAAGGCCGCTTGAATCCTTGTGAAGATACTTTCAAGCAGAGTAAAATATAATACATATAAAATTAGAAAAAAAAGGAAAGAAAGCCCTTTACATAAACTATTGAAACAGACATAAAAGAAATATAGATTTGAATATTTCATTATGAAACAAATCCCATATTTGTATTAGAGAAATAATCCTACTAATACTGTGTTATAAGCAGTTGCAAAGCACTTTTACAGAGAGTACAATTGAAAAAGAAAGTTAACCTAGATATCTGTTAAACTTGCTAAACCGGTTTAAGAGAAGATGAGAGACACCCTTATTCTGACTCTTCTGTCAGGAAAAAGATCTCATTAAATAATTCTGACCACAGAAACGACAATGGGATACAGAGGGAAGAAGCTAATAATAAACTTGAATCTCATCACATTCAATCAGTGGTCAAGACAAATATAACATTGTTCATTGATCAATGTGTGAGGGATAGGGAGGTGGCAATCCCTTGACCTAGCTCCAACAAGCTATTAGAGAAATGATGGTTCACTGGCAAATACATTTCAGAAATTAGTATGGTTGGAGGCAAATGTTCATCTGGATAGACACCTACACCAGGTTCTTCTGGTAAGTGCATCTGTGATCACCAAAATAATAGAACGTCCATATGAAAATGATGAGAATGTATCAGTATTAAAAAAAGAAAAGAAAAATGAAGTTGCTCAGTCGTGTCCAACTCTTTGCGACCCCATGGACACCAGGCTCCTCCGTCCATGGGATTTTCCAGGCAAGAGTACTGGAGTGGGTTGCCGTCTCCTTCTCCAGGGAACTTCCCGACCCAGGGATCGAACCCAGGTCTGCAACATTGTAGGCAGACACTTTCCGTCTGAGCCACCACGTGATCTTAGCCAAAAGGCCAAGAAGTGATTACTAGTGGGCAATTCTAGTGTCAGGATACGGTCTCTAAGCAGGCTTCCAGCATGAGTCCAGTTGCCACAGAGAGTGGAGTCCGGTATGTCATCACTGATATAAAGGCCATGTGAATACGTGGAAGAAGTGCAGGGGGGTGTATGAGCTGCACGCTGCACAGGAGTAACTTGGCAGTGCTGGCCTCTGTGACCAGGATGTATAATTGATACTTCAGCACAAATCCACTGTGTCTCTTCCATGCTTCCGCTCCTAGGTCCCTGGATCTGTTGAAAGCTTCACTTAGAGCTTCTGTTGATCTTCTACTCTGATTCATCTGCACCAGCGTCAACTGAGGATGAAAGGCTATGGAACTGAGGATTCATTTGGGCAGATGAAGTTACACCCTCCGACGGGATACTCTAGATTTCCTTGAAAACAATTTCTGATCAGCCCTTTGGCTGCTTGGCACACATGATACAGAAAAAGTGAAGGCTAAAAATCTTCCTCATTCTGAGTCTATCTGAACTACTTGAGGCTGTTGGTTCTCCTTGTCACTGTGTGGCCCTGAAGACAGTCTGAATGATAATGTCCATGTGAAACAGCAATTACCGCATTTGGCTGTAGGGAGAGAGAAGTGTGAGGGATCAATTTTTAAAACTTAACTTCTTATTTTGAGATAATTATAGTTTCCTATGCAGTCGTATGGAGAAGGCAATGGCACCCCACTCCAGTACTCTTGCCTGGATAATTCCACGGATGGAGGAGCCTGGTGGGCTGTAGTCCCTGGGGTCACTAGGAGTCGGACATGACTGAATGACTTCACTTTCACTTTTCACTTTCGTGCATTGGAGAAGGAAATGGCAACCCACTCCAGTATTCTTGCCTGGAGAATCCCAGCGATGGGGGAGCCTGGTGGGCTGCCATCTATGGGGTCGCACAGAGTCAGACACGACTGAAGCGACTTAGCAGCAGCAGCAGCATGCAGTTGTAAGAAATAGTAAAGAGAATTCCATGTACCCTTTACCCAGTTTCCCCCATGGTGACATTTTTCAAAACTATAATATCACAACCAGGATATTTATTTTTATTTTTTATTTTGTGGCAACACCATTTGGCTTGTGGGATCTTAGTTCCTGACCAGGGATCTAATCTGTGCCCCTTACATTGGAAGCATGGAGTCTTGATCACTGGACCATCAGGGAGGTCCCCACAACCAGGATATTTACATGGTTTCCTCCAATCTTATACAGATTTTCCCAGTTTTACTTGTACTTATTTGTGTATTTGCATGTGTGTGTGCTTTTAGCTCTACACAATTTCTTCACATATTTAAGTTTATCGTAGCTACCAGGACAAGCAAGAATCAGACTGTTTCCATCACTGCAAGTTTACTCTTGTTGCTCAGTACCCACTTTCCTTCTTCTACCCTCTCCACTTCCATTTCTAACCCCTAGCAACCACTAATCTTTTCTGAATTTATTAGAGATCATATCACATTTTTAATGTAAATGGAATCATACCATATTCATGTTTTAGAATTCACTCTCTTTCTTTTTTTGGCCCAGCATAATTCTCTAGAATTCATCCAAGTTGTGTGAATTGTATGGTCTGTTCTCCTTTATTGCTGATTAGTATTCCATGCTATGAATATACTACAGTTTTCTTAACCATTTACCCATTGGAAGACATCTGGGTTGTTTCCAGTTTTTTGCTATTACAAATAAAGCTTTTATGAACATTCATAAATGGTTTTATGTAAACATAAGTTTTTATTTCCCTGGGATAAATGACCAAGAGTTCAATCACCAGACCATATAGTAGTTACATATTTTCTTCTTTAAGAAATTGAAAAACTTTCTTCTGGAGTGTCTGCACTACACTGCCTTCTCACCAGCAATGTATGAACATGTCTTCATGTCACCAGGAGTGCAACTGCTGGGTTGTATGTGGTCGCATAAGTTTAGTCTTATGAGAGACAGCATACTATTTTCCACGCCAATCAGCAATGTATTGGTGACTGAGTTTTTCTGTATACTTGCCTGCATTAAATGTTGTCAGTATTTTATATTAGCCATTTTGCATTTCTTTGATGGTTAATGATCTTGAATATCTTGCCGTTTGATTATTTGTCCTCTGTATATCCTCTTTGCTGAAATGTTTGTGTATGTCTTTTATCTATTTTCTAACTAGATTGTTTTTTTTTTCATTACTGAGTTATGAGAATTGTTTATGTTTTTTAGGTACTAGTCTTTTGCCAGATATGTGACTTGCAATATTTTCTCCCTTTCTATAGCTTATCTCTTTCCATTCTTTAAGTAGGGTCTTTAGCATAGTGAAAGTTTTGATGTTAATGAGGTTCAATTTACCAATTTTTCCTTTTAATGATCATACTTTTGGTGTAAAGACCAAAAACTCTTCTGCTGGGGTTTTCTCTTGTTCCTTTGTCTGGATGTTCCTCTGCTGCCTCACTGTATCTAAGTTGCCTCTTGTATTTTTATGTGTGTGATATATTAGTTACATTTTTGACCTTGGAGTAGTGGCCTCTGAGAAGGTGTCTTATGGTTTCAGCTCTCCCTTCTTGTCATGCTATGCTCCTCACCCAAGCTGTACGCTCTAGGGGTTTCCCTTAAAAGGCTCCTTCGGGCCTTCTGCTTTTGGCAGGCTGACTGTGTGGGTGGTCTTGGAGGCTTGGTTGGCCCCTAAGCCAGCTGCTTGTCAGGCCCTGCCTTGCGTGCACGCTGCCGGCTGCTGGTTAGTAGGCCCTGCTCAGGAGGTGACTGATGGCAAGGCCCCAGAGGACCTGAGGGCTAGTGCTGGCTCACGGATGGATGGAGTCAGGGTCCAGAAGACTCCAGTGCCCCCAACTGGCGGGTGAAGCAGGTCCTGGGGTCAGTGCCGGATTACCGACAGGCAGCACCGGGTCCTACTGTCTGCTGCAGGGTCCGGGGGTCCCAGAGCTGGCGTCACATCGCCTGGGGGAGCAGCTCCTGACACAGCTGGGTCTGGGGTCCCAGGTGTGCTGAGCTCGTGTTGCCTGTTAGTGGGCAAGACCAGGACCCACTTGGTCCCAGAGTAGGTTCTGACCTGCTAAGAGCAGGCTGCGTCTGAAGCCTGGGGGATTGCGTTTTCCTTGTGTCTGTCTGATGTCTGGCCCCTGGTGGGTGAGGCTGGTCTGGACGGGGCTGTAGATTCAGGAAGTCTTTAGGAGGACGTGCTGATGGGACTGTGTCCCTGCCCAGCTGTGCGGCCTGAGGCATCCTGGTGAGGACGCCTCCAGGAGGTCAGGTGGGGCCAAGTGTGGCCAGGTGTTGCTGCTAATGAGCTAACAACGCCTCCACCACCGCTTCCAGAACGAGCTCCTAAATACGGCTCCTGCTGCCATGCCCTCTCACCTCTTGCCTCTCCGGGAGACTCTCCTAGAAGAAGCAGGTAGGTCCAGCCCAGACGGCCAGCCCAGGTTCCTATCAAATTACAGCTTTTGTGCCAGGTTCCCGTGCACGTGAGGTTTTGTATGCACCCTTTAAGAATGAAGTCTCTATTTACATCCCTTTCCCCACTCGGGGCCTGTGGGGTTCCCAAATTTAAGCGCCGCTGGTCTTCAAAGCCAAATGCTTTGGGGGCTCATCTTGCTGGGGCAGGACCCTGGGGCTGGGGAGCCTGACATGAAGCTCAGAACTCACTCCTGGGGTAGAACCTCTCCATGACGATTATTCTCTGGTCTGATGGTCTCTCACCCTACGGTGTGTGGAACTTGATCGTATCCCAAGTCTGCCCACACTACCTGGCTCCTTGTGGTTCCTTTTTTATGTTTTGTTATAGACAGTCTTTCCTGGTAGGTTCTGGGCTTGTTCATCCACAGTCCTGCAGATAGCTGTGATTTTGTTGTGCTCCTGAGAGGAGGTAGCTCAGGGTCTGCTATCTTGAACATTTTCTGAGAACAGACTTCTCTGGTCCCTGCTACTTCCTTTGGTCTCTGAAATCCTGAGACAACATTCAGTCTTATAGTTGAGCCTAACCAAGAAGTTACTCAGTACTGGGTCACAAAATTTGGAAAGCAGTTGTAATAGCTAATGTTACCGAATTAAGTTGTAGGAACCCTGCTAGAGCCCTAGCCTGGCAGATGCTCCCTGCCTGAGGGAGGTGGGGAGTGGGGCTGGTGGGCACAGTGTTCTTTTTCCACTGGGGCTGGAGCAGCCAACAAGGAAACCAAAGCTAAAATTAATTAAAAATGGACACAGCGCAAGCTTCGTGGGTGGTAAAAGAAAAGGAGAGGCAGCAACTACATTCACACATAAACCTCTTACCTACTTTGTGAGGATTTAATTTTAAAGATTAAAGACACAAGAAGGAGTGAGCCTAATGATGGGGAGGCATATTCATTAGTCAACTGGGGAAAGCCCAGGGCTCTCTTGAGGGAGCGAGTTGCCATCCTCTTTTTACCCCTTTTTAGTCCTTGATGTCCAGTCATGGCATTTAATACGCATGAGGGCTAAGTTGCTTTAGTCATGTCCAATGCTTTGCAACCCTTTGGACTATAGCCAGCAGCCTCTTTTGTCCACGGGATTTTTTAGGCAAGAATACTGGAGTGGGTTGTCACTTCCTTCTGCAGGGGATCATCTTCTGTGACTCCTGCGCTGCAGGCAGATTCTCTGCCCGCTGAGCCATCAGGGAAGCCCATTGTTTAACATGCTGATGTAGTAAAATCAAGTTATGTTGAGACTCGGGACCTATTAGAGGTCAGATTTATGCCCTCTTGGTCCCAGCTGATTCTATCTGATTTTTTGTTCAATTTCTTCATTTGTTGCTTCCTTTCTTATCTCTGGATCCTTTAACTTAAAAGGTCTATGTTAATTCCTACTAAAGGTGGTGGGCAGCAGGTTTTGAGCAAGGACAGAGCTGTTAAAGGTAGGAGTTGATGGATTTGGAGCAAAGACCTGGAGCAGCTCTGGAAATGCTAATAGAATTAAGGGAATAAAATGCAGGCTCTGCGGTCTCAAGGGGAAGAAGAAAGGATGCTTTTCTTCTCTCCGTTCATCTTTTATCTCTTTATGTTGAACTCACTTTTTGCTGTTGTAAAGAAACTTTTTCAATGGGACTGTGTTGGGTCTGACTGTCAGCTTAAATTGATAATATTAGAATACCATGACTCCTAACAAGACAGAAAGTGTATTGCTTGGGAATTCTGGGAGAAAAGTTCTTGGAAGGATGATGACTGGCTGGACTGAGGTCCAGAGAGTATCCATCAGACAGTATCTGTGGTGAGAGGAATGGAGTTTTCTAACTGGAATGGGGAGCTGTGATTGAGACCGTTATGATCGACAGTACACATGTCACGGCGCAAGTGAAAGCTTAATTCTGCAACCTCAGGGGCTTTTTTTTTTTTTTCCCTCTCCAAAGAATACCTTAAAAGATGACCTCTTTAGAATATGAACCTTGTCTTGACTGAGGTACATCCAAGTATTTTCAGTATTTCTAATGTGTCTTTAAACTATTTTGGTAGTATCATCTTCTATGACAGTGATCGGTAACATCACTGGTCAGGCCCCTGTAATGAAAAGTAAACACCCACCTCTTGGTATTAAAGAAAAGTTACAGGTGAACCCTTTAGGTGATATTTGCTCACTATGTTGACACATGGGTCCTGGTGCCCAGAGGATTCAGGAAGGACCTGTTTGGCAGATAAACCAACTAAACGTGGCGGCACCTGCCATGGTGGCCTTTAGCACTTCCCTCTAGCTCTGTCTCTGTGAGGATCAAGCTCAACTTTCCCCAAGCCAGTTTTTGGCCTTCTCTCATTTGTTGTATTTAACATATGGAATGCCCTACACATCGCCCAACTGTTACCCTTCTGTCAAAGCCCAAATAACTCTTCAAAAAAAAAAAATAAATAAAATAAAGGTAGCTTCTAAATCACTTAATAATATAAAAATAGCTGCTCAGTTGTGTCTGACTCTTTGTGACCCCATGGACTGTAGCCCACCAAGCTCTTCTGTCCATGGAATTCTCCAGACAAGAGGACTAGAGTGGATAGCCATTCTTTTCTCCAGGCAATCTTCCCAAGCAAGGAATGAGCCCAGGTCCCCTGATCTGCAGGCAGACTCTTTATAGATCTGAGCCACCAGGGAAGCCCAGATCATTTAAGAAATGTCTGTGTTAGTTGACCAATCATGTTCAACAATGTGCGGCCCCATGGACCATAGCCTGCCAAGCTCCTCTGTCCGTGGGATTTCCCAGGCAATAAAACTTTAGTGGGCTGCCATTTCCTTCTCCAGGAGATCTTCCTGACCCAAGGATAAAATCCAGGTCTCCTACACTTTAGGCTGATACTTTACCATCTGAGCCACCAGCTTGAGAAATGTTTATATTTAACTAAATGTAGTGGAACCATTTCTGAAGTAGGCTTATTTAGAGAGAAGGATAAGAAATTGTTACAACTAGATCTTTTCCCAGGAATTTTTTTACTAAAATGAGTGGTAGAGTGTGAGAAATTAGTTGAACTTTGATGTGGTTTCAAGATTTTTTAGCATGCTTGAATGCTGATTAGAATAACAGACAGGAAGAAACATCAGTAAGAAAAGAGAAGGAAGAATTACAGGAATGGGATTTTGGGTAGGTAAGAAGCATGTAAATCTAGATTTTGAAGGTTATATTATAGACAGGAAGGTAGCATATATGGATTTAGATGAAGTATGTTAGTATATTTTGGTGATGGAATTTTTAAAAAAAAACTATTACAGATTATATCAGGAAGAGCTAGCAGATATCAAAAAATAATGGAATATTATCTGGCCCAAGATTTAATATAATTATCTAAGACAATAACTGGTAAACAACACCAATTCTCATTCTCATAACAAAAAAGTTATAATAAAAAATAGACATGAAAGAAACTATACCTGTTGAAATGGTAAATTATTCCACTTGTGCACAGAGAGAGAAAATAATGAGAATGAGAATAGTTATGTTAAAACATTAATTAAGGTAAAACAGATTTCTTACCAGAAGGAAAATTAATCTGTTAAGTGAAAATAAGTATCAAATACCAACCACTGACACCACTAATACGACATCGTCAGCATTTTACTAGTGGTCCTAATTGGTACAAAAGTTAAGGAAAAGAAATCAGGGATGATAAAAAGAAGAATCACAGTTGTCCATTCTCACAGTTTATGTGATTACCTACATACACACACACACAAATTCATAAAATTCTATAAATTATTAAAGCAAATAAACAAATTAGATGATTGTTATTATAATGTCAAAATAAGAAATTCAATAGTATTTTTATACAATAACAAGAACCAAGAAATATTTTTAAAGTAAAATATTCCATTCACTATATAGCAAAATTTATTTCCCCTTATATAGAAAAGATGTCAAAATAAATGCCTGAGAACTTTATGAAGAAAATTATATAAATGTTTTTAAAAGTATGGTTGACAAGGTTCTTTGCTTAAATAAAATGTACTTCTATACTTATTCCTATTTAACTAAATTTTTCCAGAATTTCCTGACAGTCTGGGGAGTTTCTTTGAAAGATTTTCCTGTTATAATTAGGAAAGCCACGGTACATAAGGAAGAGTGCTCTATTCCGTGCCACTCCTGGCTTCTTGCCTCCTAATGCATCAGATGTGCTGCTACACTTTAATCTTTTGACATGAAGGGAAAGTTAAGAGTATCACAGAGATGCTAAACTGGAAATATGACATTGATTTCCAAAGTACATGTCAGCAATGACCTGCCTCCAGATTTCTTATTATGTAAGAAAAATTATTTCCTCTTACTTAAGTCATGACTACTTGGATACTCTATTGACCGAGATCTGAAATCGTTCCTCTGATGTGAAGGGTATTAAACGATGATGCTTAGATAAATGATGAATACCATGTTCGTAGAAAAATCCCTATCAGGTAGCAAAATTAAATGTCTGATAACATCCAGGGCATTGAGCAATCTGTTGCTCTATAGCAAATCATCCCCAAACTCAATGGCTTAAAACAACAATCGTTAGTTACCCATAATACCGGATGAGCAATTTGGGCTAGCCTCATCTAGTTAGTTCTTCTGTTGGTCTTCCTTGGAACGACTCATGTGGTTATAGTCATCTGATGGCTTCAAGGGACTGGATGATTGAAGGTGGCCTTACTCAGAGGTCTGGCTCTTGTGTACGGTTATCTCTTTCCTTCTTCACACATTCTTTCTCCAGTAAGACAGAGTAGGATTCTTCACATAATACTATATATACTCCAAAGAAGGGACAGCAGAGTCTGCAAGGTCTCTCAAAGTCTAGGCTTTGGAATTCACATAATGTAATTTCCACCATATATTATTTTGGCCAAAGCCTATGACAGGGCAAGCCCAAATTCAGTGAGTGAGAAGTAGACTCTACTTCTTGAAGGGAATAGCTACAAATTACTGTGGTCATGTTTTCAATCTCTATCCAAATCATTGCAAAAATATGCGTATATAGGTAGAGAGTACTGGTGATGGTGTAAAAGTCTGATAGACTTCAAGCAGACTTTGTCAATATCAATCAGAATTAGATATGCATATATCATCCAAACTAGAACTTTTGCTTCTATACATGTAAAGAAAATCTTGCATATGTATACAGGAAAGCAAATGTAAGGGTGCAGATGACAGAATTGTCTGTACATGGAAAAATTGGAAACTGTTTAATGTTCAACCGAATACACTGAGTATATTCATAAATGGGAAACTATAGTTAGTTAACCTGGAGAGGGAAACAGCAAGCCACTCCAGTGTTCTTGCCTGGAGAATCCCATAGACAGAGGAACCTGCCAGGCTACAGTCCATGGGGTCACAAAGAGTCAGACGTGACTCAGTGACTAACAACAGGAATAAGTGTTAGTTGAAATAAATGAACTAGAGCTACATATGTATTAATTTTGAAATTATAGTGTCAAGTTAAAAAGCAAGTCACAAAAGGCTATTGTAGTATGGTAAGAAACAGATTTAAGAAGTATGTTTTCTTTGTTATGGAGGTATATGTAATTAAGGTTATGTGAAAAATCGCTAGGAAAGATGCAAATCAACCTCAGGATAGTGTTTATCTCTGGGACCTGGAGGGTAATTGTGGTTTCAATTATATCTGTAATATGTTATTTTTTAACATTTATCAAAAGCAATTTGGACAAATATTAATATTCATAAAATCTGCTTTGTTTGTACACTGGTGTCTGTTCTATTACCTTTTATAGTTCTTGCCTGCTTGAAATCTTTCAGAGTTAAGAGAATTTTAAATAAAATTAATCCATATTGTTTTCATAGAATATCTTAGAAATATATAAACATAATTAGTAAAAGCAGGTATATTTGAGGATGGGAATCAGAGACCTAAGAGATATGTAAGGTAAAGAAGACCTGGAGTTTTTAAACCTTTGATGCCCTTTAAATGTTTATAAAATGCCATGTGTTACCTTTAAAAATATATTATTCCTCCATAATGATCATGTTATGCTTGAAAATGTGAGATAGATCACACAACCTCTTGGTGATTCTTCAGTGTGAATAAGTTGGATGATCCTCATTACATATTCTTTGAGAGACCTCTGTCTGTCACCCTCATTTGATGAAAAACTTTCACTTGGTTCCTCTTTCCATATAAGGAACACTTTTTTGACCTTCTCTGAAGCTGCTGGAAATTTTCTATTCTCATAAGAGCCTGACAAGGCCACATTCATTCTGCCCTTTTGCTCTCATTGTCATTTAAAGGTCAGGTTGTGTCAAACCCATGCTCATTTGTTCTACCATACGTTATTTGAAATCATGCAAGCCTGAAAATCCCAAAACCCAGAATATAAAGTGACAGTTAAAAGTTTGAAGAAAAAAAATGATAATTTTTATGAAACTCATTTTTGAAAATATATTCAATTCAGCATCAAACTAAAAATGAATATTTGATATGCTTATTATCAGATTATTAATTTTGGTACATTTCAAAGGAGATAGACTCATTCATTTATGCATTTAGCAAATACTGTAGAGAGTCTCCTCTACAACAAGCAGTGTTCTAGGTATCAGGGATACAATAGTGGATGAAACTAAGTCCTTTCCCTCATGTATCGTACACTATTGGGGAGAAATAGACAACAGTCAAACCATATACATGTCAGACTATGACAGAAATATGGAGTAAAACAAACCAGGATGAGGAAGATAAGAAGAGTGGAGAGATGGAAGATGCTACTCTTTGGTAGAATGTCAACTTTATTGTCACAGAATGTCTACTTTATTTACTGATATTTAAACGAGGATCTAGGAAGTGACAAGAGCTTTCTGTGGAGTGCTTCAGGCAGAAGGAACAGCCTGTACAAAGGGCTTGGGTAGAAATATGCTTGGGTACCCAAAGAATCACCTGACTGCCATGTAGAGAGTGAAGGAAAAATGTAGAGGAAAGGTCAAAGAGTAGTACAAGTTCACAAAGGGACTCATAAGATATTTTAAAAAGGCCATTGTAAATACTTAGCTGTTATATTGAATAAGGATTTCTGAACATAGGAATAGAATGTAGAGAAGAAAGGGTGGAAACAGGAAGACTAGTGAGGAGGCAATTGATAATTGATTGATGATGTGAAGGAAAGAGAAAATTCATATCTTTAAGAAACTGGATGAATGTTAGTGTCATTGAATTTGATAAGGAAAAAAAGGAAAAGTTTGGGAGGAAAGATGATGTCATCCCTTGGATATGTTGAGTTAGAGGTGCCTGTGAACTGTGCTTGGCAATACTCAGGAAGGAGCTCAATGTTCATGAAATTTCTGGTGGCGTCAAACTTTTCTATCACTATTTTCAGTATCAGATTCAGCATCTAGGTACATGTTTTAAATGCAACCATGTTTTGTGTTTTCCAGTCAAGTAAAGCAGTTTAATAGGGCAAGAATCTTAAGGGCACTGAAAAATGAAGGATATAAATGAAAATACATAGAATATATGATCTACTGAAAAGGAAACCAAGACTGGTGATTGCAGGTAGATAGGGGTAAACAAGAGACTTATGTGTAAACATGTCAATGAGGCTGATGAGTTGATGTTGGAAATAATTGGGAAGGAGGGTATGAAGGAGACTATCATCTGAAACTATGCTTATCAGTTCAGTTCAGTTCAGTCACTCAGTTGTGTCCGACTATTTGCGACCCCATGAATCGCAGTACGCCAGGCCTCCCTGTCCATCACCATCTCCTGGAGTTCACTCAGACCCACGTCCATCGAGCCCGTGATGCCATCCAGCCATCTCATCCTGGGTCGTCCCCTTCTCCTCCTGCCCCCAATCTCTCCCAGCATCAGAGTCTTTTCCAATGAGTCAACTCTTCGCATGAGGTGGCCAAAGTACTGGAGCTTCAGCTTTAGCATCATTCCTTCCAAAGAAATCCCAGGGCTGATCTCCTTCAGAATGGACTGGTTGGATCTCCTTGCAGTCCAAGGGACCCTCAAGAATCTTCTCCAACACCACAGTTCAAAAGCATCAATTCTTTGGCGCTCAGCCTTCTTCACA
>SJYQ01004445.1:612905-631791 GCA_006410935.1 Redunca redunca
TGGTAAATTGTATTTTCACTGTATATTTTTCCCTTATCTAGGTTTCTAACTATAATTTGTATGGATTTATATAGAGTAATCTCATGGTTTTTTTTTCTATTTCAATTGTTCTTTCCCTTTATCATTTTCAACTTATAAACTTGCACTCTTTCCTGTTCTGTTTTTATTAGGTTACTTAGTGCTTTGTCTATTTATTTTCAGAGAATCAACCTATTTATTTTCAGAGAATCAGGCTTTTTTTCCGATTTTTGCCCTGTTTTCTTTCACTAATCATTTTTTTAAATATTTGCTTTTATTTCATCTTTTTCTTCCTAGCTTTTAAGTTTGGATTTAGTTGATGCCTCATCTCCTTAATTCTCTTCAGTTTTTAGTCATTCAAAAGTTTTTATTTCTACTTTCTCTTATCTTCTGCAGTTGCATAACAAATTTCCCACTAGATGTGTTGTTATTTTCTTATTATTAATTCTAGTTTTATTGTGCAGTGATCAAAGAATAGTGTTCACATTATTTCTACTTTAAGGGTTTTAGTGAAGCATTCACTGATACTTAATTTATAACTGAGTTTTTTGTGAAAACTAAATTAGTTCTTAAGAAGGTATATTCTGTGCTGTTGTAATTGTTGTTTAAGTTGCTAAGTCATGTCTGACTCTTTTGCAACCTCATGGACTCTAGCCCACCAGGATCCTCTGTCCATAGGATTTCCCAGGTAAGAATACTGGAGTGGGTTGCCATTTCCTTTTCCAGGGGATCTTCCCAACCCAGGGATCAAACCCATGTCTTCTGCTTTAGCAGGCAGATTCTTCATCACTGAGCCCTCTAGGAAGCCCAAGTTCTTTACTATAAGCATGTAAAGTTTCAGGGATAAATACATAACAAAACATATCAATAAAAGTTACCTTAATAATTATAGTATTTAGATATATTTGTTTATGTAGCCTCTCTTGAACGAAACAGAGTGTGTAAAAGGTGTCAAAGGTTAAAGTATTTTATTATTTATGAGTTTCTGTTTATTTATCCTTGTATTACCTGTAGCTTCTGCTTTAAGTAATTGTTACATCGTCTGTTACATACTCATTATTATTAATATCACCATTATACACTTTGTTCTGTAATATTCCAATCATCATTGTCATGCTTAATGTTTTTGGGCATGAATTCCACACATCATCAGTATTCAGAAAAGAAATCCTAGTTTCTACTTTATTTCAGTTTGTAATATAAGATTTTACCATATATATTTGTCCACCCTTCTAATTTTAGTCTTATTGAATAACTTTATTTTAGAGTGTCTCTTATCTAAAACAGAATTGACCTTTGGTCAGTAAGGAAGTTTGAAAAATCTTTCTTTTAGTAGGTGAGTTAAGCACACTTGTGCTTATTAATGTGATTGATACATTTCTTCTTAACTGAGTCTAGTATTTTATATATACTGAAGCACAAGCTGGAATCAAGATTGCGGGGAGAAATATCAATAACCTCAGATATGCAGATGACACTACCCTTAGGGCAAAAAGTGAAAAAGAACTAAAGAGCCTCTTGATGAAAGTGAAAGAGGAGAGTGAAAAAGTTGGCTTAAAGCTCAACATTAAGAAAACGAAGATCATGGCATCCAGTCCCATCACTTCATGGCAAATAGATGGGGAAACATTGGAAACAGTGTCAGACTTTATTTTTCTGCCCTCCAAAATCACTGCAGATGGTGATTGCAGCCATGAAATTAAAAGACNCCAGTACTTTGGCCACCTCATGCAAAGAGTTGACTCATTTGAAAAGACCCTGATGCTGGGAAAGATTGAGGGCAGGAGGAGAAGGGGATGACATAGGATGAAATAGGTGGATGGCATCACTGACTCGATGGACATGGATTTGGGTGGACTCCGGGAGTTGGTGATGGACAGGGAGGCCTGCTGTGCTATGGTTCATGGGGTCACAGAGTCGGACACGATCG
Organism: Redunca redunca; assembly: GCA_006410935.1. Classification (NCBI taxonomy): domain Eukaryota; kingdom Metazoa; phylum Chordata; class Mammalia; order Artiodactyla; family Bovidae; genus Redunca; species Redunca redunca. The sequence goes on from SJYQ01004445.1 coordinate 614,854, forward strand.
AGCAACGGAACTGAACTCCTTTCTGAATGTGTTCTATTTTCTCCTTTTCTATTTCTTTTGTTATTTATGAAGGTTTGGGGTTTTCTTCCAGAGAGCATCTTTTTAATAACACCTTTAGTGATGTCCTCAGTCCATATTTCCTTACTTAGGTTTCTATTACAGATATTCTCAGGGTTGCCTGGTAGCTCAGTGGTTAAGAACCCTCTTGCCAATGCAGGAGATGCAGTTTCGATCCCAGGGTCAGAAAGATGCCCTGGAGAAGGAAATGGCAACCCACTCCTGTATTCTTGCCTGAAAAATCACATGGACAGAGGGGCCTGGTGGGCTACAGTCCACAGGGTCACAAAGAGTCAGATACGACTGAGTGACTAACCACACACATACCTCACTTTTATGAAAGACCTACATTTGTACCTGTTTTCACTAATCTAAAGTAATTTAAAGAGGATTTGCATTTTTAGAAAAAAAGATAAAAAGTGAAAATAGCACTCAGCATTTGCTTTGCAGCTGCGATTGTAGAGGCAGTATACATCTAGAGCAGTGAGAAAGGCACAGCAAGCTCCTTCCCTGGGAACTGCACTCAGCATCTCAGCATCAAGCCATCATCACTTTGAACTGTATCCAAGAGCATCTGTGCTTGATCTCAATTTATTTTGTGCATCTGTTAGCAAGGTGGGTCCTGAGATAATTGCTTCTTGCTTTGTGACTTTTCAGCCTGTGAGAGGTTTCTTAGGAATGCTCTGCTTCAGCTGGTGGCAAAACCTGTATTTGATCTACCAGTTCATAGCAATACCAACTGACTCCACCTCTTTTTATTTTTATTTTTTTTTAATTTTTATTTTTACTTTATTTTGCTTTACAATACTGTATTGGTTTTGCCATACATTGACATGAATCAGCCATGGGTGTACATGAGTTCCCAATCCTGAACCCCCCTCCCACCTCCCACCCTATATCATCTCTCTGGATCATCCCCGTGCACCAGCCCCAAGCATCCTGTATCCTGTATTGAACATAGACTGGTGATTTGTTTCTTACATGATAGTATATATATTTCAATGCCATTCTCCGAAATCATCCCACCCTCTCCCTCTCCCACAGAGTCCAAAAGTCCGTTCTAAACTTCTGTGTCTCTTTTGCTGTCTTGCATACAGGGTTATCTTTACCATCTTTCTAAATTCCACATATATGTGTTAGTATACGGTGTTGGTGTTTTTCTTTCTGGCTTACTTCACTCTGTATAATAGGCTCCAGTTTCATCCACCTCATTAGAAATGATTCAAATGTATTCTTTTTAATGGCTGAGTAATACTCCATTGTGTATATATACGACAGTTTTCTTTCCATTCATCTGCTGATGGACATCTAGGTTGTTTCCATGTCCTGGCTATTATAAACAGTGCTGTGATGAACATTGGGGTACACGTGTCTCTTTCAATTCTGGTTTCCTCGGTGTATATGCCCAGCAGTGGGATTGCTGGGTCATAAGGCACCTCTTTTTAAAATGACCATTGCTGAGCTTATTCTAATTCCTTTTTCACCTTCTCTTTTTCCTTTTCATAGCATTATTAATTAATGTCATGGAAGATGACATTCTTCACACCTTGATTGTCTAAGTTACACAATTAAATACTAAATGGTCATTCTAAATTGTTTTTCTTGGGGATGGTCTTGATTCCTGTCTCCTGTACAATGCCACGAACCTCTATCCATAGTTCAACAGGCACTGTGTCTATCACTTCTAGTCCCTTCAAATCTATTTCTCACTCCCACTGTATAGTCATAAAGGATTTGATTTGGTCATACCTGAATGGTCTAGTGGTTTTCTCCACTTTCTTCAATTTCAGTCTGAATTTGGCAATAAGGAATTCATGATCTGAGCCACAGTCAGATCCTGGTCTTATTTTTGCTGACTGTATGGAGCTTGTCCATCATTGGCTGCAAAGAATATTCAATTTGATTTTGATGTCGATCATCTGGTGATGTCCATGTGTAGAGTTTCCTCTTGTGTTTTTGGAAGAGGGTGTTTGCTGTGACCAGTGCATTCTCCTGGCAGAACTCTATTAGCCTTTACCCTGCTTCATTCTGTACTCCAAGGCCAAATTTGCCTGTTACTCCAGATTTTTCTTCACTTCCTACTTTTGCATTCCAGTCCTCTATAATGAAAAGGACAGCTTTTTTGGGTGTTAGTTCTAGAAAGTCTTGTTCGTCTCCATAGAACTGTTCAGCTTCAGCTTCTTCAGTGTTATTGGTTGGGGCTAGACTTGGATTACCATGATATAGGATGGTTTGTCTTGTAAACGAACAGAGATCATTCTGTCATTTTTGAGATTGCATCCAAGTACTGCATTTCTGAATCTTTTGTTGACTATGATGGCTACTCCATTTCTTCTAAGTATTCCTGCCCACAGTAGTAGATATAGTGGTCATCTGAGTTAAATTCACCCATTCCAGTCCATCCTAGTTCACTGATTCCAAGAATGTCGATGTTCACTCTTGTCATCTCCTGTTTGACCACTTCCAATTTGCCTTGATTCATGGACCTAACTGGAGAAGAAGATGGCACCCCACTCCAGTACTCTTGCCTGGAAAATCCCAAGGATGGAGGATCCTGGTAGGCTACAGTCCCTGGGGTCACAAAGAGTCAGACAAGACTGAGTGACTTCACTTTCACTTTTCACTTTCATGCATTGAAGAAGGAAATAGCAATCCACTCCATTATTCTTGCCTGGAGAATCCTGGGGAAGGAGGAGCCTGGTGGGCTGCTGTCTATGGAGACCAAAAGAGTCGCACTCAGCTGCAGTGACTTAGTAGCAGCAGCATGGACCTAAATTCCAGGTTTCTATGCAATATTGCTCTTTACAGCATCAAACCTCACTTCCATCACCAGTCCCATCCACAGCTGGTTATTGTTTTTGCTTTGGCTCCATCCCTTCATTCTTTCTGGAGTTATTTCTCCACTAATCTCCAATAGCATATTGGGCACTTAGTGACCTGGGGAGTTCATCTTTCAGTGTCCTACCTTTTTGCCTTTTCATACTGTTCATAGGATTCTCAATGCAAGAATACTGAAGTAGTTTGCCATTCCCTTCTCCAGTGGACTACATTCTGTCAGACCTCTCCAACATGATCTGTCCATTTTGGGTGGCTCCACATGTTATGGCTTAGTTTCACTGACTTAGACAAAGCTGTGGCTGTCTGAAGAGGCCTTACAAATAGGTGTGAAAAGAAGGGAAGTGAAAAGCCAAGGAGAAAAGGAAACATATACCCATTTGAATGCAGATTTCCAAAGAATATCAAGGAGAGATAAGAAAGCCTTCCTCAGTAATTAATGCAAAGAAATAGAGCAAAAAAATAGAGTGGGAAAGACTAGAAATATCTTCAAGAAAATTAGAGATACCAAGGGAACACTTTATGAAAAGATGGACTCAATAAAGGACAGAAATGGTACAGAACTAACAGAAGCAGAAGATATTAAGAAGAGATGGCAGGAATACACAGAAGAACTGTACAAAAAACATCTTCACGACCCAGATAATCATGACGGTGTGATCACTCACCTAGAGCCAGACATCCTGGAATGTGAAATCAAGTGGGCATTAGAAAGCATCACTATGAACAAAGCTAGTGGAGATGATGGAATTCCAGTTGAGCTATTTCAAATCCTGAAAGACAGTTCTGTGAAAGTGCAGCACTCAATATGCCAGCAAATTTGGAAAATTAGCAGTGGCCACAGGACTGGAAAAGGTCAGTTTTCATTCCAACCTCAAAGAAAGGCAATGCCAAAAATGCTCAAACTACCGCACAATTGCACTCATCTCACCCGCTAGTAAAGTAATACTCAAAATTCTCCAAGCCAGGCTTCAGCAATACATGAACCGTGAACTTCCAGATGTTCAAGATGGTTTTAGAAAAGGCAGAGGAACCAGAAATCAAATTGCCAATATCCGCTGGATCATGGAAAAAGCAAGAGAGTTCCAGAAAAACATCTATTTCTCCTTTATTGACTATGCCAAAACTTTTGAAAGTGTGGATCACAAAAAACTGTGGAAAATTCTGAGAGAGATGGGAATACCAGACCACCTGACCTGCCCCTTGAGAAACCTATATGCAGGTCAGGAAGCAACAGTTAGAACTGGACATGGAACAGCAGACTGGTTCCAAATAGGAAAAGGAGTACGTCAAAGCTGTATAATGTCACCCTGTTTATTTAATCTATATGTAGAATATACACTGAGAAACACTAGGCTGGAAGAAGCATGAGCTGGAATCAAGATTGCTAGGAGAAATATCAATAACCTCAGATATGCAGATGACACCACCCTTATGGCAGAAAGTGAAGAGGAACTAAAGAGCCTCTTGATGAAAGTGAAAGAGGAGAGTGAAAAAGTTGGCTTAAAGCTCAACATTCAGAAAATTAAGATCATGGTATCCGGTTTATTTTTCTGCCCTCCAAAATTGCTGCAGATGGTGTTTGCAGCCATGAAATTAAAAGATGCTTACTCCTTGGAAGGAAAGTTATGGCCAATCTATACAGCATATTCAAAAGCAGAGACATTACTTTGTCAACAAAGGTCCATCTAGGCAAGACTATGGTTTTTCCAGTGATTATGTATGGATGTGAAAGTTGGACTATAAAGAAAGCTGAGTGCCAAAAATTGATGTTTCTGAACTGTGGTGTTGGAGAAGACTCTTGAGGGTCCCTTGGACTGCAAGCAGATTCAACCAGTCCACCCTAAATGAGATCAGTCCTGGGTGGTCATTGGAAGGACTGATGTTGAAGCTGAAACTCCAATACTTTGCCCACATGATGTGAAGAGCTGAATCATTGGAAAAGACCCTGATGCTGGGAAAGACTGGGGGCAGGAGGAGAAGGGAACGACAGAGGATGAGATGGCTGGATGGCATCACCAAATCAATGGACATGGGTTTGGGTGGATTCCAGGAGTTGGTAATGGACAGGGAGGCCTGTTGTGCTGTGGTTCATTTGGTCGCAAAGAGTCGGACATGACTGAGTGACTGAACTGAAGTGAACTGAACTAAAATTGTTTTGACAAAAATGTCATAGTAAACTCTTGATTGCATGACACTCAGATTTTTGTGTACTACTCAGGGCTTTTGGATATAATATTCCCTGAGTTTTGACTGTTTTAATAACCTGATAAATCTGTTTTTATAACCATGATAATTGAAGGACAGTTTCAGTTCAGTTCAGTTCAGTCGCTCAGTCGTGTCTGACTCTTTGTGACCCCATGAATCACAGCACTCCAGGCCTCCCTGTCCAAAACCAACTCTTGGAGTTCACGCAAACTTATCTCCATTGAGTCGATGATTCCATCCAGCCATCTTATCCTCTGTCGTCCCCTTCTCCACTTGCCCCCAACCCCTCCCAGCATCAGGGTCTTTTCCAATGAGTCAAGTCTTTGCATGAGGTGGCCAAAGTATTGGAGTTTCAGCCTCAGCATAAGTCCTTCCAATGAACGTCCAGGACTGATCTCCTTTAGGATGGACTGGTTGGATCTCTTTGCAGTCCAAAGGACTCTCAAGAGGCTTCTCCAACAACACAATTCAAAAGCATCAATCTTTGGTGCTCAGCTTTCTTCACAGTCCAACTCTCACGTCCATGCATGACCACTGGAAAAACCACAGCCTTGACTAGACTGACCTTTGTTGGCAAAGTAATATCTCTGCTTTTCAATATGCTATCTAGGTTGGTCATAACTTTCCTTCCAAGGAGTAAGCATCTTTTAATTTCATGGCTGCATTCACCATCTGCAGTGGTTTTGGAGCCCAAAAAAATAAAGTCTGACACTGTTTCCACTGTTTCCCCATTTATTTTCCATGAAGTGATGAGACCAGATACCATGATCTTAGTTTTCTGAATGTTGAGCTTTAAGCTAACTTTTTCACTCTCCTCTTTTACTTTCATCAAGAGGCTTTTTAGTTCCTCTTCACTTTCTGCCCTAAGGGTGGTATCATCTGCATATCTGAGGTTATTGTTATTTCTCCCAGCAAATCTTGATTCCAGCCTGTACTTCTTCCAGCCTAGCCTTTCTCATGATGTACTCTGCATATAAGTTAAATAAGCAGGGTGACAATATATAGCCTTGATGTACTCCTTTTCCTATTTGGAACCAGTCTGTTGTTCCATGTCCAGTTCTAACTGTTGCTTCCTAACCTGCATATAGGTTTCTCAAGGGGCAGGTCAGGTGGTCTGGTATTCCCATCTCTCTCAGAATTTTCCACAGTTTATTGTGATCCACACAGTCAAAGGTTTTGGCATAGTCAATAAAGCAGAGACAGATGTTTTTCTGGAACTCTCTTGTTTTTTCGATGATCCAGTGGTCTTTTCTAAAATGAACTTGAACATCTGGAAGTTCACAGTTCATGTATTGCTGAAGCCTGGCTTGGAGAATTTTGAGCATTACCTTACTAGCGTGTGAGATGAGTGCAATTGTGCGGTAGTTTGAGCATTCTTGGCATTGCCTTTCTTTGAGATTGGAATGAAAACTGACCTTTTCCAGTCCTGTGGCCACTGCTAATTTTCCAAATTTGCTGGCATATTGAGTGCTGCACTTTCACAGAATCGTCTTTCAGGATTTGAAATATCTCAACTGGAATTTCATCACCTCACTAGCTTTGTTCATAGTGATGCTTTCTAAGGCCCACTTGACTTCACATTCCAGGATGTCTGGTTTTAGGTGAGTGATCACACACCGTCATGATTATCTGGGTCGTGAAGATGTTTTTTGTACAGTTCTTCTGTGTATTCCTGCCATCTCTTCTTAATATCTTCTGCTTCTGTTAGGTCCATACCATTGGTTGGAAGTAAAGTCCTTGGCTTACATATTTCTCTCCTTAAGCAGTTTTTAATGATATTGTTAGGTTGTTTTTATTTGTCTGTTATTGTCAAAAAATCCAAGGTCAAGTGTTTTTTCTAATTAAGTGACTTGTTTTCTGTTTACTTTTGTATTTTATTAATGTCCTGGTGAGTTTGTTATCTTTAAAGTCACTTCTTTTACTATGTCTTTTGAGATGACAAAACTGAACCAATCTTTCCAGATATACAAGGTATCATTTTAATACACAATTGCAAAGCTTTTATTTTCATGGAGTTTTCTTGAAAAATAGTTTTAATTCTGTGGCACTGGTGTTTCTGCATAGAATTTAAAGAGGCATATGCTTGACATTTTTACTTCTTTAAAAATTACTACTCTTATAACACTATGTATTTTCAATTTTTTTCTGTTCTCATAAATATCTTCATACCTCTACTAGAATCCCTTTATTATATATTCAGTTGATCAGCTTCTAATTTAGTCTTAATTGGTAAGAGTTTTTTTCCAATACTTTCTTATGTCCAATGCACTCTTGTTTGACATCTCCCTGTTTTTTAAACTATTTCTTTTTTTCTTTAACCTTTGACAGATGAGAAGTTTCCAACCTGAGCCCTCTATGGAAGGTCTATGCCCAGTTCCTGCCTTTTTTCCCAGCAAACCCTACCCCTGAAGCAGTCATCACATTTCTCTGTTTCTGATCCAAATCCTGAACTTAAAATTTTAACCTGGACCCAAATTCCACTTAAGCAATAAATAAGGGAATTGATGAGTTCTTCTCTCTCTGACCCTGGAGAAGGAAATGGCAACCCACTCCAGAATTCTTACCTGGAGAATCTCATGGATGGAGGAACCTAATGGGCTACAGTCCACAGGGTCCCAAAGAGTCAGACACGACTGAGCGACTTCACTTTCACTTTCATTTTCTCTCTCTGAAATTCAGTGGAATGAAAAGTGTGTGTAAATTTGGACTCGAGAAGCCTCTAGTTCTGCAGTGTGACCAGGACTTGGATGGGACACAAAAATGTAAAAAGAGGCCAAAAGGAAGGGAGGGCTTCCCAGTGACATGGAATCTGTCATCCCTCTCACTTGTTGGTCCCCACCATTCTTGCTGCATGAAGGGTCATTAACCATCAGGGACCACTTGTGGATAAAGAAATCAATGGGTTGGAATTCTCAGGCTGTGTGAGGGAGCAGAGTCCTAATATCTAATGTTCCTGGACCTCAGTTCATTCTTTGTGAGGCCATAGCTAATGCTTCTTACTTCAACACTCACTTTTGGATAATGTAAATACGTGGCATATAATGTAAACTGTTTTAAATATGCAATTATATTATGTCTTAAACTTGTTTTTCCACATTTCCTGGACCATGTTTATAAACACCATTTTACTTCTCTTTTGCAGAAATTCCAATTTCACAAATTTTTCTATTGAACAGCTTTTATTGTTATTTACATACACATACAACCTAATTTTTTCACTTTTCTAACAATGACTAAAATACAGTAAAATAAATATTGTTGTGGTCCCTCACACAATATTGCTCACCCATGGAGAATACAAGTTTCGTGAGAACTCAGTTGGATGATGGATTACTAGAGGGTCCCCATTATCTCATCCATGGGATGCAAATGGACATTTGTGGCTGAGAGAAAGGTTGGTGTAGAAACATTACTTGTGTTTTAAATCTCAGGCTGAAGGTGACAGCTAGGACCCACAGGGGTAGGAAATCCAAACCAACTTTCACCAACAGGCACTTCTAGACAGGAGTGAGCATCAGCATTCTAGGCTTGAGGCCCATCCCTGACCCCCCAGCCTCCCAGAGCAATGTCCTCTTCAGGAAACCGCTGCAAGGAAATTTGATTGAGAAGCAAGGACAATATAAGCAGGGTTGTCCCGAGGATGCTATTGTTATTGTCCTTTGGAAAGATGCTTAGTGCCCAAACTAATTTGAATATAGAGAGAAAAAGTGAAGTCTCTCAGTTGTGTCTCACTCTTTGTGACCCCATGGACTGTGCTTCTCCATTCAAGGGATTTTCCAGGCAAGAATACCAGAGTGGGTTGCCATTTCCTTCTCCAGGGGATTTTTCTGACCCAGTGATCTAACCCAGGTCTCCCACATTGCAGGCAGACATATTACCCTCTGAGCCATCAGGGAAGCCTGGAAATACAGAGAGAAGAAAGTCCAGCTAATTCCATAGTTTTATAGAGGTTTCAGCACTTCCTGTTCGACTGGAAGCTCTCAGTGTTTAAAGTTTTGTGTTTTTTTTTTCTAAGTTTAAAAAAAATTCAGAAATCAGGAGTGTGCATTTGCAGAGATGAGACAATCTCTTATTTTGTAGTTAGGGATGCGTGGGTTAGTCGCTCAGGCATGTCTGACTCTTTGCAACCCCGAAGACTGTAGCCTGAGAGGCTCCTCTGTCCATGGGATTCTCCAGGCAAAAATATTGGAAAGTGGCTTACCCTTCACCTTCTCCAGAGGATCTTCCCGTCCCAGGGATCAAACACCTGGTCTCTTGCATTAGCAGACAGATTCTTTACCATTTGAGCTACAGGGATAGGGGGACCAGAATCCTTTAGAATCACTGCCTTAGCTGAAGTCAAGCACAGCCTCTCCCAGTTGTCCAACCGAATCCTAGTTTAGGTATAGCTGAAGGGATTCAGCAGATGCAACAAAGTCCCAATCCTTAAAGGCGATGAGGCCCAGGATTAGCCCGACTCAAATACATTTAAGATTTAAGTCATCTCTCCACCTTTTCAGGGGAAGATCTTGACTCATCCTTGTACCAGGACTGTTTGAATGGGTGGAACACAGGTCATTTATGGTGTTTGGTGATTGTGAATGCTGACAGTGGCACTACTAAGTACAGTAGCACTACTAAGTACAGTGTATATAGCTCCATTAACACCCAAACTGAGAAGGGCCTGCAGTACCTCAGAGAGAAGTTGAGACTGTTGTGCGTGCTCAGATGTGTCTGCGACCCCATGGAATGTAGCCCGCCAGGCTCCTCTGTCCATGGGATTTCCCAGGCAAGAATACTGGAGTGGGTTGCCATTTCCTTCTCTAGCGGATCTTCCCAACCCAGGAATCTAGCCCACATCTCCTGTGATTCCTGCATTGGCAAGCAAATTCTTTACTACTGCACCACCTGGGAAGCCCTGTCTATAGATACAAGTCTTCTAATGCCAGGGCTCAGCAGAACCACCCCACCCCCCCCGCCCGGATCTCACTCACACCCATGCTTTCTGACTTCTTCTCAAACCTCTTTTCAGGTGGCACCTATTTCCATCCAGAAACACCACTATCCCTCCATACCCCCTGAAACCTCAATCACTTTACCCGCGTCCCTCTCTGTTCCTTCAAATTCATTTACTTCCAAAATTGTCACTGTATGAACTTCCCTAAGTTGTATTTCATGTTGCTATTGGAAAATTCTAAATTGGTCATTTTCTATCAGCTTACAAGTTTCCTCTCATAGCCTTGAAAGTACAAGCTGCTCTAAATTATGATGAAGTACACTTACCTTTACAAGACTGCTATAACCATTAAGGAGAAAAATCGTGGGCCAGGGTGGGAACCTTTGCTGCTTGTTTACAGAGACACCTCTCGTGAAATCTTACCTGATATGCTCCCCATCCCCCTTTCTCTCTTTTGCTGATCCTCTTCAGCCTGAGAGGACTTGGTTTCTCTACACAGTGGCAATCGATGTGTGCTTTTTTCTCCATGACCATGTCTTTCTGCCCCTTTCTTACTATTTCAGCTTCTCACAAGATGAATTAGATAGAACTTGCTATCAATTCAAGCACTTTTCATTTGCTCAATCTCCTGTATTTCATGATACTTGATCTCTCTTAAAATTTCCCTTGGTCACTCAGAAATCTGAAAAGATACCCTTTTATCTTGGAAAATAAAATTTTTCCCAGTCACTTCACTGATAGAGCAGAAACTATCACTGTCTGGAGTAGTCAGCCCTGTTTTTGATCCAGGAAGACCCTCCAGCACTCAGGAACACCCATGATCATCTCCTTCCATCACCTTTAACCACTTTTCCTCCACTATCCTCTCTGGTTGCTCTTCTTGTTTCAAAAATTCATCCAGGAAATTTCACAGATTCATGTTTTACAGTGACATATTGAAATGGTTGCCCCTAACCTAGAAAAGTTCTCCTGGGGTTTAAAACTCAATACCCATATTTTCTCATCCTGAGAAACATAAGCAGTCCTAAAATTGCTTGAAATCCTTTTCTTTAAAGCCACATGCTCCACCTTAAGTTGCAAATCTCAGAAGTCTTTCCTAGATGTGGCTCTCGTCTTCTATCCCAGGCCCCAGAGATTCTCTAAAACAGTGGTCCCCAATGATTTTGGTATCAGGGACTGGCTACCTGTGGAAGACAATTTTTCCACAGATGTGGGTAGGGGAGATGGTTTCAGGATGATTCAAAGGCATTACATTTATTGTGTATATTACTACTACATCAGGTCCATCTCATATCATCAGGCATTAGATCCCAGAGGCTGGGGACCTGTGCTCTAAGAAATACCATCTTTAAAAAAAAAATGTTTTATTTTGTATTGGGGTATAGCGAATTAACACTGTTGTGATTAATTTCAGGTTAGTTTCAGGTGAACAGTGAAGGGATTCAGCCATACATTTATTAATTCTCCTAAACTCCTCTACCACCCAGGCTGCCACATAACATTGAGCAGAGTTCCATGTACTTTACAGTAAGTCCTCGCTGTTCATCCATTTTATATAAACAGCAAGGACCTACTGTATATATACTATTTATAGCATAAGTATAGCAGTGTACACATGTCCATCCCAAACTCCCTAACTATGGTTTCCCCCATCCTTCTTCTGATATGGGATGAAACAAAGGCCCCCAGCCACTAGACCTCCTTTTTTAATTTTTATTTTTTATATGAAACTGTGACATTTACATGAGACTTGGGAAATGCAGAACAAGGTTATACACAGTTTCACTATATAGGAACTTCTACATGTTCATTAAAACAACCTGAGGTCTTCAAGAATTCCCATGCTGGGGCTTCAGATTTTATTTTGTGAGAATCTCTGGAAACGGACCCTCATTGGAATAGTTAAATCCTCTCCGGGTAGTTCTAACCTGCAGCCTGGGTGCAATTCACAGTTTCTAAAGTCCCTACCCCGCGGAAGCAAAAGGAGGTGGGAATAGACCCAGGAGGCCCCTGCACTCAGGTGAAGCTCCTGGCAAAGTGCACCTGATGCTTCTCTAAAGCAACAGATTTCATCTCAGGCTGGGATTTCATCCCACGTGAGAATCACCAAGGGAGCGTTCCACAAATGCCTGGGACCCAGACCAAAATAATTAAGCCTGAATCACCGGGGGGTTGGCCTTCGAAATGCCTTCCAGCTGATTCCACTGTAAAATCAGGTTTGGGAAGCTGTTTTACAGCAGAATTCATTTGCAGACTGACTCTTTCGCTGAGTTTACAGACTAGTTCATTTAACCTGGAAGTTATATTGAATTGTACATGTTAGTCAAAGTCGAAGGCATTATAACATGGACTGCAGCCCACCAGGCTCCTCCGTCCATTGGATTTTCCAGGCAAGAGTACTGGAGTGGGGTGCCATCACCTTCTCCAAGGTAGAATAACAGGGAAATACATTTCCTCAGGAAATACTTCTGGGGGATATCTTGTCTGGGAAGAACCTCCATGCAGTGAGTGCCTACCCAAGAATGCACGAAGACTACCAGCTAGCTTGATGAACTGTGCTCCTGGGTGACGGGAGGGGACCAATCACATTCAAGACGTTAAATAGTGGCCACGCCTCCCACGGGCTTAAGAGCCGCCAGAAGCCGCTGGAGCTGCGAGGAGCAAAACTCTTTTCTGCACCCTGGAAGCTCCGGAGTCTTGCACTCCAGTAGGGCAGAGGAAATGCCAGCTCTCTCCAGGCCCTAGACAGAAAATACTCAAGAATAAAAGCGAAGGTAAGTTGAGAGGGAACCTGTTGCCTGTGTGTTTGTGGGAGGATAGCTGGGTTATTTGTCTTTCGTTTTATTTCCTAAGTATCTTTGGAGTTATTAAAATTTGTGCCCTGTACACTTCTCTGTTCTTTACGAATAGTAAATATTGTAATACTTAGGGCAAGCCTGTTGGAAGGTTGTTGTTACTATGCTCATTTTACAGAGAAGGAAACTGAGGCACAGCATGGCATCTACCCTAAACAGGGATTCATGGTTGTAATTTTAGAGCTGATGGGGGTGGGGTGGNGCACAGCATGGCATCTACCCTAAACAGGGATTCATGGTTGTAATTTTAGAGCTGATTGGGTGGGGTGGGGGGGGGGGACAAGAATCTGGTACTGTGTTTCCTGAGCCCATGACTTTAAAACTGTTCTCTGTTGCCTCTCAACTACTCGATGGCATATTACTTTGCAGATTCCTGGTTTTAATGGGATTATGTGGCCGCTTTCATATTTTATGTTAAGTATTGCATTAATTGCTAGAAGTTCCATTTAGGTTGTTTGTGCCTTCCTAGGACTTATGTTCCTGTGTTACCTCCATGCTTGACCATAGGAGGTCCACTTCTCACACCTCTTTTAAAGTCTTTCTGTACCGATTTTTTCATTCGTGTCATTTGGGGGTCTATTGATTGATTTATTTGCTAGTGATGAATTGTATTTCTCTGTGTAATTGCACACCTGTTAACTCAAGCTAGACCAGTAATTTGCATTTCACATTGTTGGGTACTGGATATTTTTGTTTCTATAAATAATGTTGGGCTTTGTTCTGGCTTGCCATTAAGTTATTTAGAATCATAGTGATGCTTTGAAGGAGTCTTTGGTAGTGGCTACTTTTGGTTGATGGATAATGGTCCCACTACTCGGGCCATACTCTTCTGAGCACTGTATTTGAGTCAACCTTGGATACGGTTTTTTTACATTCTTGCTTTAGAGGACCAGGTTCTTCCTGGCCCTGAGCGACCCCAGGGAACTGTTTATATTTTACATGTTTGAATATCTGATTCAAGGTGTTTTCATCTGCATAATGGTTGACTTTGAAGGTGAAATTTGAATGTTCACCCAAAGCATAATTTAATCTCAATTCATAAATTCTTATGTTTCTTTTGTATGTATGTTTTCTGCCATTATCCATGTATTTTAAGATATTGTATTTTTCTTATGTATAACCCTTTCCCCAATAAATATTCACCAAATTCATATGCATATGAATAAAAATGGAGGAGCCTGGTGGGCTGCCGTCTATGCGGTCGCACAGAGTTGGACACGACTGAATTGACTTAGCAGCAGCAGTAGCAACAGCAGCATGAATAAAAATGCACTTTATACCAATAAAAAGCCTTGTACTCAAAAGCCTAGTTATCAGCCTAAACCCCTCACTCTGCTTATAACTGGACTGGGGAACTAGGATTTTATTTTTCCTTTCTGAAGAAATAGTCATTAAATGTTTGAAAACTTGTCCAAGTTCACATAGTTAACATAATTAGTACCTGATTCAGATTTCTTAACTGATATGCTAAATCAGCTCTCACACTTAATAAATAGAAATCTGACATGAAGAAAACTATTTCTCTAGCCTGTCCTCATTATTAGAGGTGTAAAATCAAATTTTTATACTGATAATTAGTATTTTCCAAAAAAATTTTTTTAATTATTACATTTGTTAAAACGGTACATATTTTATCCAAGACTAGTTCAAAAGGATAGAGAGATTGAACTTAGGTTCAAATACAGCATGGAAAAGTGAATGATAAGGACATCAAGAGTAGAGGATGAGGAAATTGATCATGTATCAAGGGTGGATAATTCTCACCTAAACTGGACTCAACAGAATTCTTGCTAAAGGCAGGCCAATGTCATGGTTTAGTCAAGAGAGCTCAGAGGAGCTTAACTAAAGTTTGGTCATGGAGACAAATAAGTAGAAAGTTATCCATGTTTATGAATTAGAAAAAATTAATATTGGTAAAATGTCCATAATGCCCAAAGCTATCTGTAAGCTCAGCATAATCCCTGTCAAAATTTCAATGGCATTTTTCACAGAAATAGAAGAAGCAATCCTAAAACTTGTATGGAACAGCAAAAGACCCCAGATAGCCAAAGCAATCTCGAGAGAGAGAACAAAGCTGTAGGCATCACACTTCCTAAGCTCAGACTACACTGCAAAGCTATAAAAGTGTTGAACTGATATAGAAATGGGCACTTAAGCCATGAAGCAGAATCAGGAACCCAGAAATAAGCCTTTACATATATGGTCAACTATTTTACCAGGAAGCCAAGAGTATTTAATGAACAAAGTGTAGTTTCTGCAATAAATGATGTTTGGAAACTGGATAATCACATGCAGAAGAATGAAATGGACTCTTCTATCTTAAACCATTCACAAAAATTAATACAATGAATTAAAGACCTAAAAATGAGAACTAGAACTATAAAATTCCTGGGAGAAAACATAGGGAAAATTGTCCTTGACAATAGTAATATTTTCTTGGATATATAACATCAAAAGCAAAAATCAACATGTAGAGTTACGTCAAACTAAAAAAGCAAACAAAACTTCTGTGCAGCAAAAGAAATCCATCATCAAAACGAAAGGGCAGCCTGTATAATGGGAGAAACTATTTACAAGTCATATATCTGATCATACTTAATATCTGAAATATATAAAGTAGTCATATAATTCAATAGCAGAAACAAAACAAACAGAACCACACACACACACAATCTAATTTTAAAATGGAGAGAGAAACCGAATTTTTCCAAAGAAGGCATACAATGACCAACTGGTATATTAAAAGGTACAACATCACTGATCATCAGGGAAATGTAAATCGATGACAATATTACCTCATATCTGTTAGAATTGTATCCTCAAAAAGACACGAGAACACAAGCATTGGTGAGAATGTGAAGAAAAAGAACCATTGTGCACTGTTGGTGGGAATGTAAGTTGGTATAGTAACTATGGAAAATGATATGGAAGTTCCTTTAAAAAATCAGAAATACAACTACTGGATGATCTGACAGTCTAATTCTGGGTGTATAGCTGACGGATATGAATACAGAATCTCAAAGAGATATCTGCCCTCCCATGTTCATTGAAGCATTATTGACAGTAAGCAAAATATAGAAACAAGCTACAGGTTCATCTTGGTGGCATTAGTGGTACAGAACCTGTCTTCAAATGCAGGAGACGTAGGACATACAGATTCAATCCCTGCCATGACCTGGAGGAGGGCATGGCAATCTACTCCAGTATTCTTGCCTGGAGAAACCATGGACAGAGGAGCCTCGCAGGCTATAGCCCATGGGATCGCAAAGAGTTGGACAGGACTGAAGTGACTTAACACAAATGTTCTTCAATCAATGAATCAATAAAGATGTTGTGTACATATATATTATACAAACACAATGGAATTATTCAGCTGTGTGATGAAAGGAATCCCTAACCATTTGCAAAAATGTGAGTGAAACTTGAGAGTATTATGTTGAAATAAGTTAGAGAAAGACAAACACTGAATGATCTCACTTGTATGTGGAATATAAAAAAGTCAAACTTAAGAAACAAAAGTAGCATGGAGGTCACCAGAGGCTAGGGTATCAGGGAAACTGGGAGTTGTTAGTCAAATGGTGTGAACTTTCACTTATAAATGGAATAAACGGTGATTATTGTTAATGTTGTATTATATATTTGAAAGTTGCTGAGAGTAGATCTTAAATGTCTTCTCACCACAAAGAAAGATATGTAATTATATTTGACATGAGAGAGGCATTAGTTAATATTATGATGGTAATCATTTTGCAATATAGAAGTATATTAAAATGTTATATACACTTTAAATTTACCCAATTTTGTATGTCAATTATCTCTCAATAAAGCTGAAAATAATAAAGTTTGGTCAAAGAGGGAGTCTTGTCAAAACCATAAAAAAAGTAGTTTCTACTCTTTTAAGACGGTGTTACTTTTTCATTACTCCTAGAAGATGACCAAAGAAATTGTGCAGAAACAAGATGCCATAGGTAAATGACATTTTAATGAATACCTAGTATAAGCAAAAATAGAACATTTATAATCATCATGATGAAAAATTGAACTCAT
>SJYQ01004445.1:632018-671148 GCA_006410935.1 Redunca redunca
GGAAGGAATGATGCTAAAGCTGAAACTCCAGTACTGTAGCCACCTCATGCAAAGAGTTGACTCATTGGAAAAGATTCTGATGCTGGGAGGGATTGGGGGCAGGAAGAGAAGGAGACAACAGAGGATGAGATGGCTGGATGGCATCACTGACTCGATGGACATGAGTCTGAGTGAACTCCAGGAGTTGGAGATGGACAGGGAGGCGTGGCATGCTGCGATTCATGGGGATGCAAAGAGTCAGACATGAGTGAGCGACTGAACTGAACTGAAAGGTATAAGTCTATTTCAACTATTGAAAGCTATAGTTATATATTTATGCAGGAGGAGAATATACATGTAAAGAACATTATATCACTTTTAAAAGTTTTAATATGCTACCTTTTTTCAAGAGTTTGTACATTTTATTGGTGTTCACTAAAATGTTGGCAAATAATTGATAATATTGTTCACTGATTTTTAAAATTTCTTTAATCTCATGCTCACTTTAAAAATTATTATTGCACATCTTATGTTTCTAGATATATCACAAAAGATATGCCTTTTGATATATTTTATAAAGCAGTTTTTTTAGATTTAATCTTTCACATTGTATATTTTCATCATTAATTTATACTTCTATTTTATTACATATTATAATTTCTTTGGGTTTATTTTGTTACTCTTCAAGTTCCACATAGACATGACACATTTTTTTCATGCTTTTCTCATTTTCTTACATTTTTTAAAAAATTATGTAATTCATCAATATCACTAAATATTTGGAAAATGCAAATTAAAATCAAAGTACCACCTCACACTCATTAAGATGGCTTTAATTAGAAGTCAGATAGCAACAGTTGTTGGCGAGGCTGTGAAGAAACTGGAAACCTCAGTCATTGGTAAATGAAGAATGAAAATGTCTTATACAACTGAACACTATTCAACAAAAGGAAGCAACTACTGCTACATGAAATATTTATGCATCTCATTACCCTAAATGAAAGACACCAAGTCAAAATAATTATATATTGTATAATTCCATTTATCTTAAGGGTCTTGTTGTTCAGTCGCTGAGTCATGTCTGACTCTTGGCAACCCCATGAACTGCAGCATGCCAGGCTTCTCTGAACAAACTCATATCCATTGAATCAGTGATACCATCCAACCATCTAATCCTCTGTTGCCTTCTTCTCCTCTTGGCCTCATTTTTTCCCAGCATCAGGGTCTCTTCTATTGAGTCAGCTCTTCACATCAGGTGGCTGAAGTATTGAAGCTTCAGCCTCAGTCCTTCAATGAATATTCAGCATTGATTTCTTTTAGGATTGACTGGTTAGGATTGATCTCCTTGCTGTCCAAGGGACTCTCAAGAGTCTTCTCCTGTACATAGTTTGAAAGCATCAGTTCTTTGGTGCTCAGCCTTCTTTATGGTCCAACTTTCACATCTGTACATGATTACTGGAAAAACTATAGCTTTGACTATAAGGACCTTTGTTGGCAAAGTGATGTCTCTGCTTTTTAAAACACTGTCTAGGTTTAACATAGCTATACTTCCAAGGAGCAAGCGTTTTAATTTCATAGCTGCAGTCACCATCCACATTGATTTTGGAGTCCAAGAAAATGAAATCTGACACTATTTCCACACTTTTCTCATCTATTTGCTTTGAAGTGATGGGACTGGATGCCAAGATCTTCGTTTTTTGAATGTTGAGTTTTAAGCCAGCTTTTTCACTCTCCTCTTTCACTTTTATCAAGAGGCTCTTTAGTTCCTTTTCACTTTCTGCCATTAGTTGTCATCTGCATATCTGAGGTTATAGATATTTTTCCCTACAATCTTGGTTCCAGTGTGAGCTTCATCCAGCCCAGCATTTCACATAATGGACTCTGCATGGAAGTTAAATAAACAGGGTACTCCTTTCCCAGATTTGAACCAGTCCATTGTTCCATGTCCATTTCTAACTTTTGCTTCTTGTCTTGCCTACAGGTTTTGCAGGAGGCAGGTCAGGTGGTCTGGTATTCCCATCTCTTAAAGAATATTCCACAGTTCTTTGTGATCCACACAGTCAAAGATTTTAGTGTAGTCAATGAAGCAGAAGTAGATATTTTTCTGGGATTCTCTACCTTTTTCTGTGATCCAGCATATGTTGGCAATTTGCTGTCTGGTTTCTCTGTCATTTCTAAATCCAGCTTATACACCTGGAAGTTCTCAGTTCACATACTGCTGAAGCCTAGCTTGAAGGATTTTGAGCAAAATCTTGCTGGTGTGTGAAATGGGTGCACTTGTACAGTAATTTGAAAATTCTTTGGCATATCCTTTCATTGAGATTGGAATGAAAACTGACCTTTTCCAGTCCTGTGACCACTGCTGAGTTTTCCAATGCTGCTGGCGTAATAAGTGCAGCACTTTAACAGCATCATGTTTTAAGATTTGAAATAGCTGCTCTTGGCCAGTGGAACTTATCAGCCACCCAGGAGCCAATGGTACCCTTGCTTTTCCTCTGCTGCTGGTCACCCTGGGGCCAGCCAATCTGCTGTTGCTGCCACCTCTGCACTTGGAACTGGGGGTGCTAGTCACTAACCTGCTCCCACCTCCATCTCTGCTGTGATCTTTGTGAAGCCACTTCCCAGTCTACCAAGGCCTCTTCAGGCGGCCATGGCCAGACAGCCTAGAGTGTGAAGTCAGGTGGACCTTAGAAAGTATGACTGTGAACAAGCTGGTGGAGGTGATGATGATGTGCTTCTAGAAGAGGCAAATCTATAGTAACAGAAAGCAGACTATTTTTTGTCTTGGCTCTGGGGGTGGGAGCAGGAATTGTCTAACTACCAACAGTCTTAGGGATCATTTTGGGTGACAAAATGTTCTAAAAGTGGTTTGTGATGGTCACTGTATTTAAAATTGGTGATTGCTGTATTATATAAATTATACCTTAGTAATACTGCCTTTTAACAACAAAAGAAGTAATTTTCTCTAACTATAACTTTTCTAAATACGTAAGGATGTAAATTTCCCTTGAAGCACTGTGTTAGCTGAATTCTATGTGTTCTGATATATTTTGTTGTTGTTGTTCATTCGCTAAGTCGTGTCCGACTGTTTGTGATTCCATGGACTACAGAACATACCATGCTTCCCTGTCCTTCACTATCTCCGGAGTTTGCTTAAACTCATGTCCTGATGTATAGTTTTTTCATTATTAATTGGTTTTAAATGTCTTTTACATTTTTATTATTATTTTTACGTTTTTATTTAAGAATGTATTTGAATTTCTAAACATTTATAGCAGTTTTTTAGCTATTTTTAAAAATGGACTTATTTTTGATTGCATTATCAGAACACAGTGATTACTTTCTAATATGTTGAGGCTTTGATCAATTATTAACTGATTCATGTGTGCATGAGAAAAGTATGTAATTGCTAACCTTAATACAGAATTCAATATGCTTATGCTATGTAAAGGGCATCCCTGGTAGCTCTGATGGTAAAGAATCTGCCCACAATGCAGGAGACCTGAGTTCAGTCCCTGAGTTGGGAAAACCTCCTGGAGGAGGGAATGGCTACCCACCCCAGTATTCTTGCCTGGCGTATTTCATGGACAGAGTAGTCTGGTGGGCATAGTCTTTCATGTCACAAAGAGTTGGACATGACTGAGTAACTAACACTTTCACTTTTTCTTTTTCATACTAAGTAAAACTTGCTAGTTGTTCAGCTCTTACATATTCCTTCTGTTTCTTTATTATACTTACATTGTAATAATTTAAAGAGGTTTATTGAACTCTCCCATAAAATGGAGACTGTATCAATTTCTCCCTATAGCTCTATTAGCTTGACCTGTTAAAGCTTGATGTTAGTTTATTAGAGGCAAGCATATTTAGAATTGGTATGGCTTTTCATAAATAGAATGTATTTTTACTATATACTTATGCTCCCCAATAATGCATTTTAAAAAATCTGTCTGATGTCAGTATAGGTATTTACTTTATCCTTTTACACTAGTTAACTTTCAATCTCTGTATATGTGTTTGCTTTATGTAATTTTATTATAAACAACATATGTGAAGTCGCTCAGTCATGTCCGACTCTTTGTGACCCCATGGACTGTAGCCCACCAGGCTCCTCTGTCCATGGTATTCTCCAGGCAAGAATCCTGGAATGGGTTGCCATTTCCTTCTCCAGGGAATATTCCCAACCCAGGGATCGAACCCGGGTCTCCTGCGTCGCAGGCAAACGCTTTATCCTCTGAGCCACCAGGGAAGCCTAAACAACATATATGAATTTTAAATATTTTTATAATGTGATCATTTCTGTCTCTATATGACAATTTTAATTCACTAACATTTTAAAATCAAGAAAAAAGTTGTTTAAAAATCTAAACAAATCTATAACTGCTAAGGAATGGATAGTTTAAAATCATCACAATCCCCTGAAAACCACAACTTACCCAAATGATTATACAAGTGAGTTTGTTACCTAGCTGAATTTGAGCCCTCTATCCTGTCTATAGTAAAGTCAATCTACTAACACCAGGTGTGATGAAGGAAAATGCAGAGTTTATTGTAGGTGCCAAGTAGGAGGGAAAGAGTGTGGGCAGCTAAAACAACAACAGCAAAACGCCCAAACCAGACTATCAACTACAACCAGTACACTGGAATTGTATTGGAGAAACTGACTGGGCAGACAGATGGAGACCTTCCAAACTGGCATTTACCTTGCTGATTTCCCTTTGTCTTTCCTTATTAGCTTTGCCTGCCTGGTGATTTTGGCAGTGATAGGGACCTATACTTGAGGGATGTAATCACAGTACAAAAGATTAGATATAAATGTACTCTAGCTGTACTTCTATACCTGAAGGAAAACTATCTCCTACAACATAAAATTATGATCCTAATGTTGATTGGTGAACACAAAATGAGGGCAGAGAATTGGTTCAGGACTTCAATATTTAATTGCATCAGGTTTCTAATCTTTACATCTTTTATCAGAATGGAGAGATACCTGCTGCCAAACCAAGCATGGTGAATCTTTTATCAATGTGCTTGCTCTCTCCACAAGATAGAGCTAGGAGGAGGAACTGCTACCATTGATTGCCTAATGGTCTTTCTTTTCTATGTTTTATGCTAATTAATCCCTGTTTCTAATAAATAATTCTTTTTTGGATTCATTAATACCTTCTTTAATCTTGTTCTGCCCAGGAGGTCAACTTCTATCTTCAAGGTGACTTTGAATCTCATCATTTGTGGTAGATTTTATAGTGCTTAGAGAACAGTCATCTTTCTCTGTTTTCCAAATTCTGAGAGAGCCCCTCACTGTTACCCACATAAATTTATACACCCAAATAACTAATCTTATAAAAATTTAGCCACAGACATATACAAGATCTTTTCTGTTCTTTTTCTGCCTTCTCCATTTGTGCCATTTGTTGGGAATTCTAGCAGATTTGGGACAGTTTGACACTGAATTTAAGCAATTAACATTAGCCCTTAGAGTATCAATCTTCCTAGCATATTTTGGAGGACAGCTAATATCTCTGATTGGCCCTCTCTGACTACACGATTTTGTAGTGAAGGCAAATGATCTCATCTATCCAACTTTCCATTTGCTTCATATCTTTTCAAAGTGAAAGTCCCTCAATCATGTCCAACTCTTTGCGAAGCTATGGACTGTAGCCCCCCAGGCTCCTCTGTCTGTGGGATTCTCCAGGCAAGACTCCTGGAGTGGGTTTCCATTCTTTTCTCCAGGGGATCTTCCCAACCCAGGGATCAAACCCTCGTCTCCTGTGTTGCAGGCAGATTCTTTACTGTCTGAGACCCCAGGGAAGCCAGTCAAAAGCATTTGACTCCCTCAAAAGACAGGGATCAGGGAATAATGAAGGTGAGACTAACAATTTAAAAGCCTTGTGTTTTCCATAAATATCCCAAAAGAAACACTTTTAAATATTTTTTCTCAGTGAAGTAACATCCATATTTTTGAAATTCCTTCAGAATCTCAAAAGAGCCTGACTATTTGCCTTGACCTTACATATTGGCTAAAATGTAACTTTGGTGGCTCAGGCAACAGTTGTCTATATTTTAATGTTTCTACAGAGTTTCTCAATGGAGCTATATAAGTAGATGCAAAAGAGGTAATCTCTTTTATACAGCCACTTTGGAGATATGAATACAAATTGGAGAGGAAGGTGAAGATGAGAAGCAATGCCATAAGGAAAATGTGCATCTTTGTAAAAGCTAATTGTGATGATAATTACTTTCTGCTTTGGAAGCAAATGGCTGATGTTGGCTCTTACTGTGGAATTTGTTCAAAGAAATAAAATAGATTGGGCTATTCAACAGTGACTGAATTGTTCATTATGTTAAGAATGGAAAGCAATCTTGTAAAATGTCATCTTTTGCATTTATTTTAATTTTCCAAGAACATTTATGCCAACTAAATGTAAAATTTCTCCAGTGTCACTCCTACCTCATTAAAGGGGAAAAATAATATCACTAAATGCCTTTGATAAATAGCCATATTATTTAAATAATTATCACTGTCTTTTTCAGCAGAGATACAGACAAGGAAAAATCAGATACAGACAAGGAAGGAGTAATAGAAATATTCATATTATCTGTCAAGGATAGGAAGATCAAGAGGCAAAAGTGACTTATTGAGGAATTCAATCTTTGCTCTGCGCAGCAGTGCTTGCAGAACTCTGCCTCTCTCAGGAAGCATCTTGCACCTTCCATCCATCAGTCACTCACCCACATGCTCCAGTGCACACTCAGAAAAGTGACTAAAATAATGGCAAAGATTATTGAAAATAAATAAAAATAAAATAAACCATTTTTGTTCTGGAATTACTAGCCCCATACTCTTTGTATAAGTGCACATCTCTTCCAGATTTTGAGCAGCTGTTTCTAGTCATCTCATTAGATTATATGCTTCCCGTGGTTTCCTCAGACCTAATCTGAATGCTGGGTTGGTGCCTGTGTGGCTGGGCTGTTAATGCTTTAGCCTTCTGTCTTTCTCAGCTTGGGCTTCTGGAAGTTAACCTCTTCAGATCTGTGCAGAACTGGCCTGTATAGCTTTTACCTACATCTGTTTGTTTGTCCTAACTGGTTTGAATATTTGGAAATAACCCTTCGCTTGAATGCTGAGCCTGAAAATCCTGCTCATATTTTCAGGCTGGCCTCATACCTATAATTTTTTTTTTTTTAATGAGGTATAATTATGTACCATTGTGTTAGTTTCAGGTGAACAATGTAATTGTTAGGTAGTGAGAATAGGAAAAAGGAGTCCAAAATAGTGGTGTGGCTAAAAGACAAAGAAAGGAAAAAGCCCATGAAAACAGATCAAAGGAAGGTCTGATGACTGGAATGAGAACCTCAGGTGAAAAAAACAGCCCTCCTGGCTAACCCAGTTTACACAGGGCAGGCTCCGGGGAAGAAGAAAAAAAAACATATAAAAAGAGGAGCCAAAATTGAGCCCCTCTCTTGTGTTGGTATCACCGACTCAATGGACATGAGTTTGAGTAAACTGCGGGAGTTGGTGATGGACAGGGAGGCCTGGTGTGCTGCAGTCCATGGGGTCCCAAAGAGTTGGACATTCAGTTGAGTGACTAAACTGAACTGAACTGCCCTCACACCTCAAGGATGTATTTTCCTTTGCTTGTCAAATAAAACTGAGCTGTAACCGAGCTGTAACACTGGCCCGCTGTTTCAAATTTTTGCTGTGGCAAGACAGAACCAAGGAAATTACATACTCCCCCAACATAATCATTTGACATGTGTGTCTGTTTCAAAATAATAGCCCCAATAAGCCCCATTAACATCCTATCTATACCTTGTGAAGTTATAAAATATTTTTGTGTGATGAGAACTTCAAGATCCATTCTCCTAGATACTTTCAACTATGTCATATAGTATTGTTAAAAATACTCACCATGCTATACATTACATCCCTTTGACCTTCTTTACCCATTTCATCTACCCTTCACCCTCTGCCTCAGACAACTAATGTGTTCAATTTACCATAAGCTAGTGGGATTTTTGTTATTGTTTTTTGGTTTTGTTTTGTTTTTAGATTATACATACAAGTGAGATCATATGGTATTTATCTTCTTATTACTTTTTACTTAGCATAAAATGTTCTCAAGGTCCATTCATGTTGCAAATGGAAAATTTTCTTTCTTTTTTTTGGCTAAATAGTCTTCTGTTGTGATATATATGTATATATAACATATATAATTTTCTTATCCATTCACCCATCAACAAACTTTTAGGTTATTTTTATGTCTTAGTGATTGTAATAATGCTTTGACCATGAGGGTACCTCTGTTGGTTCAAATTTGTGTCTTTGGTCTTTGTTTTCATCAGATTAATACCCAGAAGTGTGGAATGGCTGAATTACATGGTAGTTCTACCTGTAAATTTTTTGAGGAAACTCCATGGATAAACCAAATTACATTTGCACCAAAAGGGTGCAGTTGTTCTCTTTTTCTCCACATCCTCAGCAACACTTATTTCATGTCTTTTTGAAAACAGTAGCTAGTCTTACAAGTGTGAGGTGACATTCTGTTGTAGTCTTGACTTACATTTCAATGATGGTTGGTGATGTTGAGCATCTTTTCACATACTGTAAGCCATTTTTATGTCTTCTTTGAAAAAAATGTGTTTTCAGACCTTTTGCTCATTTCTTAATCAGATTACTTGTGGTTTTTTGCTATTGAGTTTTATGAGTTATTTATATAATTTGATAGTAATCCCTTATCAGATAAATAATTTGTAAAGATTTTGTTCCCTTCTCTGCATAGCCTTTTCATTTTGTTGATTATCTCCTTTGTCAGGCAGAAGCATTTAATTAGGTTTAGTCCCATTTCTTTATTTTTCCCTTTGGTATCAAATCCAAAAAATAATCACCAAGACTAATGTCAACAAGCATACCACCTGTGTTTTCTTGTAGGATTTTTATGGTTTCAGGTCTTACGTTCAGGTCTTTAATCCAGTTTAGTTTTGTGTATGATGTAAGACAGTGATCCAGTTTCATTCATTTGCATGAGGTATATAGTTTTCCCAATCATATATATTGAAAAGACTTTCATTTCTTCACTGTATATTCTTGGTTCCTTAGTAAGTTAATTGTTCAAATATGTGTAGGTTTATTTCTGAACTCAATACCTCATTACATTGACTGGTGTATCTGTTTGTATGCCAAATCATGCTGTTTTTGTTCATATTGCTTTGTAATATAGTTTGAAATCAGGGAGCATCATGCCTTCAGGTTGGTTCTTTATTCTAAAGGTGTCTTTAGCAAATTGGGATTTTTATGGTTCGTATAGATATTAGGATGATTTATTCTATATTGAAAAGCAGAGACATTACTTTGCCAACTAAGGTCCATCTAGTCAAGGCTATGGTTTTTCCAGTGGTCATGTATGGATGTGAGAGTTGGACTGTGAAGAAGGCTGAGTGCTGAAGAATTGATGCTTTTGAACTGTGGTGTTAGAGAAGACTCTTGAGAGTCCCTTGGACTACAAGGAGATCCAACCAGTCCATTCTGAAGGAGATCAACCCTGGGATTTCTTTGGATGGAATGATGCTAAAGCTGAAACTCCAGTACTTTGGCCACCTCATGTGAAGAGTTGACTCATTGGAAAATACTCTGATGGTGGGAGGGCTTGGGGGCAGGAGGAGAAGGGGACGACAGAGGATGGGATGGCTGGATGGCATCACTGACTCGATGGATATGAGTCTGAGTGAACTCTGGGAGATGGTGATGGACAGGGAGGCCTGGAGTGCTGCGATTCATGGGGTCGCAAAGAGTCGGACACGACTGAGCCACTGAACTGAACTGATTCTATATCTGTAAGAAATGACATTGAAATTTTAGGAGGGATTACAGTGAATCTGTAGACTGCTTTGGGTAATTTAAAGTTTTAACAATATTCTTCTGATCCATGAGCATGGAATATCTTTTCATGTATTTCTGTATTCCATTGCTTTCATTAATATCTTATAGTTTTCACTGTATAAATAACTTTCCTCTTTGGTTAAATTTATGTCAAAGTATTTTATTATTTTTGATATAATTGTGAAGGGATTTGTTTACTTAATTTCTATTTCAGATAGTTAATTATCAACATATAGAAGTTACACAGAATTTTGAATATTTTGTGTCATACAATTTTACTGAATTTGTTGTTTAGTTCTAACAATTTTTGGTGTCTTTAGGGTTTTCTACATATATAATATCAGATGATCTGCAAATAGTGACACTTTTCTTTACAATTTGGGTGTCTTTTATTTTTCTTGACTATTCTCACTAAGACGTCCAATGTGCTTAAGTTGCTCAGTCATTTCCAACTCTTTGCAACCCCATGGACTCGCCCACCAGGCCCCTCTGTCCTTCGGGATTCTCCAGGCAAGAATACTGGAGTGGGTTGCCATGCCCCCCTCCAGGGATCTTCCCAATCCAGGGATGGAACCCAGGCCTCCTACACTGCAGGCAGATTCTTTACTGTCTGAGCCACCAGGGATGTCCAAGAATATTGGAGTGGGTAGACAATCCCTTCCCCAGGGGAACTTCCTGACCCAGGAATTGAGCAAGAGAGTTCCTGCATTGCAGGTGGATTCTTTACCAGCTGAGCTACCCAGGAAGCCCAGGACTTCTAACTTACTAGGACTCCCAATAGTATTCCTTTAAAAACTAGCAACAGTGGACATATATGTGTCTTATTCCTGAGCTTAGATGAAAAGCTTTCACCATCTCACTGTTGACTATGATGTTAGCTGTATGCTTGTCATGTGTGGCCTTTATCATGTTGAAATATATTCCCTCTATACCAAATTTTGAGAGTTTTTATCATAAATGGAGGACAGATTCTTTCAAATGCTTTTTCTGTAACTATTGAGATGATCATACCCTTCATTTTATTAATGTGGTATATTAAATTGAGGGATTTGTGGATATTGAACTATCCTTGCATCCCTGGAATAAATTCCACTTGTTCATAATGTGTGATCCTTTTAACTTATTGTTAAAATTAATTTGCTAATAATTTGTAGCATCTGTGTTCATTAGGGATATTGATCTGTAATTTTCTTTTCTTGCGGCATCCTTGTCTGGTTTAAGATCATGGTAACATTAGCATTTCATCTCACATGCTAGTAAAGTAATGCTCAAAATTCTCCAAGCCAGGCTTCAGCAATACGTGAACCGTGAACTTCCTGATGTTCAAGCTGGTTTTAGAAAAGGCAGAGGAACCAGAGATCAAATTGCCAACATCTGCTGGATCATGGAAAAAGCAAGAGAGTTCCAGAAAAAACATCTATTTCTGCTTTATTGACTATGCCAAAGCCTTTGACTGTGTGGATCACAATAAACTGTGGAAAATTCTGAAAGAGATGGGAGNGCTATGGTTTTTCCAGTGGTCATGTATGGATGTGAGAGTTGGACTGTAAAGAAGGCTGAGCGCCAAAGAATTGATGCTTTTGAACTGTGGTGTTGAAGACTCTTGAAGAGAGTCCCTTGGACTGCAAGGAGATCCAACCAGTCCATTCTGAAGGAGATCAGCCCTGGGATTTCTTTGAAAGGAATGATGCTAAAGCTGAAACTCCAGTACTGTAGCCACCTCATGCAAAGAGTTGACTCATTGGAAAAGATTCTGATGCTGGGAGGGATTGGGGTCAGGAGGAGAAGGAGACGACAGAGGATGAGATGGCTGGATGGCATCACTGACTCGATGGACGTGAGTCTGAGTGAACTCCAGGAGTTGGTGATGAACAGGGAGGCCTGGTGTGCTGCGATTCATGGGGTCGCAGAGAGTCGGACACGACTGAACTGAACTGAACATTGGCATCAAAATGAGTTTGTAAGTTTTTCCTCCTAGTTTTTTTTGTTGTTTTTTTTTGTTGTTGTTGTTGTTTTTAAAGAGCTGGAAAACAGTTGTTATTCATTCATCTTTGAATGTTTAATAGAATTCACCAGCAAAGTCACTTTGCCTGGAAGTTCATTTTGGGGGGATATTTTCATTTATTTATTCCACCTGCTTATTAGTAATCATTGTCTTCAGAGGTTCTATTTCTTCATAGTTCCGTCTTGGTAGATTAGACATTACTAGGAATTTTTTTTCTAGGTTGTCAAACTTGTTGGGACATAAATTATCATAGTAGTCCCACATGCATGCATGTTAAGTTGTTTCAGTTGGGTACAACGTCTTGTGACCCTATGGACCATAGACCTCCAGATTCCTCTGTCAATGGGATTCTCCATAAAAGAATACTGGAATGGGTTGCCATGCCCTTCCCAAGGGGATCTCTGCCACCCATTGATAGAACCAGGATCTCTTCCATCTCCTGCATTGTCAGGCAGGTTCTATTAACACCAGTGCCACCTGGGAAGCCCTAATAGTCCCATAATCCTTTATATTTCTGTGGTTTTAGTTATAATATCTCCTCCTTAATTTCTGATTTTATTTGTATGCTCTCTTTTTTTCTTAATGAGTCTAAAGGTTTGTGAATTTTTTCTTCAGAAAATTAGCTTTTGGATTCATTGATTTTTTTTTCTATTGTCTTTTAAGTCTTTGTTTCACTTATTTCCATACTTTCTTCAAATTAAGTCTGAATTTGGCAATAAGGAGTTCATGATCTTAGCCACAGTCAGCTCCCAGTCTTTCTTTTACTGACTGTATAGAGCTTCTCCATCTTTGACTGCAAAGAATATAATCGATCTGATTTTGGTGTTGACCATCTGATGATGTCCATGTGCAGTCTTCTCTTGTGTTGTTGGAAGAGGGGTTTTGCTATGACAAGTGTGTTCTCTTGGAAAAACTCAGTTAGCTTTTGCCCTGCTTCATTTTGTACTCCAAGGCCAAATTTGCCTCTTACTCCAGGTATCTCTTGACTTCCTACTTTTGCATTCCAGTCCCCTATGATGAAAAGGACACCTTTTGGGGGGTGTTAGTTCTAGAAGGTCTTGTAGGGCTTCATAGAACCGTTCAATTTCATCTTCTTCAGCATTACTAGTTGGGGCATAGACTTTGATTACTGTGATATTAATGGTTTGCCTTGGAAACGAACAGAGATCACTGTCATTTTTGAGATTACATACAGGTACTGCATTTCAGACTCTTTTGTTGACTATGAGGGCTATTCCATTTCTTCCAAGGGATTCTTGCCCACAGTAGTAGAGATAATGGTCATCTGAATTAAATTTCACCCATTCCAGTCCACTTAAGTTCACTGATTCCTAAAATGTCAGTGTTCACTCTTGCCATCTCCTGTTTGATCACTTCTATTTTACCTTGATTCACGGACCTAACATTCCAGGTTCCTATGTAATACTGCTCTGTATAGCATCAGACTTTACTTCCATCACATTCACAACTGAGCATTGTTTCTACTTTGGCTCTGTCTCTTCATTGTTTCTGGAGTTATTTCTCTTACTTTTTTCCAATAGCATACTGGGCACCTACCAATCTGGGGAGTTCATCTTTCAGTGTCCTATCATTTTTTTCTTTTCATACTGTTCATGGGGTTCTCAAGGCAAGAATACTGAAGTGGTTTGCCATTCCCTTCTCCAGTGGATCACGTTTTATCAGAACTTTCCACCATGACCCGTCAATCTTGGGTGGCCCTACATGACATGGCTCATAGTTTCATTGAGTTAGACAAGACTGTGATCCATGTTATCAGTTTGTTTAGTTTTCTGTGGTTGTGGTTTTCATTCTGTCTGCCCTCTACAGATAAGGATAAGAGGCTTATGGAAGTTTCCTGATGGGAGAAACAGACTGCAGGGAAACTGGATCTTGTTCTGATGGGCAGGGCCATGCTCAGTAAATCTTGAATCCAGGTTTCTGTTGATGGACAGGGCTGTATTCCCTCCCTGTTGTATGACCCGAGGCCAAACTATGGTGGAGGTAATGAAGATAACTGCAACCTCCTTCAAAAGGTCCTGTGCACACACTGCTGCACTCAGTGCCCTGACCCTGCAGCAGATCTCTGCCAATCCATGCCTCCGCCAGAGACTCCTGGATATTCATAGGCAAATCTGAGTCAGTCTCTTGTGAGGTCACTTTTCCTTTGTTCTGGGTCCTGGTGCACACAAGGTTTTGTTTGTGCCCTCGAAGAGTCTGTTTCCCCAGTCCTGTGTAAGTTCTGTAATGAAATCCCACTGGCCTCCAAAGTCAAATTCTCTGGGGGTTCTCAGTCCCTTTGCCAGATCCCCAAGTTGGGAAATCTGTTGTGGGTCCCAGAAATTTCTTAACAATGTGAGGATTTCTTTGGTATATTTGTTCTGCAGTTGTTGGGTCACCTATGTGGCGTCTCTGTGGTAGGGTTAATGGCGACCTCCTTCAAGAGGGCTTAAGTCACAGGCTGTGACCCACTAATGAGACCATTCAGGTACGATCTGAATCAAATCCTTTATGATTGTACAGTGGAAGTGACAAATAGATTCAAGGGATTAGATCTGATAGTGCCCTGAAGAACTATGGATGGAGGTTCATGACATTATACAGGAGGCAGTGATCAAGACCATCCCCAAGAAAAAGAAATGCAAGAAGACAAAACGGTTGTCTGAGGAGGCCTTACAAATAGCTGTGAAAAGAGGAGACGCTAAAGGCAAAGGAGAAAAGAAAAGATACATTCACTTGAATGGAGAGTTCCAAAGAACAGCAAGGAGAGGTAAGAAAGCCTTCCTCAGTGATCAGTGCACAGAAATAGAGGAAAACAACAGAATGGGAAAGACAAGATCTCTTCAATAAAATTAGAGATACCAAGGGAACCCTTCATGCAAAGATGGGCTCAATAAAGGACAGAAACGGTATGGACCTAACAGAAGCAGAAGATATTAAGAGGTGGCAAGAATAACAGAAAACCTGTACAAAAAAAGATCTTCATGGCCTAGATAATCACGATGGTTTGATTACTCAACTGGAGCCAGATATCCTGGAATGTGAAGTTAAGTGGGCCTTAGGAAGCATCACTATGAACAAAGCTAGTGGAGGTGATGGAATTCCAGTTGAGATATTTCAAATCCTAAAAGATGATGCTGTGAAAGTGCTGCACTCAATATGTCAGCGACTTTGGAAAACTCAGCAGTGGCCACAGGACTGGAAAAGTCAGTTTTCATTCCAATCCCAAAGAAGAACAATGCCAAAGAATGTTCTAACTACCACACAATTGCACTCATCTCACATGCTAGCAAAGTAATGCTCAAAATTCTTCAAGCCTGGCTTCAACAGTACATGAACCATGAATTTCCAGATGTTCAAGATGGATTTAGAAAAGGCAGAGGAACCAAAGATCCAATTGCCAACATCCGCTGGATCATTAAAAAAGCAACAGAAGTCCAGGAATACATCTACTTCTGCTTTACTGATTACACCAAAGTCTTTGACTGTGTAGATCACAACAAACTGTGGGAAATTCTGAAAGAGATGGGAATACCACACCATCCCACCTGCCTATTGAGAAATCTGTATGCAGGTCAAGAAGCAACAGTTAGAACCAGACGTGGAACAACAGACTGGTTCCAAATTGGGAAAGGAATACATCAAGGCTGTATATTTTCACCATGCTTATTTTAATAACTTATATGCAAAGTACATCATACAAAATGCCAGGCTGGATGAGGCACAAGCTGGAACCGAGATCAATAATCTCAGATACTCAGATGATAACACCCTTGTGACAGAAAATGAAGTGGAACTAATGAGCTTCTTAATGAAAGTGAAATAGAAGAGTGAAAAAGCTGGCTTAAAACTCAACATTGAAAAAACTTAGATCATGGCATCTGGTCCCATCAGTTCATGGCAAATCGATGGAGAAACAATAGAAACAGTGACAGACTTTATTTTCTTGGGCTTCAAAATACTGCAAATGGTGACTTCAGCCATTAAATTAAAAGACGCTTGGTCACTTTGGACACCTCATGCGAAGAGTTGACTTGTGGGAAAAAAATCTGATGCTGGGAGGGATTGGGGGCAGGAGGAGAAGGGGACGACCCAGGATGAGATGGCTGGATGGCATCATGGACTCGATGGACCTGAGTCTGAGTAAACTCCGGGAGATGGTGATGGACAGGGAGGCCTGGCGTGCTGTGATTCATGGGGTCGCAAAGAGTCAGACACAACTGAGCGACTGAACTGAACTGAACTAGTCCTTGGAAGAAAAGCTATGACCAACCTCAACAGCATATTAAGAAAACAGAGATATTAGTTTGCCAACAAAGGTCCATTTAGTCAAGGGTATGATTTTTCCAGTAGTCATGTATGGATATGAGGGTTGGACTATAAAGAAAGCTGAGTGCCAAAGAATTGATGCTTTTGAACTGTGGTGTTGGAGAAGACTTGAGAGTCCCTTGGATGGCAAGGAGATCAAACTAGTCAGTCCTAAAGGAAATCAGTCCTGAATATTCATTGGAAAGACTGATGCTGAAGCTGAAACTCCAGTACTTTGGCCACCTGATGTGAAGAACTGACTCTTTGGAAAAGACCCTGATGCTGGAAAAGGTGAAGGCAGGAGGAGAAGGGCACAACAGAGGATGAGATTGTTAGATGACATCACCAACTCTATGGACATGAGTTTGAGCAAATTCTGGGAGTTGGTGGTGGACAGGAAAGCCTGGCATGCTGCAGTCCATGGGGTCACAAATAGTTGGATACAACTAGCAACTGAACTGATCATTTATTTCTGCTCTAATTTTTGTTACTTTCTTATAACTTTGGGCTTCATTTGTTCATTATGTAGGTCATTGAAATGTGAAGTTAGGTGTTTTATTTGAGATTTTTATTTCAGGAGATAAGCATTTGTCTGTATGAGCTTACTTCTTATAATAGCTTCTGCTCCATTGTATAAGTTTCAGTGTGTTATATTTCAATTTTTATTTGTCTTTATTTTTTATTTCTCTTTTGGTTTTCTTCTTCTACCCAGTATTTGTTCAGTAGGATGCCATTTAAACTTCACATAGTTGTGAATTTTCCAGTTTCTTCTCATAATTGAAAATCTATTTTCAAACTGTTGTGATCAGAGAAGATAATGTGCTGAATCTTCTCAAATTTATTAACATATTTTGTGGTCTAACATACCTATCCTGGAAAATATTCTATGTGTACTTGAGAATAATATGTATTCTGTTCTTTTGGATGGGATATTCTGCATATGTTAATTTCATTGGGTGTAATGTCTTGTTTAAGGAAAATGATTTCCTTATTGATTTTTATCTGAATGATCTGTTGATTTAAGTGGTATGTTCAAGTCACTTTCTATTATTATATTGCTATCTGTCCCTTTAGCTGTGTTAATATTTGATTTATATGTTTGGGTTCTCTTATGTTGGCAACATAAATATGAACAAATGATGCTATATCCTCTTTTTGGATTGACCTCTCTATCATTATGTAATGAACTTTTCTCTCTCTTATAAAGTCTTTATTTTGAAGAATATATTGTTTGATATAAGTATAGCTGCCAAAGCTTTCTTTTAATTTTTATTTTCATTAAATACTTTTTTTATGTCTTCACTTAAGTCAGAATGTTTCCTTATATCTGAGGTCAGTCTCTTGTAGGCAGCCTATAGATAGGTCTTTTTTTCTTTTTTTAATCCATTCAGCCATTATATGTCTCTCAANATATGTCTCTCAACTGGAGCATTTAATTCACTTACTATTTAATTATTGATGAGTGTAAAAATTATAAAAATAAAAATTATATTTTTACTCTCCACTCCCTAAGTTTTATTTTTTGATGTTACATTTTACATCTTTTTATCCTATGTTTCCCTTAAATAATTGTTGTAGTTGTAGTGATGTTTACTGCTTTTGTGTGTTAACCTTCATACTAGCTTTATAAGTGATTAATCCACTACGTTTACTTTCTTTTTACCTTAGCCAGGGATATTTATACTTTCATATGTTTCCTTGTTATTAGAGTCCTTTCTTTTTTTAACTTTTTCTTTTTAATTGGGATATAGCCAATTAACAGTGTTGATAATTGCAAATGAACAGCAAAGGGACTCAACTATACATACACATGTCCGTTCTCCCCCAAACTCCACTCCTATTTCAGACTGCCACATAACATTGAGTAGAGTTCCCCATGCTATACAGTAGATCCTTGTTGGTTACCTGTTTTAAATATAGTAGTGTGTACATGTTCATCCCAATCTCCCTAACTATCCCTTCCCCTATCCTTCCCTCTACCCCAGCAACTATAAGTCATTCTTTAAGTCTGTGAATGTCTTTCTGTTTTGCGAGTTCATTTGTATTATTTTTAGATTCCACAGATAAGGGATTCCATAAAATACTTCTCCTTTGTCTGACTTACTTCACTAGTATGACAATCTCTAGGTCCATCCATGTTGCTGCAAATGGCAAGATTATTTCATTTTTATTAACAGCTTGCAATATTTCATTGTTTACTGGCTAATATTCCATTGTATATATGTACCACATCTTCTGTGTCCATTCTTCTGTTGATGGACATTTAGGTTGTTTTCATGTCTTGGCTATTATAAACAGGGCTGCAATGAACATTGGGGTACATGTATCCTTTTGGATCATGTTTTTCTTTGGATATGTGCCTAGAAATAAGATTGTAGGATTATATGGTAGCTCTATTTTTAGTTTTTTAAGGAACTTCCATACTGTTCTCCATAGTGGTTATACCAATTTACATTCCCACCAACAGTGTAAGAGGGTTCCTTTTTCTTCACACCCTCTTGAGCATTTCTTGTTTGTGGATTTTTTTTATGATATCCATTGTGGATGGTGTGACGTGATGTTATAGTTTTGATTTTCATTTCTCTAATAGTTAGTGGTATTGAGCCTCTTTTCATGTGCAAGGGATTTCTGTGTATTATTGTTGAACCTGCAGCTTGACCAAACTCACTGATGAGCTCTAGCAGTTTTCTGGTAGTGACTTTAGGATCTTCTATGTATAATATTAATATCATGTCATCTGCAAACTGACAGTTTTATTTCTTTTTCAATTTGGATTCCATTTACTTTTTCTTCTCTGATTGTTGTACCTAGGACTTCCAAAATTATATTAAATAGAAGTAGTTAGAGTTGACATTCATGTCTTGTTCCAGATCTTAGAGGGAATGCTTTCAGCTTTCCAACATTGAGCCTGATGTTAGCTGTACGTTTGTTGTGTATGGCCTTAATTATGCTGAGGTTTGTTCCCTCTATGCCCACTTTCTGGATAGTTTTTATCATAAATGGGTGCTGAATTTTGTCAAAAACTTTTTCTATATATATTGATATGACCATATGGCTTTTATTCTTCAGTTTGTTTATGACACATATCCCCTGTATTGATTTGTGGGTATTGAAAAATCTTTGCATGCCTGGGATGAATCTGACCTCATGGTGTATAATCTTTTTTAATGTATTGTTGGATTCAGATTGCTAGTATTTTGTTGAGGATATTTGCATTGGTGTTCATCAGTGATACTGGCCTGTAATTTTCTTTTTTGTGATATCATTGTCTCATTTTGGTATTAGGGTAATGGTGACCTCATAGAATTAGTTTGGAAGTTTTCCTTCCTCTGCCATATTTTGGAACAGTTTCAGGAGGATAGTTGTTAACTCTTCTCTAAATATTTTATAGAATTTGCCTG
Organism: Redunca redunca; assembly: GCA_006410935.1. Classification (NCBI taxonomy): domain Eukaryota; kingdom Metazoa; phylum Chordata; class Mammalia; order Artiodactyla; family Bovidae; genus Redunca; species Redunca redunca. Next base: position 651,586 of record SJYQ01004445.1, read on the forward strand.
TGAAGCCATCAGGTCCTGTACTTTTGTTTGTTGGGAGTCTTTTAATCACAATTTCAGTGATTTTGATTGGTCTGTTCATATTTTCTATTTCTTCCTAGTTCAGTCTTTGGAGACTGTACTTTTCCAAGAATTTTTCCATTTCTTCCAAATTATCCATTTTATTGGCATATAGATGCTCATAGTGGTCTCTTATGCTCCTTTGTATTTCTGTGGAGTCAGTTGTAACTTCTCCCTTTTCATTTCTAATTTTACTGATTTGAGTCCTCTCCCTTTTTTTCTTGACTAGTCTGACTAAAGGTTTATCAAAGTTGTCTTTTTAGAGAACCAGCTTTTAGTTTCACTGATCTTGGCAATTGCTTTCTTTGTCTCTGTTTCATTTATTTCTGCTCTAGTCTTATGACATTTTCCTTCTACTAACTTTAGGTTTTGTTTGTTCTTTCTCTAGTTGTTCTAGGTGTAAGGTTAGGTTGTTTATTTAAGATTTTTCTTGTTTCTTGAGGTACGATTGTATTGCTATAAACTTCCCTCCTAGAACTGCTTTTGCTGCATCCCATAGGTTTTGGGGCTTAGGGCTTCCATGGTGGCTCAGTCAGTAAGAATCCACCTGCAGTGCGAGAGACCTGGGTTCAGTTTCTGGATTGGGAAGATCCCCTGGAGGAGGGCATGGCAACCTACTGCAGTATTCTTGCCTGGAGAATCCCTATGGACAGAACAACCTGATGGGCTAACGTCCATGGAGTCACAGAGAGTCAGACATGACTAAGTGACAAAGCACGTAGGTTTTGAACAGCTGTGCTTTTATTTTCATTTGTTTCTAGATTTTTTTAATTTGTTTGATTTCTTCAGTGATCCATTGGTTATTTAGTAGCATATTGTTTAGCCACTGCATGTTTGTGTTTTTAATATTTTTCTTGTTTATTTCTAGTCTCATCGTGTTCTGATGAGAGACAATGCTTCATATAATTTCAATTTTCTTACATTTATTAAGGCTCATGGTGTCAGACACGACTGAATTGACTTAGCAGCAGCATGGTGTCATGAGGTCATTCCTGGAGGATATTCATGTCCACTTGAAAGAATGTGTAGTATGGTGCTTTTGGATGGAGTGCAGAGCCCTTTCTTTTTAGCTTAAATGTTTTCCTTTTTAGCTTACATAAGTCCCTTTAACATTTCTTATATGCAAGTCTGACTTCCCTGGTGGCTCAGATGGTAAAGTGTCTGTCTACAATGTGGGAGACCTGGGTTCGAGCCCTGGGTTGGGAAGATCCCCTGGAGAAGGAAATGACAATCCACTCCAGTACTATTGCCTAGAAAATCCCATGGACAGAGGAGCCTGGTAGGCTACTGTCCATGGGGTTGCAAAGAGTCAGACACGACTGAGCCACTTCACTTCATATGCAAGTTTAATGGTGATAAACTCCTTTAGCTGCCACTTCACTTCATATGCAAGTTTAATGGTGATAAACTCCTTTAGCTTTAGCTTGTATTGAAAACTATTTATCTCTCCTTCAACTCTGAGAGATAATTTTGCCAGGTAGAGTATTCTTGGTTGGAAGATTTTGTGTGTATTTTTTTAAAATATACTATGAACCTACCCTGTGGTTTCTCAAGTTTCTGTTAAAAAATATTGTCTTATTTTTATTTCCTTGTATATAACAAATTGTTTTTTTCTTGGTGCTCTTAAGATTCCTTTCTTTAACTTTTGAGATTTTAATTATGATGTCTTGGTGTGGGTCCCCAAGTTAGAGAAGTTTTTAGCCACTATTACTCAAATAAGTTTTCTGTCCCTTTATCCACCTAATTCTGATAATGTTTAAGCTCTGATAATGTTATCTAATTCTGAAACTCGAATAATGTGAATGTTCATCCACTTGATGTTGTTCCATAAGTTCCTTGACCTGTCTTTACATTTTAAAACTTTTTCTCTTTGCTACTCTGAATGAGACCGTTGCCCTCTCCTTGAGTTCGTTGATCTTTTCCCCTGGTTCATATAGTCTGCTTTCAAATCCCTGGGTTGTATTTTTCAGTTCATCTATTGTATTCTTCAGCTCTATGACTTCTTTTTGTTATTGATGTTCATATCATTTTTATTGCTATTATTATTGGCTTCATGTTTGCTCCTCTACTAGATAGTATGATTCATATATATATGTATATATACACACACTCACATACACATATGTATATGAACTGAAGTATAATTGACTTAAAATGTGTTTCAGGTGTACAGCACAATGATTTAGTTTTATATATATGTGTGTATATATATACACACATATATATATTTCAGATTGTTTTCCCTTATAGGTTATTACAAAAAATTGAATATAGTTCCTTGTGCTATACAGTAGGTCCTTGTTGATTATCTGTTTATATATATTAATACTAGTGTATATATGTTATTCTCTAACTCCTAATTTATCCATATCTCACACCTTTCCCTTTTGGTAATGATAAGTTTGTTTTTAGTGTTTACAGTTCTATTTCTATTTTGAAAATAAGTTCATTTGTATCATTTTTAAAGATTCCACTTAAGTGATATCATATATTTGCCTTTCTTCATCTGGCTTAGATAATCTCTAGGTCCATACATGTTGCCGCAAATGGCATTATTTTATTCTTTTTTATGGCTAGGTAATATTCCTGTGCATGTGTAAGGGTGTGTGTGTATAATAACCTTTATCCATCAGTGGACGTTTAGGATGCTTCTGTGTCTTGGTTAGTGCTACTCTGAACACTGGGGGACATGTATTTTTTTGAATTAGAGTTTTCTCCAGATGTATGCTCAGGAGTGAGATTGCAGATTCATATAGTCACTCTATTTTTAGTCTTTTAGGGAACCTCCATTCTATATTCCATAGTGATTACACCAATTTACATTTCCACCAAGAGTGCAGGAAGATTGCTTCTTCTCCATATCCTATCCAGCATTTGATATTTGTAGATGTTTTGATGATGCCAATCTGACTGGAGTGACATTACACCTCAGTTTAGTTTTGATTTGCGTTTCCCAAGTAGCAATATTGAGCATCTATTCACGTTGGTCACTTGTATGTGTTCTTTGGAGAAGTGTCTATTTAGCTCTTTTTTCTACTTTTTTAATTGAGTCATTTGATGTTTTTTTTTATATTGAGCTGTACAAACTATATATTTTGAAAATTAATTCCTTGTCAGTCTCATCATCTGCAAATATTTTCTCCCATTCCACAGGTTGTCTTTTCATTTTGTTTATGGTTTCCTTTGCTGTGCAAAATCTTTTAAGTTTCATTAGGTCCCATCTGGGGCTTTCCTGGTGGCTCATATGATAAAGAATCCACCAACAATGCAGGAGACCCGGGTTTGATCCCTAGATTGGGAAGATCCCCTGAAGAAGGGAATGGCAACCCACTCCAGTATGCTTGCCTGGAGAGGACAGAGGAACCTGGTGGGTTACAATCCATGGGGTCTCAAAGAGTCGGACATGACTGAGCAACTACACTTCAGACTTCAGATCCCATTTGTTCATTTTTGTTTTCATTTCCATTACTCTAGAAAATGGATTTTAAAAAATATTGCTGAGATTTATGTCAAAAAGTGTTCTATCTATGTTTTCTTCTAGGAGTTCTAGAGTATCTCCAGTCTTACACTTAAGTTTATAATAGGTAATCCATTTTGAGGTTATTTTTCTGTATGGTGTTAGAGAATGTTATGAATTTCTTTCTTTTACATGTAGCTGGCCAGTATTGCAGCACCACTTATTGAAGAGGTTGTCTTTTCTCCAATATGTATTCTTGCCCCATGTATCATAAATTGATTGACCATAGGTGTGCCAGTTTATTTCTGGGCTTTCTATTCTGCTCTATTGATCTCTATGTCTGTTTTTGTACTAGTACCATACTGTGTTGATTACTGTGTTGATTTTTTTTAGTATAGTCTGGAGTTTGATCACCCACTTCATCCAGCTCCATTTTTATTTCTCAAGATTGCTTTGGGTATTTGGAGTATTTTGTGTCTCCAAAGAAATTTTAAGATTTTTTTTTTCATTTATTTCTTCGGAAAATGTCATAGGTAATTTAATAGAGACTGTATTGAATCTGTAGATTGCTTTGGGTAGTGTAGTCATTTTGACAACATTGATTTTTCTAATCCAAGAACATGGGATATCTTTCCATCTGTCATCTTTGACATCTTTCGTCAACATCTTATAGTTTTTGGAGTATAGGTTTTTGTTTCCTTAGATGGGATTTTTTTCCTAGGTATTTTATTCTTTTCGTTGCAGTGGTAAATGGTATTGTTTCCTTAATTTCCCCTTCTGAGCTTTCACTGTTACTGTATAGAAATGCAAGAGATTTCTGTAAATTAATTTTGTATTCAGCAACTTTACTGAATTCAGTGATTAGCTCTAGTAATTTTCTGGCAGCATCTTTAGGATTCTCTAGGTGTAGTATCATGTAATCTGAAAATAATGACAGTTTTACTTCTTTTCCAATTTGAATTTCTTTTAATTTCCTTTCTTCACTGATTGCTGTGGCTGGGACTTTGAAAACAATGTTGAATAAAAGCAGTGAGAACTGACCTCCTTGTCTTGTTCCTGAACTTAGAGGAAATGCTTTTAGCTTTTCACCACTGAGTATGATGTCAGCTGCAGGTTTGTCATGAAGTGAAGTGAAGTCACTCAGTCATGTCCGACTCTTTGCGACCACATGGACTGAAGCCAGGCTCAGTCTCCTCGATGGAGGAGTATCTCCATGGGATTTTCTAGGGTTGCCATTTCCTTCTCCAAGGTTTGTCATATATGGCCTTTATTATGTTGAGGTAAGTTCCCTCTATGCCCGTTTTCTGGAGAGTTTTGATCACAAAAGGATGATGAATTTTGTCAAAAGTACTTTCTACATATATTAATATGATCATATGGTTTTTTCCCTTCAATTTGTTGACATGATGTGTCACACTGATTGATACTGAAAAATCCTTGAGTCCCTGGGACTAGGTCCTAGATATGATCCTATATCCTATCTTATGATCTGTTTAATGTATTGTTGGATTCAGTTGATAGTATCTTTTTGAGGATTATTTGGTCCAGATTTAATCAGTGATATTGGCCTATATTTTCCTTTTTGTGGTATCTTTGTGTGGTTTTTGTATCAAGGTGTTGATGGCCTCATAGAATGAGTTTGGGAGTGTTCCTTCTTGTCCATTTTTTTTAACCATCTGGTCCTGGACTTTTGCTTTTTTTTAAATTACAGCTTCAATTTAAATACTTGTGAATGGCCAGTTCATATTTTCTGTTTTATCCTGGTTCAATCTTGGGAGATTATATTGTTTTTACGAATTTGTCCATTTCTTCCAAGTTGCCCATCTTATTGGCTTGTAGTCTCTTGTGATCCTTTGTAATTTTGTAGTGTTGAGTCTAACACCTATCATATATCTGATTTTATCGATTTGGACCATCTTCCTTTTTTTCTTTAAGAGTGTCCCTAAAGGTTTCTCACTGCGTATCTTTTCAAAGAATTAACTTTTTTATTGTTTTCCTAGACTCTTTCATTTATTTCTGCTCTGATTTTATGATCTTTTTTCCTCCTACTGACTTTGGGTTTTGTTTAATTCTAATTTTCTAGTTACTTTATGTGTAAGGTTGGATTTTTTTATTTGAGATTTTTTTTTATCCTAATATAATGTTTATCAGTATGAGCTTCCCTCATATAACTGCTTTTTGCTGCATACTGGACTGTTATGTTTTCATTTTCATTTGTCTCTAGGTTTTCTAAAATCTACTCTTTGGTATTCAATGATCCATTGGTTTTTTAGTAGCATATTGTTTAGCTGCCACATGTTTGTGCTTTGGGCATTTTTTTTTTTCCTTGTGGTTGATCCATTCTGCCAGGCTGTCTTTTGGTTGGAGCATTTAATCTATTTACATTTAATGTAATTATCAATACATATATTNTTTTAAATTACAGCTTCAATTTAAATACTTGTGAATGGCCAGTTCATATTTTCTGTTTTATCCTGGTTCAATCTTGGGAGATTATATTGTTTTTACGAATTTGTCCATTTCTTCCAAGTTGCCCATCTTATTGGCTTGTAGTCTCTTGTGATCCTTTGTAATTTTGTAGTGTTGAGTCTAACACCTATCATATATCTGATTTTATCGATTTGGACCATCTTCCTTTTTTTCTTTAAGAGTGTCCCTAAAGGTTTCTCACTGCGTATCTTTTCAAAGAATTAACTTTTTTATTGTTTTCCTAGACTCTTTCATTTATTTCTGCTCTGATTTTATGATCTTTTTTCCTCCTACTGACTTTGGGTTTTGTTTAATTCTAATTTTCTAGTTACTTTATGTGTAAGGTTGGATTTTTTTATTTGAGATTTTTTTTTATCCTAATATAATGTTTATCAGTATGAGCTTCCCTCATATAACTGCTTTTTGCTGCATACTGGACTGTTATGTTTTCATTTTCATTTGTCTCTAGGTTTTCTAAAATCTACTCTTTGGTATTCAATGATCCATTGGTTTTTTAGTAGCATATTGTTTAGCTGCCACATGTTTGTGCTTTGGGCATTTTTTTTTTTCCTTGTGGTTGATCCATTCTGCCAGGCTGTCTTTTGGTTGGAGCATTTAATCTATTTACATTTAATGTAATTATCAATACATATATTCTTATTGCTATTTTATTAATTGGTTTTAGATTTGCTTTAATAGTTTTTTTTTCTTATTATTCTCTTGTGATTTGAGGACTTTAGTGTTGTTTGGAATCATTTCTCTTTTTTGTGTGCATATCCGTTTTAGATTTTTGTTTTGTGGTTACTATGAGATTTAACATAGCAGTCTGTATAATATACAGGGTGGTTTTAGGTTGCTGGTCTCTTAATTTTAAATGCACTTGAAATATTCTGCATTTGTACTCTCCAGCTCTCAAAATAATTGGTTCTGAGATATCTGTATGTGAATGATTTCCTTTCTTTACTGTATAGTTCCTTTACCTGTAAGCATTTCCATTTCATAATTTTCTTGTTTCTAGTTGTAGCATTTTGTTTCCTGCTTAGAGAAGTTTCTTTAGCATTTGCTGCAAGACTGGTCTGGTATGTTAAATTATCTTAGCTTTTGCTTGTCTGTAAAGCTTTTAATTTCTCTATCAAATCCAAATAGGATCCTTGCTAGGTACTGTATTCTTAGTTGTGGGTTCTTCCTTTGCATCATAGTAAATATAAATGACACTTCATTTCTGACCTATAGAGATTATACTGAAAAATCAGCTGATATACATATAGGAATTCCCATGTATCTTATTGGTTTTCCCTTATTTCTTTTGATATTCCTTTTTGCCAACTTGATTACTGCTAGTCCTGCCTGGATCTCTCTGTGCTTCCTGCACTTTGGTGACTGTTTTCTTTCTCATGTTAGAAAAGTTTTCAGTTATTATCTCTCCAAATATTTTCTCAGGCTCTTTTTTTTTCTCCTTCTGAGACACTGATATTGTGAATATTGGTGCGTTTGACCTTGTCCCAAATGTCTTTTAACCTGTCCGCATTTCTCTTTATTCTGTTCTGTGGGAATGATTTTTCACCCCCTCTGTCTTCCAGTTCACTTATCCATCCTTTTACCTCATTTATTCTGCTGTTGATTCCTTCTAAGTATATTTTTTCATTTCAGTTATTGTGTTCTTCTGTGTTGTTCTTTATATTTTCTAATTCCTTATTAAAATTTTCCTATAATTTCTCACTCTGGGCATCCATTCTTTTCTGCTGCATTCTTGAATCATCTTTGTGATCATTATGTTGAACTCTTTTTTGGGTAGATTGCCCCTATTTCTGCTTCACTTAGTTCTTCTTGTGTTTTATCTTGTCCCTTGATCTGGAAAAAATATATTCCTCTACCATCTCATTTTTACAAAATTTCTACTGATGCTGCTATGTTTGTAGTAAGTTTGTTATTTTTATCGAGTTGGAGATGTGGCCCTTTGTAGGGGATAGCTTTCATCATCCAGTGGCCAAGGACCAGCTCGTCCCCGTGTAGGTTCTGACCTGTGTTTGCAGACTGTTCCACAGGCTGTAGGATTCTAGTTTCTTGCTTCTGTTGTCTTCTCTATGGTGGGTGAGACTGGTCTAGAGGTTTGTGCATGCTTACTCGTAGGAGGGGCTGGTAGCTGTTGACTGGTGAGTGGAATTGCATCTTGGTCTTCTGGTGGGCATTACTGTGTCAAGGGGTATGTCTAGAGGTGGCTGTGGAGTCAGAAAGTCCTTAGACAGCCCATCTGCGATGAGTGGGCTGTGTTAGACAGCTTGTCTGCAGATGAGTGGGCTATTGGTAGCTTGGCCTGAGGTATGCCAGGACTGAAGCCTTCAGGCTGTTGGGTGAGGCCAGGTCTTCATGCTAATGACCCAAGCAAGGGTCTTTGTGTCTAGCTCTGTTGTGACCCCTACCTCTTCTCCCAAAGAGAGCCACTGCCACCTGTATCTCCTCAGGAGAGCCTCCGAGATTAGCAGTTAGGTTAGGCCCAGACTTCTATGAAGTCACAACTTTTGACCTGGTTATGAGAGACTATATGTGCACACTTAAAGAATAGAACCTCTGTTTCCCCCAGTCTTGTGGAGCTCCTGTGATCATGGCTCACTGGCCTTCAAGGTCAAATGATCTGGGGGCTCCTCCTCCCAATGCCAGAGCCCTAGGCTGGGGAGCCTTATTTGGGCTCAGAGCTCCCACTTCTGTGGGAAAACTTCTGCAATATATTATTCTCTAGTTTGTGAATTATCCATCTGGGTGGTATGGGATTTGATTATATGATGAGTGTGCCCTTCCTACTGTCTCATTGTGTCTTCTTCTTTATGGCTTTGGATATAGAATATCTTTTTTGGTAGGTTGCAGGCTTCCCAGAGGGTGCTAATGGTAAAGAATCCACCTGCCAATGCAAGAGATGCAGGTTCAGTCCCTAGTTGATAAGATCCCCTGAGGTAGGAAATGGCAGCCCACTCCAGCATTCTTATTTCTTACACTCTAGCATCCATTCCATGGACAGAGGAGCCTGGCAGGCTGTAGTCCATGGGGATGCAAAAAGTAAGACATGACTGAGCACACACACAGTCTTTTTTAATGGTTTTTCAGTAGTTTGTTGTGATTTTGGTGTGTTTGTGAGAAGAGGTGAACTCAAGGTCATTCTAATCCACCACTTGTCTCCAGTCCCCAGCTCTGTGACTTCTATTTCAGTTCAGTTCAGTCGCTCAGTCGTGTCCGACTCTTTGTGACCCCATGAATCGCAGCACGCCAGGCCTCCCTGTCCATCACCAACTCCCGGAGTTCACTCAAACTCACGTCCATCAAGTCAGTGATGCCATCCAGCCACCTCATCCTCTGTCATTCCCTACTCCTGCCCCAAATCCCTCCCAGCATCAGAGTCTTTTCCAATGAGTGAACTCTTCGCATGAGGTGTCCAAAGTACTGGAGTTTCAGCTTTAGCATCATTCCTTTCAAAGAACACTCAGGACTGATCTCCTTTAGAATGAACTGGTTGGATCTCCTTGCAGTCCAAGGGACTCTCAAGAGTCTTTTCCAAAACCACAGTTTAAAAGTGGTGTTTGTTAAATATTTTCTGTCTCTTATTGAAGTTCTCAGTGTGTTCATACTTTTCCTGAGTTCTATCAGCATCTTTATGACCATTACTTTGAACTCTTTATCGGGTAAGATACCTACCTCCATTTCATTAAAGTCTCGTTCTAAGATTTTATTTTGTTTTTCATTTGGAACATATCTCTCTGTTTCTTCATATTGGTAAACTCTTTGTGTTGGTTTCTATGCATCAGGTAAACAGCTACCTCTCCCAGTCATGAAAGAGTAGCCTTGTATAGGAGATGAAATTTATATTTTAGCTCAGATTAGTTGCTCAGTCATGTCTGACTCTTTGCAACCTCATGGACTGAAGTACACCAGGCTTCCCTGTCCATCACCAACTTCCTGGAGCCTACTTAAATTCATTTCCATCAAGTCAGAGATGCCATGCAAACTCTCATCTTTGCCGTCCCCTTCTCCTCCCACCTTCAATCTTTCCCAGCATCAGGTTCTTTTCCAAGGAGTCGGTTCTTCACATCAGGTGGCCAAAGTATTGGAGTTTCAGCTTCAACATCAGTCCTTCCAATGGATAGTCAGGACTAATCTCCCTTGGGATGGACTGGTTAGATCTCCTTGCTGTCCAAGGAACTCTCAAGAGTCTTCTCCAACACCACAGTTCAAAAGCATCAATTCTTTGGCACTCAGCTTCCTTTATGGTCCAACTCTCACATCCATACATGACTACTGAAAAACCATAGCTTTGAATAGACGGACCTTTGTTGGTAAAGTAATATCTCTGCTTTTTAATATGCTGTCTAGCTTTTGTTCACAGCTTTTCTTCCAAGAAGTAAGCATCTTTTAATTTCATGGCTGCAGTCACCATCTGCAGTGATTTTGGAGCCCCCCCAAAAATAAAGTCAGCCACTGTTTCCACTGTTTCCCCATCTATTTCCCATGAAGTGATGGGACCAGATGCCATGATCTTCGTTTTCTGAATGTTGAGCTTTAAGCCAACTTTTTCACTCTCCTCTTTCACTCTCATCAAGAGACTCGTTAGTTCTTCTTCACTTTCTGCCATAAGGGCAGTGTCATCTGCATATCTGAGGTTACTGATATTTCTCCTGGCAATTTTGATTCCAGCTTGTGCTTCTTCCAGCCCAGTGATTCTCATGATGTACTCTGCATAGAAGTTAAATAAGCAGGGTGACAGTATACAGCCTTGACATACTGCTTTTCCTATTTGGAACCAATCTGCTGTTCCATGTCCAGTTCTAACTGTTGCTTCCTGACCTGCATACAGATTTCTCAGGAAACAGGTCAGGTGGTCTGGTATTCCCATCTCTTGAAGAATTTTCCACAGTGTGTTGTGATCTACACAGTCAAAGGCTTTGGTGTAGGGAATAAAGCAAAAGTAGGTGTTTTTCTGGAACATTTTTTTGATGGTCCAATGGATGTTGGCAATTTGATCTCTGGCTCCTCTTCTAAAACCAGCTTGAACATCTAGAAGGTCACAGTTCACCTACTGTTGAAGTCTGGCTTGGAGAATTTTGAGAAATTCTTTGAGAATTTCTGGTGGCCACTGCTGAGTTTTCCAGATTTTTCCTGCCCTAACTCTTTGTTTTCTCTCAGCCCTTTTTTTGATTATCCAGGCAGCCCATTTATTTAAATTTATATTTTAATTGATAATTGCTTTACAAAATTTTGTTGGTTTCTGCCAAATATCAACATGAATCAGCCATAGGTGGACACATGTCCTGTCCCTCTGGCATTTCCGTCCCTATTCCACCCCTCTAGGTTGTTACAGAGCCCCTGTTTGAATTTCCTGAGTCATACAGCAAATTCCCATTGGCTATATATTTTACATATGCTAATGTAAGTTTCCATGTTACTCTCTCCATACATCTCACCCTCTCCTTCCTACCCATCCCTGTTCCATGTCCATAAGTCTCTTCTGTATGTCTCTATGTCTGTGTCTCCATTGCTTCCCTGCAGATAATTTCATCAGTACTATCTTTCTAGATTCCTTATATATGCGTTAGTATATGATACTTATTTTTCTGACTTACTTCACTCTGTAATAGGCTCTGGATTCATTCACCACATTAGAACTGACTCAAATGTGTCCCTTTTTATGGTTGAGTAGTATTTCATTATATATATATATATATATCACAGCTCCTCTATTCATCCATCTGTCAATGGACATCTATTCTGCTTCCATGTTCTAGACTTTGTAAATAATGCTGCACTGAACATTGGAGTACATGTGTCTTTTTCAATTTTGGTTTCCTCAGGGTATATGCCTAGTAGCAGGATCACTGGGTCATATGGTGGTTTTATTCCTAGTGTTTTAAGGAATCTCCATACTGTCTTCCATAGTGGCTGTATCAATTACATCCCCTCCAACAGTGCAAGAGTGTTCCCTTTTCTCCACACCCAGCATTTATTGTTTGTTGACTTTTTGTTGATAGTCATTCTGACTGGTTTGAGGTGAGATCTCATTGTAGCTTTGATTTGCATTTCTCTAATAATGAGCAGTGTTGAGTATCTCTTCATGTGTTAGCCAACTGTATGTCTTCTTTGGAGAAATGTCAGTTTAGGTCTTTTTCCCACTTTTTGATTGTGTGGTGTTTTTTTCCTGATATTGACTTGTATGAGCTGTTTGTATAATTTGGAAATTAATCCTTTATCATTTACTGTTATTTTCTCCCATTCTGAGTGCTGTCTCTTTACCTTGTTTATAGTTTCCTTTGCTGTGCAAAAGCTTTTAAGTTTAATTAGGTTCCACTTGTTTATTTTGTTTTTATTTCCATTACTCTAGGACTTATTTCCAACATTCTATCTTCCTGCTCACTTATCCATTCTTTTGCCTCAGATATTCTGCTGTTGATTCCTTCTAGAATATTTTTAATTTCAGTAATTGTGTTATTTGTCTCTGTTTATTCTTTAATTCTTCTAGGTCTTTGTTAATTTATTCTATCATTTTCTCAATTCTATTTTCAAGGTTTTGGGTCATCTTTACTACCATTATTCTGAATTCTTTTTCAGGTGGTTTGCCTATTTCCTCTTCATTTATTTGGACTTGTGTGTCTCTAGGTTATTATTCGTTTGTGCAGTATTTCTCTGCCTTTTCTTAACTTATTGTGTTTGAAGTCCCGTTTTCCCAGGCTTTGAGGTTGAATTCTTTCTTCCTTTTAGTTTCTGCCCTCGTGAGGTTAGTCCAGTAGTTTGTGTAAGCTTCATGTAGGAGATGACTTGTGCATACATTCTGATGGCAGGAGGTGGGGTTTTTTTTTGTTTGTTTGTTTTTTTCCCTCTGAGGGGCAGGGCTGTGTGTGGTAATCCTATCTGCTGATCACTGGGTTTGTATTTTTGTCTTCTTTGTTGTTTGGATGAGGCATCCTGCATAGGGTGCTGCTGGCAGCTGAGTGATGCTGGATCTTGTATACAAGTGGTTGCCTTTGTGGGAGTTCTCACTAATTAATTCTCCCTTGGGTTAGAAGTTAGTAGAGTAGGGTCTTGGAGTCAGGACTCCCACTCCAAAGGTTCAGGGGATGATCTCTGGCTGGGGAATGGAGATTCTACAGGTGGTTTGTTATGACATTAAATGGGATTAAAACAAATACACAAAAACAAGAAACAAAAGACACCCCAGACAAATGGCAATTACAAAATCAGGATAATAATAACTAAAATAATGGAACATACACATAAATATGTACACCCGTAAACAAAACCAAAGCAGTCCAAAAAACTAAAGCACAGTAGATTGACCAGGTGAACAAAGGAAGCCAAAAGTGATATTCACCAGTTAAAAACAAAGCTAACTGACACACAAACTGGAAAACAAAACTAAAACCAGGTGTTGATTGGGGAATAAAGCAAAGAAAATTAAAGTGACAAACGTGGTTAGAAAAAGAAAAAAAGGAAGAAAAGAAAGAATAGAAACACAGCACTAAATAGAGGTAGATAAAGAAGATTTATGTATATTAAAGATTAACTACAATGGGAAAAGAACAGTAGGAAAAGCAAATAAAAGAATAAATGTAGAAAAAAATAATACATTTTAAAAATGTTAAAGTTAAAAGGAAAAAAAAGGGCAAACCCCACAGAACTGCAAAATGCCCAATGTAGAGGCAGAAATATATAAAAGAAAAAAGGGGATTAAAAGAAAACTCAAAACTTAAGTAGATTTATATAGCTTAAATAGTACTAATAAAATCAACAACTACAACAATAGTGAAAAAAAGGGGTAAAAAGGAAAAAAAAAAAAAATCCAGAAGCAACTACAGAACAAATCAAAATATAAGAATAATAAATGTTTCTCTTGAGTCTTCTGCTGTCAGAGTCCTTTCCCTTGCTGTCCATCTCATCGCCCTAGGAGGCCCTCCAACACTGGGCTGGTCTCTGGACCTGCTGTGCCAGTGAAGAAGGAATTCATAGGGCCTGGACTCCATCTTAGGCCTGTTCATGCTGATCATGCTCAGCCACGTTTCCAATGGACTCTGAACTCTGTGTTTAGTGCCTATGAAAACAACAACAGAAAGATAAGACCCCCTCCAGACAGGGGAACCTTGAAGATCGTATCTAGGTTACTCATCACCTAAGAGAAAACATACACTAATCACCCCTTCCTCCAGACAGGCCATACATTTTTCTGTATCTATCAGAGTGTAACCTTGGGTTTATTGATTATTGGCTAATTGTTTGACTGTTTGAGCACATGAGCACGTAGCACATGAATGATGGGGTTATTGGGATTGTATTTTCCTTGGTTTATGTAAGTCTCAAGGAATTTGGAGTGGTGGGTTCAGACATGTACACATGGGGTATAAAAGATTTTCACAAATGCTGGTCGGGGTCCTTGGCTAAGAGGAGACTCTGCCTTGGGCCTGCCGGTGTAATAAACTGCACTCCACTATCTGCATTGTCCTTCTGAGTGAGTGTGTTTCCCGGAATGCGTGGCTACAACACCAGCAGCTCAGACTCTAATCTGGTCCTACTCACGTGTGTTCTTGCCTCCAATGTCCACAGCTCTCAGAACTAGTGCTTTTTCTTTTTGGGAACACTCATTGTCCTTTTATATATTCCAAAGACACAGTTGCCTAGTTGAACGTGTGGATTTAATCTGCAGCTTGTACAGCTGGTGGGAAGGTTTGGGGTCCCCTTCCTTAGCCACATTGCCCCTGGGTTTCAACTGTGTCTTTATCTCTACCTCCACATGGGAGTCATCCACAGGGGTTTGCTCCTGAGGCTGCCCTGGAGTACTTGGGTCTGTTCCAGTGAGGGGCAGGTGTTGAGGTGATACAGCTGCTTAGGTCGCAGGGGCCCAGGCAGCATAAGGTACTCAGGGGAGCCAGCAACTAAGGCAGCAGGAAATATGGTGCTCTGGAAAGGCACTCCAGTATTCTTGTTTGGAGAATTCCACAGACAGAGAAGCCTGGCAAGCCACAGTCCACAGGGTTGCAGTGTCAGACACAGATGAAGCAACCCTGCATGCATGGATGTTGAACTTTTTCTAGCCTCTGGCAGCTCTGTCTCAGTGGGGATCATGCATGGAGGTGCCACAGTTGCTTGGATCATGGGGACCCTGGCAATGCCGGCTACATAAGAGCACCAGCAGTTATTGTCACAGAAGATATAGCACTATTCGGGCTTTTTCTAACCTGTGACAGCTCTGCCCCAGTGAGAACTGAGTGAGAAGGTGGTGCAGCTGCTTGGGTCATGGGGATCCTGGTGGCACCAAGTGTGCAGGGACACGAACTGGCTCAGCCACAGAAACTATGGCCCTATCAGAGCATTTTTCTAGCCTCTGGCAGCTGGCAATCAGAAGGCCTCTTTAGCTGGTCCTTCTCTGTTGCTCTGCCCATTCAGGCCTTTAAAGGGCTCCCTTTGGGGTACTTCTCTGTTGCTTATCTGTCAGGCAATTAAAGGGGCCCCCGGCGGGAGTCCTACTGTGTTGTTAGATGGTTCAGGCGCTTAAAGGGCCAGTCTCTCTGTTCAACTGTCCCTTCTGGTGTAGGAGGAGAGAGAGGCTACAGTGATGGCTCCAACCCCTATGCATGACTTGGCAGTAACATATTACCTCCAGGGCTGCCTGGTTTTCCTCCACAGGCCTTTCCCACCACAGTCTCCTTGTTTATGTCCCCTCAGGCTGTGTCCCTGAAGTCGACAATAGACCTCACCCTGGGATTGTTCCACAATCCCTATGCTCCAGCTCCAAGCTGCTCTGCCTTCTTGGGGAACCACGTCCCTGTCCATATGGCTGCAACAGAGATTGTGTGAGTCTCATTCCATTTAGACTGTTACAGATCAGCTGCTTCACTCTCAGCCTCAAATGTTTCTTGTCTGTCCCAAACTTATGCCCCTATGTGGGGATCGGACCCCTGCTTCAGTTTCCCCCACCCGCCAAGGGTAGGTTCAGTCCTATGAATTCTCCTCTTTCTCCCCCTACTTCCTTTGTCCTAACGAGTTTTGCATTATTCTTTTCCAGTGGGGAGGTACTCCTGCCCACTCTCAGCTGGTGTTCTGCAAGCTCTTTCTTCTCAGAAGGTGTATTCCTGATGTATCCCTCAAGAGAGATCTTCTCCTCCACCATCTTGTTCTCTAGCCCATTTTACTTTTAGTGGCTCTCAGTGGTGTGCTAAGACCTGTCAGTGTCCTAAAGGGGAGGATCTCAGTCAGCACCCAAATTCAGGCTGATTGGGAACCAGACATTCAGGCAGCAATTTAAGTATGTAAATACACACCATCCTGTGGAAACACAAGCACAGCCCCTGCTGATCACCAGAATCAGGTGATCTGTAGGTGTCCCTGGATGGCAGTTGCAGAAATCAGGATTCCAAATAAGGATATAAGCTACTCTCCAAGAGATACTCATAAGGTTTATTTGGACAGAGGAAGAGCACAAAGATTGTGTCCCCCAATCTGCGTTCCCTGGAAGGGCCTCCTTAGGTCCTTAGTTGTGTGCCAAACCAGAAGCCTGCCTCCCCCCCGACAGGCCCTACCCTGGCCAAAGCTCCAGGACAAGAAACAGGCCTCTTTTATAGAAAGACTGGGGGCATTTTCAAGTCTGTTGTTTTTATTATGCCCTGAGGGTGGTAGCCTGCCAGTAACTGTCTCTGTAATTGTTACAAATCCCATGGGGCCCATAAACACAAGCCCCTTTGGTCACTGGTCAGGCAATCAAGAGATCCCCTGGCAAGAGTCACAAATACCAAGGAACAAGATATAAAAACTGTGGCACTAGGTGCATGTAAAAGCTCTTTCCCACCCCACCCCCATCCACCCACTGCTGCTGCTGCTAAGTCGCTTCAGTCGTGTCCGACTCTGTGTGACCCCATAGACGGCAGCCCACCAGGCTCCCCCGTCCCTGGGATTCTCCAGGCAAGAACACTGGAGTGGGTTGCAATTTCCTTCTCCAATGCATGAAAGTGAAAAGTGAAGGTGAAGTCACTGAGTCGTGTCCAACTCTCAGTGACCCCATGGACTGCAGCCTACCAGGCTCCTCTGCCCATGGGATTTTCCAGGCAAGAGTACTGGAGTGGAGTCCCATTGCCTTCTAAGGTTCTAAAACTTTGGAGTATGATCATGGGGAAGTATGAAGGTAGTATCTGACCTCCAATTTCTCTTACAAAAATTACAGTCAACCCTTTAGATATGTGTCTAGTTTAGAAGCCTATCCCTCAGACATCATCTGTGATAGTAAGCTAACTGATCACTTTCACAGATTAAACTCCTGTATCTGTTGCCCCTTGCTCTGCCAGAGATGTGATTCAGGGGCAGAGGGATTAGGGGGCGTGGGGATAGCTGTTCAAAATTAAGTGATGTCAGGTGTTCACAGCTATAAAAATCAGCAGCAAAAAAAAAAAAAGAAAGAAAGAAAAAAATCTCTCCTTTCTGAGAAATGCTGGTGAGCTATTGAAAGGTAGAAGGAGAGTGCATAGATTGTGTTCATGAGGCTCTTTTCTCTGAAAACTTTCCCATAGGTCCCTAGCTGTGGGCAAAACTAGAAGACCGCCCCTGAGGATGAAGCACCAGCACAATAGGCTTTCTTCACAGATAGAGGGAGGGTATATTTCAGTCTGTCTGTGCAGTCCCTTGGAAGTGGTAGTCAGCCCAGAACTCTCCGATTGTTATGGTCCCATGGGACTTAGGATTGCAAGTCCTCATGGCCTCCAGAGCCAGATGATTAAAAGGCATGCCAGGGTTAGCTTCAAAAACTGGGGCACTACATCACTTGGCACCACTGGCATAATGCTCAAAGTAAAAGCCTCGATTAATTTTACAAGACAAGCCTTAAATGATAGTATGATGGGAATTGCTGCCTTAAAATCAGAACAGACTTTAATCTGCAAATCTCTACTCCAAAATAGAATGGCATTAGATATATCAACAGCAGCACAAGGAGGAACCTGTGCCATAATTCATACAGAATGTTGTGGATGTATACCTGATTACTCACAAAAGCTGTCTGATTCACTTCAAGATCTGAAAAGTCAAGTCCAGGCAACGGCTGATTCCACTTCTCCTTTTGGGACTGCCTTATGGAACTGGACATCAACTTTCATTTGGTGGAAACCCCTGATCCTTATCAGAAGCCTTATTGTGCTCTTATTGCTTTCTGACCCTCGTATTCTAAATTGTCTCCCTTGCTTTGTAATGTCTCTCATGCTGTGCTGTGCTTAGTCGCTCAGTCGTGTCTGACTCTTTGCAACCCAATGGACTGCCACCTGCCAGTCTCCTCTGTCCATGGGGATTCTCCAGGCAGTAATACTGGAGTGAACAGTCATGCCCTCCTCCAGGGGATTTTCCCAACCCAGGGATCGAACCCACATCTTCTGCAATGCAGGTGAATTCTTTACCATCTGAGTCATCAGACAAGCCCAGTGTCTCACATAGAAGCTATCAGACTTCAAATGGTTACAGAAATGGAGCCTAGGATGATATACAAAGGTCCACTAGATCATCCCACTGGTGGAGACCTAACTGCCATCTCCTATCGACACCCAAACACAGCTCCAATAAGCCAGATCAGTCATTCCCTCTTTTCCCATAATGGCAATTAGAGTCTCCATCTCTAGAGGGAAGATTGAGGTAGAAATTTCTAGGTAGTCAGTGTAGGACTCTGAGACCTAGGTCTTGTATTCAATAAACATCTCGCTCACTTAGCCTAAAGTTATACCCTTTGTCCTGAATTCCTGAAATGTGTCTTTGGTCTGATAAAATGTCAGCACTGAGATCGAGGGAAGGGCAGTAATTAACTTCTGTTCCATGTGCCTGAGGGAAGAACAGTTCAGTTCAGTCGCTCAGTCGTGTCCGACTCTTTGAGACCCCATGAATTGCAGCACACCAGGCCTCCCTGTCTATCACCATCTCCCGGAGTTAACTCAGACTCACGTCTATCGAGTCAGTGATGCCATCCAGCCATCTCATCCTCTGCCTACCCCTTCTCATCTTGCCCCCAATCCCTCCCAACATCAAAGTCTTTTCCAATGAGTCAACTTTTTGTACAAGGTGGCCAAAGTACTGGAGTTTCAGCTTTAGCATCATTCCTTTCAAAGAAATCCCAGGGCTGATCTCCTTCAGAATGGACTGGCTGGATCTCCTTGCAATCCAAGGGACTCTCAAGAGTCTTCTCCAACACCACAGTTCAAAAGCATCAATTCTTTGGCGCTCAGCCTTCTTTACAGTCCAACTCTCACATCCATACATGACCACAGGAAAAACCATAGCCTTGACTAGACGGACCTTAGTCAGTAATGTCATGTCTCTGCTTTTGAATATACTGTCTAGGTTTGTCATAACTTTTCTTCCAAGGAGTAAGCATCTTTTAATTTCATGGCTGCAATCACCATCTGCAGTGATTTTGGAGCCCAAAAAGATAAAGTCTGATACTGTCTCCACTGTTTCCCCATCTATTTCCCATGAAGTGATGGGACCAGATGCCATGATCTTCGTTTTCTGAACGTTGAGCTTTAAGCCAACTTTTTCGCTCTCCTCTTTCACTTTCATCAAGAGGCTTTTTAGTTGCTCTTCAT
>SJYQ01004445.1:671679-682155 GCA_006410935.1 Redunca redunca
TAGTGATGCTCTCTAAGACCCACTTGGCTTCACTTTCCAAGATGTCTGGCTCTAGATTAGTGGTCACATCATCATGATTATCTGGGTCGTGAAGATCTTTTTTGTACAGTTCTGTGTATTCTTGCCATCTCTTCTTAATATCTTCTGCTTCTGTAAGGTCCAGACCATTTCTGTCCTTGATTGAGCCCATCTTTGCATGAAATGTTCCCTTGGTATCTCTAATTTTCTTGAAGACACCTCTAGTCTTTCCCATTCTATTGTTTTCCTCTATTTCTTTGCATTGATCGCTGAAGAACGCTTTCTTATCTCTCCTTGCTATTCTTTGGAACTCTGCGTTCAGATGCTTATATCTTTCCTTTTCTCCTTTGCTTTAAGCTTCTTTTTTTTTTCACAGCTATTTGTAAGGCCTCCTCAGACAGCCATTTTGCTTTTTTGCATGTTTTTTCCATGGGGATGGTCTCCATCCCTGTCTCCTGTCTGATGTCACGAACCTCATTCCATAGTTCATCAGGCACTCTAGCTATCAGATCTAGGCCCTTAAATCTATTTCTCACTTCCACTGTATAATCATAAGGGATTTGATTTAGGTCATACCTGAATGGTCTAGCGGTTTTCCCTACTTTCTTCAACTTAAGTCTGAATTTGGTAATAAGGGATTCATGATCTGAGCCACAGTCAGCTCCTGGTCTTGTTTTTGTTGACTGTATAGAGGGAAAAACAACTGGTGATCATTAATCTTTAGCCTGTATATCTGGTCCTTTGTGAAATGGCCAGGGGGCAAGAAAAAGTGTGGTGACTTAATCCAGGGATCAAGAGAAGCCATAAAGATGTTAAGCATCTTGACCCTTAAACTGATTGGGTAAAAATGATGTATTTAAGGACAAGAACAAACCAAATGTACAGATGAATACTGGTAAAGATATAAAACTACTGTAATCCCTGCCTTGTGGAAGACTCTTTACCCCCCCTCAGTGTCTATTCTGAGAGCTTTGTACTTGTCCTCTCTTTAATAAATCCTATTCCCTTGCTGAAAAACAAAACTGGGACACCAGACACACAAAAGCTCTACTCTTTGAGATTCTTGTGCTCTGGATCATGGCAGAGGAAAAGCATGAAGATGATGCCCCTGGCAGGTGGATAACACGTCGATGGAAAATAGATACTTAAGATGGCACCTGCCAGCTTGAACAAAGCATAGGGAAAAAGTATAGATAGCATCTGCTATCTATAGAAAAATACCGTGCCTGTTGGCCAGTATGAGGCAGAGTGAGAATGCGAAGATGGTGCCTGCCAGCCAGCAGGCCCCTAGATGTGTTCTAAATTAGATGCATGTCCCTCAGGTCAACTCTTTACTTTTTTATTTTTTAAAAATAATTTTATTTATTGGGCTATGCTGGGTCCTTGATGCTACAACAGGCCTTTTTTCTAGTTATGGTGAGCCGGGGATACTCTAATTGAAAAACACAGGCTTCTCATTGCAGTGGCTTCTCCTGTTTGTGAGCACAGGCTCTAGAGCAAATGGGCTTCAGTAGAGAAGTGCAGGGGCTCATTAGTTACGGTTTCTGGCCCTTAAAGCACAGGTTCAATAGCTGTGGCACACAGGCTTAGTTGCTGCAGGGTATGTGCAATCTTCCCAGATCAAGGATTGAACCCATGTCTCTTGTACTGACAGACAGGTTCTTCACCATTGAGCCACCAGGGAAGCCCCCAGGTCAACAATTTAAAATTAGCAAATGAACCCCATTCATATGAATCTGAGTACTCTTGATTGTCTGCTTCTGTACTGGATCCTGGGGCAAGTGAATCCAAGCACACAGCCCTTTAAGAGCTGTTTTTCAGATTGCTGTGGACTGAGGGTCTTACGGACTCAAGCCTGGTTAGTTTTCAAAGGTAAATATTTTGGTAGCACATCTCCCAAGTGCAGGTCTTAAAAGTTGGGATGCCTGATTCAAAACATTCAAACCCTTTGCTCTTCAGGAAGAAGCTCTGGATTTTGAGTTCCCTCCCAGTTGTGGGATGCTACATAGTGGTTGGGATTTTTTGATGAGATTGTGTCCTGACCTCTCTTATCTACCTTAAGGTGGATCTTTTCTTGTTTATCAGATGTATAAGAATTGCTCAGTTTTAAGGTTTTTCTTGGAGGAAATTGTGCCATACATAGCTACAGATTCAGTGTGTCTACAGGAGGAGGTGAGTGTACAATCTTCGTATGTAACCATCTTAAGCCAGAACCCTATTGCCATACTCTTAACCTTGCTTCATTCCCATGCTTTGTGACAACCTTTGTCCCCTTCCGCTTCAAACAAGTTCCTTTCATTTTGAAATTACATTATGCTGATAATCTTCCCAAATGTTCTTGACTCTGCAAGTCACGGCATTCACTCTTGCCATCTGCTGTTTGATCACTTCCAATTTGCCTTGATTCATGGACCTAACATTCCAGGTTCCTATGCAATATTGCTCTTTACAGCATTGGACCTTGCTTCCATCACCAGTCACATCCACAACTGGGTGTTGTTTTTGCTTTGGCTCCATCTCTTCATTCTTTCTGGAGTTAATTGGAAGTGATCAAACAGCAGGTGGCAAGAGTGAATGTCGACATTTTAGGAATCAGTGAACTAAAATGGACTGGAATGGGTGAATTTAACTCAGATGACCATTATATCTACTACTGTGGGCAGGCATCCCTTAGAAGAAATGGAGTAGCCATCATAACTAATAAGAGTCTGAAATGCAGTACTTGTATGCAATCTCAAAAGCGACAGAAGGATCTCTGTTTGTTTCCAAGGTAAACCATTCAATATCACAGTAATCCAAGTCTATGCCCTGACCAGTAATGCTGAAGAAGCTGAAGTTGAATGGCTCTATGAAGACCTACAAGACCTTCTAGAATTAACACCCCCAAAAGATGTCCTTCTAATTATAGGGGACTGGAATGCAAAAGTAGGAAGTGAAGAGATACCTGGAGTAATGGGCATATTTGGCCTTGGAGTACAAAATGAAGCAGGGCAAAGGCTAATAGAGTTCTGCCAAGAGAATGCACTGGTCATAGCAAACACCCTCTTCCAACAACACAAGAAGACTCTACACGTGGACATCACCAAATGATTGGCACTGAAATCAGATTGATTATATTGTTTGCAGCCGAAGATGGAGAAGCTCTATACAATCAGCAAAAACAAGACCGGGAGATGACTGTGGCTCAGATCATGAACTCCTTATTGCCAAATTCAGACTTAAGTTGAAGAAAGTAGGGAAAACTACTAGACCATTCAGGTATGACCTAAATCAAATTCCTTATGATTATACAGTAGAAGTGAGAAATAGATTGAAGGGCCTAGATCTGATAGACAGAGTGCCTGATGAACTATGGATGGAGGTTCATGACATTGTACAGGAGACAGGGATTAAGACCATCCCCAAAGTGGCTCTCTGAGGAGGACTTACAAGTAGCTATGAAAAGAAAAGAAGCCAAAAGCAAAGGAGAAAAGGAAAGATATACCAATTTGAATGCAGAGTTCCAAATGTATCAAAAAGAGATAAGAAAGACTTCCTCATTGATCAGTGCAAAGAAATAGAAGAAAACAATAGAATGGGAAAGACTAGACATCTTTTCAAGAAAATTAGATACCAAGGGAACATTTCATGCAAAATGGGCTCAATAAAGGACAGAAATGGTATGGACCTAACAGAAGCAGAAGAGATTAAGAAAAGGTGGCAAGAATACACAGAAGAACTGTACAAAAATGATCGTCACGACCCAGATAACCCTGATGGTGTGATCACTCACCTAGAGCCAGACATCCTGGAATGTGAAGTCAAGTGGGCCCTAGGTAGCATCACTACGAACAAAGCTAGTGGAGGTGATGGAATTCCAGTAGAGCCATTTCAAATCCTAAAAGATGATGCTGTTAAAGTGCTACACTCAATATGCCAGCAAATTTGGAAACTCAACAGTGGCCACAGGACTGGAAAAGGTTAGTTTTCATTCCAATCCTTAAGAAAAGCAATGCCAAAGAATGCTCAATTGCACTCATCTCACATGCTAGCAAAGTAATGCTCAAAATTCTTCAGGCTTCAGTAATATGTGAACCGTGAACTTCCAGATGTTCAAGCTGGTTTTAGAAAAAGCAGAGGAACCAGAGATCAAATTGCCAACATCCGCTGGATCACTGAAAAAACAAGAGCGTTCCAGAAAAACATCTATTTCTGCTTTATTGACTATGCCGAGGCCTTTGACTGTGTGGATCACAATAAACTGTGGAAAATTCTGAAAGAGATGGGAATACCAGACCACCTGACCTGCCTCCTGAGAAACCTATATGCAGGTCAGGAAGCAACAGTTAGAACTGGACATGGAACAACAGACTGGTTCCAAATAGGAAAAGGAGTACATCAGTGCTGTATATTGTCACCATGTTTATTTAACTTATGCAGAGCACCTCATGAGAAATGCTGGGCTGGATGAAGCACAAGCTGGAATCAAGATTCCTGGGAGAAATATCAATAACCTCAGAGATGCAGATAACACCACTCTTATGGAAGAAAATGAAGAAGAACTAAAGAGCCTCTTGATGAAAGTAAAAGAAGAGAGTCAAAAAGTTGGCTTAAAGCTCAACATTCAGAAAACCAAGATCATGGCATCTGTCCCCATTACTTCATGAGAAATAGATGGGGAAACAGTGGAAACAGTGTCAGATTTTATTTTGGGGGGCACCAAAATCACTGCAGATGGTGATTGCAGCCATGAAATTAAAAGATGCTTACCCCTTGGAAGAAAGGTTATGACCAATCTAGACAGCATATTAAAAAGTAGAAACATTACTTTGCCAACAAAGATCCATCTAGTCAAGGCTATGGTTTTTCCAGTGGTCATGTATAGATGTGAGAGTTGTACTATAATGAAAGCTGAGTGCCAAAGAATTGATGCCTTTGAACTGTGGTGTTGGAAAAGACTCTTAAGAGTCCCTTGGACTGAAAGGGGATCTAACCAGTCCATCCTAAAGGAAATCAATCCTGAATGTTCATTGGAAGGACTGATGTTGAAGCTGAAACTCCAATATTTTGGTCACCTATTGCAAAGAACTGACTCATTTGAGAAAACCCTGATGCTGGGAACTATGAAGGCAGGAGGAGAAGGGGATGACAGAGGGTAAGGTGGTGATGGCATCACCAACTCAATGGACATGAGTTTGAGTAGGCTTCAGGAGTTGGTGATGGACAGGAGGAAGTGTAGGGTGCTGCAGTCCATGGGGTCACAAAGAGCTGGACACAACTGAGCGACTGAACTGCAAGTCACTGTGATTAAGATGGTCAGCAGGCCTTGAGCTAGATGCCTTCAAGAACAGTGTGGATGCCAACTAACAGATAATTTGGGAGCATCTCTGAGTAAAAACTCTACACCTTAAAACATATTAACTCTGAGAGTTTGTGTAGGTGACAAACTAGGCAACCAAGAGAGGAACAGGGAAGGAAAGAGAACAGTGATTTATGAAGGAGATGATAGACTAGAGAGAGTTGTTTAAGAAAATGGCTATTTTAGCAGAACTTGTAGACTCATAGTTAGAAGGATTTGTTATGAAAAAGTAGATGAGTTAAACTGTACAAATGTACTCTTGTGATTACCCTTGGGTGAAAAAAGAACAAGTTAGTTAAAATTGGTGAATAATTTTAGCATTTGCAAGTTGAGTCCTAGTTTTCCTTATAAAATATATTTTTGTTCTGTTTGTCTACTTTCTTCTTTCCAGTGACATCTAGAGAGATGGCCAACAGAGTAGGGGAGATTAGAGGTTGAACAAGAGAAAATAGTTGTATTGTTCAAATTT
Source organism: Redunca redunca (assembly GCA_006410935.1). Taxonomy (NCBI): domain Eukaryota; kingdom Metazoa; phylum Chordata; class Mammalia; order Artiodactyla; family Bovidae; genus Redunca; species Redunca redunca. Next base: position 677,505 of record SJYQ01004445.1, read on the forward strand.
GTCCATGTAGATACAAAACACATGATGTTAATCTTTGCAAAAATACCAAGATCTTGGGAGATTCCAAGGTAAAGATCTAGTAGTAGATTGCTTATATTTTTCCAACATGTAGCATATGAAAATAAAATATTTATAAGATTCTTTTACAATCACATTAATTATCTAAAATTAGTTGCACTCAGAGTGGTCTATTAAGTGCTGATTAGACAACGATATTAAGAGCTCTGGCAGCATCAGTAATAGAGAACTAAGTTTACTTCCAAAGGGAGGAGAGATCATTAAAATTTTAATTTGTTTCTCAACAGTTCAATTATAACATGCCTAATGTGCTGGTCATGAACCCTAAGGGACTTAACACAATTATGGGACTTTTCCAATGTACCTTGCTCTCTTGCATTTATTTTCTCAAAAGATTAGGTATTTGTAACTCTTTTGGATCATTTTTGGCTTTCAAATACTTTATAATATCTCTCTTCCATTTCCTTTACTTTCCCTTAGGTATTTGGCAAGAATACCTCGAATAATGAGAACTATTTATTTTGCTGAGAAAAAGCAACCTTTCAAGTATGCCTGTTAAATATGGTTCAGTAGATGCCTATTCAATGGCTCATTTGAGGATTTCATGCTAATGATTCCCTCTGGTCTTGAGTTCATTGGCCACTTGCTTAATAAATGCATGGCCTTCAGTTCATCCTTCTCCTATACATTTTTATAGACTGCCATGTGCTGACACTGTCCCTTTCTGATTTTGATGTGTAGTCATACCCATGATTAAGTAGCCTCACAGTGCTGACAATGATCCCCTGACAGATATTCAAGGTTTGGGCCTCTGTATTCAATCAAATAATAACTTTATCTACTAATCTGAGACTGGCCCAGCACATTGGGAATGAAGAGAGATTGAAGAAAGAGGCAGATCACTCTTCTAGTGTGATCTGGTAGGTGAGGTCTCATGAACAAAGGAACTTGCATACAAGGCTTGTCTTGGGCAGCACAAGATGAGTAGATCTGTGCACCTGCCCACTGAAATCTTAAACTTTTATAAGTCTTAATAGGATTCAGTCATGCATACCATCCAGATGGTCTCAACAACACAATGTTCTCTGTGAAGGCGGTGGTGTTGAAAATGACACCTAGTATGGGAATGGAGGATGGAACATACATTCCAAGGACAGAGAAGGACATAAGGAGCCTCTGATTGTTTGGATCCAGCTTGCAGTTCAGCTGACAATCAGGTTCTCTCACTGATTTCCTCCAACACCCTAGTCCTCATGACTAGCTCTTACAGTATCACACATGTTCCCTTCTTCCTGAGTTGTGCATAAGGGGTTTTATTAGCATAAATGTGGCTCATTAGGTGATTATCTGACTATGTTGAAGGCAGAGGCCACAGCAACAATATAAGTATATATAACAGAAAACACAGATTAAGCTAATGATTCCTAGAACAAGTAATTTTCTTTCTACCAGGAGCCTCATGATCCAAATTATTGATTTACTAAGTCCCGTAGGCTGGGGGTCAGATGACTCAGGGCATTTACTCCTGTGCTTCTGTGATTTAATGAAGATGAGATGTTAGCAGACTCCTCAGGTATAAATACACAAACTCTCTGGATAATGGCACAAGTACTTCCTTGTGGGTCAGTAATAATGTGTATGGCTGTCCTATTTTGGAGGACAGCTTTTCTCATTAGGCATTAAAGATTTCAGTAAAGAAAAGCTTTGCAGACTATTATGTAAGGTTTGTTGGGCAAATTTAGTAAGGGCTTCTCTGTGTGCTATAATGTCCTTTAAGCCAATGGAGGGAACAAATATGGCATCCAAATGATATGGCATACCAATGGGAAACAGAATGTGCCCACCTGGTCTTGGGGAGAGGGCAGTTAACAACTTTAGAACTTTACCTGGCCGTGCCAGGAGAGACAGCACTGTCAGGAGTGAGCAGATAGACTGCGGATATGCCAGATCAGAACCCCCACCTTCTCCTTATTTTCAGTGTGAGTGTTTCATTTCATATATAGTGTGTTTGTACAGGTCTAGCTTGCAGTAGGACAAAGGGATCCCAGTAGTTCCCCCTCACCCGGGGGGGCAAAGTAGTTCACCCATCATGGTGAGACATCCAAGTATGAATTCCGGTAGAAAATGCCTTTCCCAAACTCGATGAGGCTTGGTGTTCTCAGCAGCATAGCACATTGACCGATGGTAAGACTCAGGGTTAAGATGTTAAGTGTCTCAATAAGGGTCCCCTGTCTGACATGTGAGGCAACAAACCCTACTGGTTGATCATTCAAAGTTAAGGTCTGGGACAGAACACTCAGTCAATCTGGTTTTAACTGTTAGTAACTCAATTCACTGCTGTAATATGCTGTTCTTCCTTTCTACCAACTTTGTGGCTTGTGGCTCATAGGGGAGATGGAATATCTGTTCAGTGTCATGTTCTGTTGCCTAGCCTTGCACATCATGACCTTTGAAAAGTGGTCTTTAACCACTGTGTATTTGATGAGGAAACCTGTACATGGTACTTAGCTTGTCTAGCCCCCTAATGTTGGCAGTGACAGGGTAACCTGGTTTAGGCCAGACACATTGTCCACACAAGGCATATTTAGAGCTCTCACTTGGAGGGAAGAGGCCAAGATATTAATAAGTTTTTTCAATTCCACACCAACTGGAAACTCCAGTGAATGGCCTGAGACTCCTTTGGCATTTCCCCTGGGGATTGTTTTGAAAACAGGATGTGCTGTTACTGCATTAACCAAGTCCTGTATTTCAAGGCCAATCTGGCATTCTGGGCAATGTGGCAGCTGCTATTCTATACACCCATTCTGCTATATCTACTGAAGGGTTGGTTGCTAGGGCTTATCTTCAGGCTAGGGCATTGGCCTCCTGAATGCAAGGGGTGTCAGTACCATATGAGCCAGTATATGAAAAATAATGACTGCCTCAGGTTCTTATAAGTAGATTCAAAAATCTTTCCATACATCCTGAACCTACAAGGGCTTATTCGAGACCATCTGCCTCTCAATTACCCAGTTTTGAAACCATGCATTAACCCCATTAGAACAGCCCAAATGTTAATGCAAATGATTAATGGCCAGGGCTTGGGCTTCCCTGGTAGTTCAGACAGTAAAGAACCTGCCCACAATGCAGAAGACACAGATTCAATTCCTGGGATCAGGAAGATTCCCCTGAGAAGGGAGTGGCAACACACTCCAGTATCCTTGCCTGGGGAATCCTGTGGACAAAGGAGCCTGTTGGGCTACAGTCCATGAGGTTACAGAGAGTTGGACATGACTGAGTGACTAACACACAAACACACACACTCACTCACTCACCGGTCAAACCACACACGACTAAGGGACTAACACACACACACGTGATCATTCACCAGACAAATCACACTGAGTTTAGCCCACTGGCTGCTGTGGTTCTTTACTGCTGAAAGGAACAGTTTTACTGAATATATGCAAATAATTATATGGCCATGAAAGTAAAGATACAGAGTTTCTAAGTTTAGAGGGATCAGGTAGGGAGAAAAGGATAAATACGTTGTCTTTGTTCTTAAAGGTGTTACCAAATTTCTAGTAGTTTAAGAGAAAAAGGGAAGTTTTCTTAAATCTGGCAGGAAAAAAAAAAAAAAACACCATAAAAGAACTAGCAATGTTTGAAACAAAAAGACATAATCATCCTCATCAGATTTTTCCACTAAAGTTCTGTCAATTCTTATTTAGTTCAGTGGTATGACCTGGGTTATCAAAAACTGATACTTTTTCTAGTCTTTTCCGTGAATCTCCTTGAAAATGAATCACTTCTGCAGTAACACTTTTGTAAAAGCATCAGAGTAAAACAGTAGCTGCCTGGAAATGAATAAAGACTTTAAAATAGCTACAGTTAAAGGTTTGATGAGAATTCATTACAATGCAATTGATAAGGAAATTTGATTTTTCCGTGACATACATTTTAAAATCACTAGAATTATGAATGATAATATAACTCTATGGCATATTTTTAAGAATTTCATATATTTTTGGAATTCTTATATTAATAACGTATTGCTACAAATATCACTTCAACTTTAGCATCACTTTTTATTTGGTAATGGTTCCAATATAATTTAACAAATAAGCCTAATATTCTCTTTAAAGAAGAAAGAAAAAAATCTTTTGAGATGTTCCAGTGAGTCTGAAAAAGCCTCAGAGTTATTAATGGCTTTAGAGGAAAAAGACTTCATAAAGAGTTTGATTTATTGGGAAGTTTGTCAACATAATAGTAGGTGTTAAAACACTAGATTCAGTAGGATCATCGGTCACTGTGAAACTACTTGTCTTTTTAACCACAGTGGCAAAGACCTCAAAGGAAATAAACTTACATAGTTGTGAGAAACAAGGTAGCTTTTTTAAGAAAGAAGAGTAAAATTTCCTATGCAGTCAAACACCTAATTAGGACAACAAGAGGCATAGGAAATTATTTTAATAAAGCACAGAATCATTGTTTTTTAGGCACATTACTTAAAAAGGTAAAGAAAAACCTTGCACAATCTTAACAAAAAGAGACAAAAAGTCCAAAAAGATTTGTTCTTTTAGCACATGAAAGAAAATTGTTTTATATAAGAACAATATCTTTTTTCATTTCCCTTAATTTTAATTAATTATAT
>SJYQ01004445.1:683616-705580 GCA_006410935.1 Redunca redunca
CAATACTGTATTGGTTTTGCCATACATTGACATGAGTCAGCCACGGGTCTACATGAGTTCCCAATCCTGAGCCCCCCTCCCACCTTCCCCCCAATATCATCTCTCTGGATCATCCCCATGCACCAGCCCCAAGCATCCTGTATCCTGTATCGAACATATACTGGCGATTTGTTTCTTACATGATAGTATACATGTTTCAGTGTCATTCTCCCAAATCATCCCACCCTCTCCCTCTCCCTCAGAGTCCAAAAGTCTGTTCTATACATCTTTGTCTCTTTTGCTGTCTCGCATACAGGGTTATTGTTACCATCTTTCTAAATTCCATATATATGTGTTAGTATACTGTATTGGTGTTTTTCTTTCTGGCTTACTTCACTCTGTATAATTGGCTCCAATTTCATCCATCTCATTAGAACTGATTCAAATGTATTCTTTTTAATGGCTGAGTAATACTCCATTGTGTATATGTACCACAGCTTTCTTATCCATTCATCTGCTGATGGACATCTAGGTTGCTTCCATGTCCTGGCTATTATAAACAGTGCTGCGATGAACATTGGGGTACATGTGTCTCTTTCTATTCTGGTTTCCTCGGTGTGTATGCCCAGCAGTGGGATTGCTGGGTCATAAGGCAATTCTATTTGCAATTTTTTAAGGAATCTCCACACTGTTCTCCATAGTGGCTGTACTAGTTTGCATTCCCACCAACAGTGTAAGAGGGTTCCCTTTTCTCCACACCCTCTCCAGCATTTATTGCTTGCAGACTTTTGGATCGCAGCCATTCTGACTGGTTTAAAATGGAATCTCATTGTGGTCTTGATTTGCATGTCTCTGATAATGAGTGATGTTGAGCATATTTTCATGTGTTTGTTAGCCATCCATATGTCTTTGGAGAAATGTCTATTTAGTTCTTTGGCCCATTTTTTGATTGGGTCATTTATTTTTCTGGAGTTGAGCTTCTGCATAAGTTGCTTGTATATTTTTGAGATTAGTTGTTTGTCAGTTGCTTCATTTGCTATTATTTTCTCCCATTCAGAAGGCTGTCTTTTCACCTTGCTTATAGTTTCCTTTGTTGTGCAGAAACTGGTAATTTTAATTAGATCCCATTTATATTTTTGCTTTTATTTCCAGTATTCTGGGAGGTGGATCGTAGAGGATCCTGCTGTGATTTATGTTGGAGAGTGTTTTGCCTATGTTCTCCTCTAGGAGTTTTATAGTTTCTGGTCTTACGTTTAGATCTTTAATCCATTTTGAGTTTATTTTTGTGTGTGGTGTTAGAAAGTGATCTAGTTTCATTCCTTTACAAGTGGTTGACCAGTTTTCCCAGCACCACTTGTTAAAGAGATTGTCTTTACTCTGTTGTATATTCTTGCCTCCTTTGTGGCCATTTTAATAATATCTAACTGTTTCAATCCAAGGGCATAGGCTATAATCCATTTTCTTTGAATCATCTTCACTTTCCTTCATTGTGTTTTATAATGTTCAGAGAGAAAGGTCTCTCACCTCCTTGGTTAAGTTTATTTCTAGGTATATTTTTATGTGATTTTAAAAGTCTCTTTGTCACTTTTTCTTTCTGATGTTTTGTTAATAGTGTATAGAAATGTAATAGATTTATTTATGTTAATATTTTTTCCTGCAATCTTGGTGAATTCATTTATTCTAACAGTTTGGGATGAGGATCTTCAGGCTCTCTATAGTTTCATGTCATCTGCAAATATCAAGTTTTACAGCTGCTCTTCCAATTCGGGTATCTTTTAATTTCTTTTTCTTCTCTGATTGCTGTGTCTAGGACTTCCAATTCTGTGTTAAATAGAAGCAGTGAGAGTGGGCATATGTCTTATTCCTGAATTTAGTGGGAAGGAGTCAGCTTTTCACCATTGTTGTAAATGGCCTTTGTTATGTTAATATGTTCCTTATTTATCCACTTGGATGAGAGTTTGTGTCATGAATGAATGTTGAATTTTGTCGAAGTTTTTCTCCTGTGTCAGTTGAGATAATCTTGTGCTTTTTGTCTTTCCTTGTTAATGTGATGTATCACATTGATTGATTTGCATATGTTGAACCATTTTTGAGACTCTGAAATATATCCAATTTGATCATGGTGCATGTTTTTATGTATTGTTAGATAATACATAAGTTTGCTAATATATTTTGAGGATTTTTACATTTATATTTATTGGAGATATGGCCTGTAAGTTTTCTTTTTTGTAGTGTCTTTGTTTAGTTCTGGTATCAAGACAATGGCCTTGTAAAATTAATTTGGAAGTGTTCCTTTCTCTTCAGTTATTTTGGAATAATTTGAGAATAATTTGGAATAATTTGAGAAGGATAGGCATTAGTTTAATAGAATTCCTCTGTAAANTTAATAGAATTCCTCTGTAAAGCTGAACTTTTGTTTGCTGGGAATGTTTTTTATTACAGACTGAATTCATGTCTAGTGATCAGTATGTTCAAATTGTGTGGTTCTTCTTGACTCATTCTTGGAAGGTTGTATGTTCCTATAAATTTGTTTAATTTGCTGACACACAACTGCTCATAGTACTCTTATGATATTTTGTATCTCTGTGGCATTATTTTTCATCATTCACTTCTTATTTTGTGTCTTCTCTCTTTTTCTCAGTGAATCTAACTAAAGGTTTATTAACATTAAATTGAATTTTTATTTTTTATTGGAGTCCTGTTGTGTTAGTTTCAGGTGTACACAGAAACGATTCAGTTATGCATATACCTATATCCATTATTTTAAAGATTCTTTTCCAACATAGATTATAACAGAATACTGAGTTCCCTGTGCTATGGAGTAGACCCTTGTTGATTATTTGATATATAGTGGTGTGTATTTGTTAATCCCAAACTCCTAATATATCCCCCCATCAACTTTTTTTAAAAGTGATCTTTAATCCTTCCTGTGTATTTGCCTTTCCTGTTGGGATTTTCCCTTGCAAAATTTCTGTAGAGAAATCAGCTGATAGCCTTATGGGGATTCTCTTGTATATGACTTTGTTTCTTTATGTTTCTCTCTTGCTGTCTCTAGAATTCTTTTTTAGCTTTGCCTTTTTAATTATAATGTCTTGGTGTGGATCTGTTTGGTTTTATCTTGTTTGGGACCCTCTGTGCTTCCTGTACCTTTATATACGTTTCCTTTAGGTTTGGGAAACTTCTATCTATAATTTATTCAAATGCATGTTTGCTTCCCTTTCTTTCTTTTCTCCATCTGGAATGTTGGCATGCAGTATGTCTTCCCATAAGTCTTGTATGTTCCTTTTTTTATTTTTTTTTAAATTTTCATTTGCCTGCTGTTCAGATGAGGTGATTTCCATTATTGTATCTTCCAGCTCACCTATGCATTCTCCTGTGTCATTTAGTGCTATTATTTGCTTTTAGAGTGATTTTTATCTCAGAAATTGGCTCACCTTTTTTTTGTTTGGGCCATCTTTATAATTTCTAGTTCTTTCTTTATACAAGCTGTGCTTAGATTCTCTTTCCTAATTCAGTTAGCAATTTTCTTAAATTCTTGTCTGGGAGACAGATTATCCCTGTTTCATTGTCCACCCCCCCACCCCCACCCCGTCCAGGAGTTCTCTCTTGCTCTTTTAATTGAGAGTAGTTCCTCTGCCTTTTGAACTGTGGTGTTGGAGAAGACTCTTGAGAGTCCCTTGGACAGCAAGGAGATCCAACCAGTCCATCCTAAAGGAAATCAGTCCTGAATATTCATTGGAAGGACTGATGTTGAAGCTGAAACACCAATACTTTGGCCACCTGATGAGAACTGACTCATTGGAAAAGACCCAGATCCTGGGAAAGATTGAAGCTGGGAGAAGGGGATGATTTTACTTAACTTTCTCTGTCTCTATGAATCTAGGTAAAAGACTAATCTATTGTGGTCTTGAACTTTTTTTAATGGGAGCATTACTATGTAGAAAGCATGTGCACAGTGTTTTTGGTATGAAGACTAGATTTGGTGTAGATGCCAGTCACATTTTTTCTCAGGGTATGCTGGTCAATATCATCTTGGTATGGGTTGTGGCTGGTGTTGAAGTAACTAGAGCCTGTGCATGGTGTGAGGTAGGAATTCATTTCTGCTCAGTGGCAGTTACCTACCTGTCCAAGATGGTGCCTTCTCTCAAGTTGCTGGAGCAGATACGCTGAAGGTCAGGATCAAGCTGGCACTATTCTCTTTAAGTTTACGTATTTTCTTCCCTGGGGCCTTTGCCCTAAAGAAGTAGTGAAGTGAAAGGCACTCAGTTGTGTCTGACTTTTTGTGACTCCATGGACTACATTATCCATGGAATTCTCCAGGCCAGAATACTGGAGTGGGTAGCCTTTTCCTTCTCCAGGGGATCATCCCAACCCAGGGATCAAACCCACATCTCTCATATTGCAAGTGGATTCTTTACCAGCTGAGTTACCAGGGAAGGATTGTTATGAAGGTTAAATGAATTAATATATACAAAACACTATGTTTCTATAACATAATAAATGCTCCATAAACGTTTGCTATGATTATCATGTTTCCTTTTGTTCAGTGCAGTTGCTCAGTCGTGTCTGACTCTTTGTGACCCCATGACCTGTAGCATGCCAGGCCTCCTTGTCCATCACCAACTCCCAGAGTTTACTCAAACCCGTGTTCATTGAGTCGATGATGACATCCAACCATCTCATCCTCTGTCATCCCCTTCTCCCAGCTTCAATCTTTCCCAGGATCTGGGTCTTTTCCAATGAGTCAGTTCTCATCAGGTGGCCAAAGTATTGGTGTTTCAGCTTCAACATCAGTCCTTCCAATGAATATTCAGGACTGATTTCCTTTAGGATGGACTGGTTGGATCTCCTTGCTGTCCAAGGGACTCTCAAGAGTCTTCTCCAACACCACAGTTCAAAAGTATCAATTCTTTGATGCTCAGTTTTCTTTATAGCCCAACTCTCACATCCATACATGACTACTGGAAATCCCATAGCTTTGACTAGAAGGACCTTTGTTGGTAAAGTAACATCTCTGCTCTTTAATATGCTGTCTGGGTTGGACACAGCTCTAGGTCATGCTGTCTAGGTTGGTTATAGAAGTAGAGTGTTGAATTAAGTGGTTCCTGTGCCCTTAAGAGATCTGTCATGCTGCTTGTGTAGGTGTCTACAGCTCCACTCAGATGCAGCCCAAGGCTGTATCTTTTCCTCTATTGTGGTCATCCCAGATCTGATGCTGTGTTTTCATGTGGTATGTGGGAGGCTTGGCTGGGACTGGGAATTGCAGCATGTTGGTTGTGGGAGTTCAAACAGCTGAGTTGCTCTCAGAAGTCTGGGCTGCTTCTAGGGAGCTATTTGAGTAAGTGCCAGCCTTGGCCACTGCTGTACTGCCTGGACAACTCCCCAGACCTGGGTTGCCTTTGCATTTCTAGATCAAGTGTTTTCTCAGGTCCTGGCTGCCCTAGACCCAGTGCCAAGCTGTGGTGTAGAGCAAGCATGGCCAGGATGCTTGCTTAGTTCAGACTGGGGAGTGAAGTGGCAGCTGCTAGCAGAGACCTCTGGCTGCTCTGATTAGTGGCACACCAGCAGCTGTGCACTGTTACATATTTAGATGTATTTCTGATATGTTAGTGGGGGAAGGTGAATTCCACATTCTCTACTCCATCTTTTTTACCCTAGTATACCCTACTACTGATATTAAAGTTTATTTTTCTTTAAGCCAATTAAATAATGCTCTTTTAAAANCAATGCAAAACTAACTAGATTATAAATTACGTTTGACTCCAAATTGTGTCTAGAAGACAGAACAAGTTAAGGTTACCTGGGTTACCTGCTCTCATGGCTAGTGCTTTTTACTAATGTCTGTGGAAAAGATTTTAACAACTTACTGACCAGAGACACATTAATATGTTTTTTGCTACCTAAATGTTATTGGTCAGAGACATTTTAATATCCACGGTAACAAATCACCAGCCACACGTGTTACTTTCTGCAAAATTCTCCTGGTCATTAATGTGTGGAGATTTGCATTCACCTCTGAGTAATCTTATGGAGACTGAACTAGATTTGGGGGAAGGAAGCTTCTACAGAAGTTTACATTTTAAAACGCCTCTTTTTCTCTCATTTTTTTTATAGCCTTAAGCAATCGTGGACAATGTTCTAAATAGCTCCTAGAGTGTTTACATTTCAAAGACATAATATTCTATCTTCAAGGGACAGAGAAAGAATTCAAGGGATTTTTTCTAGGAGTTTTGGATCGTTTGTTTATCAGAAGTCTAGGGTAATAACTGTTCAAAATTTTCTCCTATATTAGTGGTTGTGCACCATGTGGTGCTTCATCATTTTCGTTGTCAATCACTACAACATCCTCCCCTTACTTTCTCTCCACTTTCCCAGGAGTTCCGCCTTTTGGTGTCTTAATCAGGCTTTTTCAGAAGTGCTCAGGCTCTAATCTGTGAAAGTGTGTGACCTCCTACTTTGCAAAATGGCATACCAAGATCTCCAGCTTATTATCCTTCTCTCCCACCTTGTCTGCCAGCCCAAAGCTAGCAGAGTCATGGACACCTGCACATTCTTCTCTACCTCAGCTCTTCTTTCAGCTTTCTATCTCAGACTTTAGTCTCTAGTTGGCTGTTGATGTTGGGCTAACCTATGCTCAGTACAGGCCCACCTACTACACAGGCATTGGTCTCGCTCTTTGCCAGTGCATCGGACAAGTCCCCATTTGGGGGGCATCCCCATACTCACTCCATGTTCCAAAAGTGTCTTACATACAGCCTACCCCTCCCCACATAAAGGTCAGTGGCCAATCAGGATTTCCCCCATGGATGTCTCTGTTCCAAGACCCACTGTTTTCTACTGGATGGCTCACCACTTTCTGGTTCACAACCTCCAGAGTTCCCTGGATGAAATCTGAAACTGGGACCCTCGTATATGGAGGACAAGGAGAGACCAAAGAAAGAGGCAGATCACTCCAGATTGGTAGGTGGCAGATTTAATAAGCAAGGGAACATCCATGCACAGCATATTGTACATTACCAAAAGATGAATAGATCTCTGCACCCACTCACCAGGATCTTAGAAGTTTATATAAAGCCTTAACTAGGTTTAGTCATATATACTGTCCATATGGTCTCAATAATACATCATGCTCTCTCATTTCTGCATCCTTGATAATGGATCTCTCTGTGGGAATGGTGTGCAGAAGAAACATTCCAAAGACAGAGGAAAGAAGGAACCTCTGATTGCCTGGGTCCAGATCACGGGTCATATCGCCATCATGTCATCTTTATGGTCTCCTCCAACAACATTGGTGACAATAATAATGTAGAGACAGAGATTATAAAGCAAGGGATAGGGGACAACTGCCTGAATAGTTTACAGATGAGGAAATTGAAGTGTTGAGAAATTTGCCCCCAGTTCCACTATAGTAAGTGGAAGACTTGGAATAAAATCTCAGGATGTCTTACTGCAGAGATTTTCCATTTCAGTTTTACTCTATGTTGTCTCTCCCTGAAGAGGGGAGAGAATAAATAATCAGCTCACTATAAACTGGGTGTATGCCCCAAAGCATTTCCTAGCAGCCTAAAGGTAAGAGAGTTCCTAATATTTCCTACCATATGTTATTTTATAAACCTCAGTGAGGAGAGAATTCCTATATGGATTTTAGAAAACATTATCATGCAGACCATAGGGAAACATTTTTTGAAGTTTTATGGGAAAGCATAGGCCATTGTTTCCAAAGGTGGTGTGTGAAAACAGTTAGCAATGATGATGAAAGTTCTATCTGCAGGCCTTGCCCATAGGCATAAGGAAAACCCTCACTAATCACAGTACTGATCAAGGAAACCAGAAAGTTTTAAGTTTTTCCCTCTACCTGTCCAGGTCAAAGCAGAACTAATTCATCAAATTCAGCAAAAATCCAAAAACAGTGAATGAGAGGCAGAGAGTTCGTAATATCTTTAGGTCAGGAAGATGACTTTCATTAGATAGAAATATGTGAAGAAACTATGTTCTGATCATATTAACATATAAATAAATTCACTGAATACAAATAATTCTTTTACATGAATAGTCAAGCAACAGACCATTCAGGGGCCCACCTCTGTCGTGACCCGATGCAAGCTGGCAGCACCTTCAGAGTCTTACATGACTTCAGCGATCCAGGCTGGAATTCTCATCCCTTCCAGGTGATGTGGATCTCTAGGACTGACTTGGAATGAGCGAGTCTTCATCACCTGTAGATCCTGTAGATTCTTTCCACCACAGTGTGTGCCTCTCAAATCAGCGTGTGGAGGTCAGGTCTGCAGCTGCAGACTGCTGTAAGCATTCTCCAGACTATTCTCCCCAATACCCAGTCAAGAGATGCAGCCTTTCACTAAGTGCCCCTCATCCAAGAAAATCTAACATTTCTGAGAAGGTGCAATCTATTCTGGACACAGCTTAGGTCGAAACACAGATAGGTCTAAACTCATTCCAGTGACTATATTAAAATTAATACATTTTCCACCCTCATAGCTTTGATCATAATCAAAATTATAAACCACTCTAGTCATGTGTTCAAACGGGGCTTCCCAGATGGTGTTAGTAGTAAAGAACCCGCCTGACAACACAGGAGACTTAAAAGAAGCGGGTTCAATCCCTGAGTTTGGAAAATCCCCTGGAGGGGGTCTTGGCAACCCACTCTAGTATTCTTCCCTGGAGAATCCCATTAGAGTGGAGTCTGGAAGGCTGCAGTCCACAGGGTCACACAGAGTCGAATACGACTAAAGTGACTTTGCACATGCTAGTCATCTAGTCTATTCAACACAAACATCCTGTTTTATATCAGTTTTACTTTTATACTTTCCCTTATACTAACATCCAAATAGGTTCCAAATAGGAAAAGGAGTATGTCAAGGCTGTATATTGTCACCATGCTTATTTAAGTTATATGTAGAGTACATCACGAGAAACACTGGGCTGGTGAAGCACAAGCTGGAATCAAGATTGCCAGGAAAAATAGCAATAACCTCAGATATGCAGATGACACCACCTTTATGGCAGAAAGTGAAGAAGAACTAAAGAGCCTCTGATGAAAGTGAAAGAGGAGAGTGGAAAAGTTGGCTCAAAGCTCAACATTCAGAAAAGTAAGATCATGGCATCTGGTTCCATCACTTCATGACAAATAGATGGGGAAATAGTGGAAACAGTGGCTGAATTTATTTTGGGGGGGCTCCAAAATAACTGCAGATGGTGACTGCAGCCAGGAATTTAAAAGATGCTTCAGTTTAGTTCGGTCGCTCAGTCATGTGCAACTGTTTGTGACCCCATGAATCGCAGCACGCCAGGCCTCCCTGTCCATCACAAACTCCCAGAGTTCACTCAAACTCACATCCACTGAGTCAGTGATGCCATCCAGCCATCTCATCCTCTGTCATCCCCTTTTCCTCCTGCTGCCAATCCCTCCCAGCATCAGAGTCTTTTCCAATGGGTCAATTCTTCACATGAGGTGTCCAAAGTACTGGAGTTTCAGCTTGAGCATCATTCCACAGTCCAGCTTTAGCATGGACCGTGAAGAAAGCTGAGCACTGAAGAATTGATGCTTTGGAACTGTGGTGTTGGAGAAGACTCCAGAGAGTCCCTTGGACTGCAAGGAGATCCAACCAGTCCATTCTAAAGGAGATCAGCCCTGGGTTTTCTTTAAGCGTCTTTTAATTTCATGGCTGCAGTCACCATCTGCAGTGATTTTGGAGGCCCCCCCTAAAAAAAAAGATGCTTACTCCTTGGAAAAAAGTTATGACCAACCTATACAGCATATTAAAAAGCAGAGACATTACGTTGCCAACAAAGATCCATCTAGTCAAGGCTATGGTTTTTCTAGTAGTCATGTATGGATGTGAGAGTTGGAGTATAAAGAAAGCTGAGCACTGAAGAATTGATGCTTTTGAACTGTGCTGTTGGAAAAGACTCTTTGAGAATCCCTTGAACACCAAGGGTATCCAACCAGTCCATCCTAAAGGAAATCAGTCCTGAATATTCATTGGAAGGACTGATGTTGAAGCTGAAATGCCAATACTTTGGCCACTTGATGCAAAGAACCGACTCATTTGCGAAGATCCTGATTGAAGGCAGAAGAGAAGGGGTTGACAGAGGATGAGATGGTTGGATGTTATCAAACTCAATGGGCATGAGTTTGAGTAAACTCCAGGAGTTGATGATTGACAGGGAGGCCTGGCATGCTGCAGTCCATGGGGTCACAAAGAGTTGGACACAACTGAGTGACTGAACTGAACTGAACTGATACTAACTTCCTTATTGAAATTTCCATTGTGCTAACAAGTACCTCAATTCTGTGACTAATTATTTTACTCCTCAGTATCCCTGGACTATTTCCTATTGGCCTAACTGAAGTCCATCTCGTTCTTGAGCATCTTGATTTTTCTCCCATTTTCCTCACATGAATACTGCTAATTCTCTCATGAATACCTTTCTTAAGACCCAGATAATAATAACAACCAACCCGTCAATCTTAAGGAAATCATCCCTGAATATTCATTGGAAGGACTGATGCTGAAGCTCCAATACTTTAGCTATCTGATGCAAAGAGTGGACTCATTGGAAAAGACCCTGATGCTGGGAAAGATTGAAGGCGAGAGAAGGAGGCAGTACAGTATAAGATGGTTGGATGGCATCACTGTCACAATGGACATGAGTTTGAACAAGCTCCAGGAGATAGTGAAAGATAGGGAAGCCTGGTGTGTTGTAGTCCATGGGGTTGCAAAGGGTTGGATATGAGTTAGCAGCTGAGCAATAGCAATAATGTTTAATGGGCACACAGTGTAATGCATATTATGAAAATTTTCTCATGTAATCCTATCAGTATTTTGATTCTCAGTTTTCAGATGAGAATATGGAAGCAGACACATGAAGTGAATTTCGAAAGCCACAGTTGGTCAACTGTGGAACCAAAAGGCTCAAAGTGCCTAAGACCAGACCTGGTGGGCAGTCAGAAACTTCTTTTTGTCAACATGTTCTTCCTTTTTATACAGACTGTATTAGAATATATATTAAAGATTTCCATGAAAACTCAGTGAAAATGGATCAAACAGTGGATTTTTCTGGATAATGCTATATGAAAGTAAACATTAATCAGAGTTTACCAGATATATTTGTTTGTACTTGTAATTTAAAAATATCTCACTGGGAAAGCATCCATTTCCAAATGGGTTCTTGGGCCACATCTCACCTCTCCCTTTTCTCTACTTTCATGATAGACTAACCCTTGACTTGCATATTCTTTGTTAGATATATGAAATACATTTTTCTTTTTTTTAATTGATGTATACTTGGTTTACAATGTTGCTTTTTCTGCTGTAGAGAAAAATGATTCAGTTTTACATATTCAGTGATTTACATATATGTGTAAATCATACCCAGTGATTTACATATATATGTACTTTTAAAAAATTTATATTAGAGTATAATTGATTAACAATGTTTTGTTAATCTCAGGTGTACAAAAAAGTGTTTTAGTTATCTGTATACATGTGTCTACTCTTTCTCAAACTGTTTTCCCATTTAGGTTCAGAATGTTGAGCAAAGTTCCCTGTGTTATATAGTGGGTCCTTCTTGGTTATCTATTTAAAATATAGTAGTGTGAATATGTCAATCCTAAACTCCCCATTTATCATCCCCCCAACTGTCCCCTTTGTAACCATAAGTTTTTCTGTTTTTATTTTGTAAATAATTTCATTTGTATCAGTTTATTTTAGATTCTTCCTATAGTCATTATCATATGATACTTGTCTTTCTCTAATTGACTTACTTCACGTAGCATGAATATCCATGTTGCTACAAGTGGCAATATTTCATTCTTTTTACATAGCTGAGTAGTATTTAACTGTGGCTTCCCTGATGGCTCGATGGTAAAGAATCCACCTGCAGTGCAGGAGACACAAGTTTGACCCCTGGGTCTGGAAGATACCCTGGAAAAGGAAAAGGCAACCCATTCCAGTATTCTTGCCTGGAGAATTCCATGGACAGACCACAGTCCATGGAGTCACAAGAGTCAGATACGACTTAGTGACTAAACAACAGCAACAATATTCCGTTCCATGTGTGTACCACATGTTTATCCATTCCTCTGTGGGTGGACATTCAGGTGGCTTTCATGTCTTACTGTTGTAAACAGTGCTGCAGTGAACACTGAGATGCATGTATCCTTTCATCGATAGTTTTCTGCAGATGTGTACCCAGCATTGAGATTGTAGGATAATATGGAAACACTGTTTTTAAATTCCTTTTTTTAGGAATTTCCATAATGTTCTCCTTAGTGACTATAGCAATTTACCTTCCCACAACAGTGTAAGAGAGTTTCCTTTTCGTCACACCCTCTCCAGCATTTATTTGTAGACATTTTTTTATGTTGGCCATTCTGACTAGTGTGAGGTGGTACCTCATTGTACCTTTAATTTGCATTTCTCCAATAGTTAGCAATATTGATCATCTTTTAATATATGTTCTTTTTAAATATTTTTTTCTATTATGATTGATTATAGAATATTGAATATAGTTCCCTGCTATATGGTAGAACCTTGTTATTTATACATTTTATGTATAAAAGTTTATACCTGCTAATCCCAATATCCCAATCCCTCCTTCCCCCAAAGCCCTCCCCCTTGGCAACCATGAGTCTGTTCTGTCTGTGAATCTGTTTCTGTTTTGTAGGTAGGTTTGTATGCTCAATTGCTTAGTCATGTCCAACTCTTTACAACTCCATGGACTATATAGCCTGCCAGCCTCTGTCCGTGAGATTTTCCAGGCAAGAATACTGCAGTGGGTTGTCATTTCCTTCTCCAAGGGATCTTCCTGATTAGGGATCAAACCCACTTAGGTAGGTTTATTTGTGTCATATTTTAGGCTCCCCATAGTATTGTTCAGTTGCTCAGTTGTGTCTGACTCTTTGTGACCCAGTGAACTGCTTCATGCCAGACTAATCTGTTTGTCACTATCTCTTTGAGTTGCTCAAACTCATGTGCATTGAGTCGGTGATGCCATCCAACCATCTCATCCTTTGTTGTCCCCTTCTCCTCCTGCCCTCAATCTTTCCCAGCATCAGGGTCTTTTCCAATGAATAGTCTCTTCACAAGAGATGGCCGAAGTATTGGAGCTTCAGCATCAGTCCTTCCAATGAATATTCAGGGTTGATTTCCTTTAGGATTGACTGGTTTGATCTCCTTGCTGTCCAAAAACTCTCAAGAGTCTTCTCCAGCACCTCAGTTCAAAAGCATCAATTCTTTACTGCTCAGCCTTCTTTATGGTCCAACTCTCACATCCATACAGGACTACTGAAAAACCATAGCTTTGACTATGTGGATCTTTGTCAGCAAAGTGATGTCTGCTTTTTAATATACTGTCTGCATTTGTTATAGCTTTTCTTCCAAGAAGCAAATGTCTTTTAATTTCATGGTTGCAGTTACTGTCTGCATTGATTTTAAGGGCCCAAGAAATAAAGTCTTGTCACAGTTTCCATTGTTCACCTGTCTATTTGCTATGAAGTGATGGGACCAGATACAATGATCTTAGTTTTTGAATGTTAAATTTTAAGTCAGCTTTTTGACTTTCCTCTTTCACCTTCATCAAGAGGCTCTTTTGTTCCTCTTCACTTTCTGCCATAAGGGTGGTGTCATCTGCATATCTAAGATTATTGATATTTCTCCTGGAAATCCTGATTCCAGCTTAAGCTTCATCCAACCTGGCATTTCACATGCCAGGACTCTACATAGAAGTCCATCATGTGTACTGATTTATTTATACATCATAGCCTTATTTAAGCAGGGTAACAGTATCAAGCCTTGATGTACTTTTTCCAATTTTGAACCAGTTCATTGTTCCTTGTCCAGTTCTAACTGCTGGTTTTTGATCTGCATACAGATTTCTCAGAATGAAGGTAAGGTGGTCTGGTATTTCCATCTCTTTAGGAATTTTCTACAGTTTTTTGTGATCCACACAGTCAAAGGCTTTAGTGTAGTAAATGAAGGAGAATTAGATATTTTTTCAGGAATTCCCTTGCCTTTTCTGTGATCAAACAGATGTTGGCAATTTTATCTCTGGTTCCTCTGCCTTTTCTAAATCCAGCTTGAACATCTGGAGGCTCTTGGATCATGTACTATTGAAGCCTGGCTTCAATGATTTTGAGCATTACCCATGTAAGTGATGTCATATAGTGTTAGTGTTTGTCTTTCTCTTCCTTACTTACTTCACTTAATATGACAATCTCTGTTGCATCCATATTGCTGCAAATGGCATTATTTCATTGTTTTTATAGCTGAGTAGTATTCCATTGTATATATGTGTCTGTGTGTGTTAGTTGCTCAGTTATGTCCAACTCTATGAGACCTCATGGTCTTTAGCCCTCCAGGCTTTGCTGTCCATGTAATTATCCAAGTGAGAATACTGGAGTGGGTAGCCATTCACTTCTCCAGGGGATCGTCCCCACCCAGGTATCAAACCTGTGTCTCCTGCACTGCAGGCAAATTCTTCACTGTTTGTTTTTTTTTAACGTAAATTTATTTATTTTAATTGGAGGTTAATTACTTTACAATATTGTATTGGTTTTGCCATACATCAACAAGAATCCACCACAGGTATACATGTGTTCCCCATCCTGAACCGTCCTCCCCCCTCCCTCCCCACCACTGAAGCCTGTGTATATGTATGTGTGTGTGTATGAAAATTAAAAGCTTCTGCACAACAAAAGAAACTATAAGCAAGGTGAAAAGACAGCCTTCAGAATGGGAGAAAATAATAGCAAATGAAGCAACTGACAAACAACTAATCTCAAAAATATACAAGCAAATCCTGCAGCTCAATTCCAGAAAAATAAACGACCCAATCAAAAAATGGGCCAAAGAACTAAATAGACATTTCTCCAGAGAAGACATACAGATGGCTAACAAACACATGAAAAGATGCTCAACATCACTCATTATCAGAGACATGCAAATCAAAACCACAATGAGGTACCATTTCACGCCAGTCAGAATGGCTGCGATCCACAAGTCTACAAGCAATAAATGCTGGAGAGGGTGTGGAGAAAAGGGAAGCCTCTTACACTGTTGGTGGGAATGCAAACTAGTCCAGCCACTATGGAGAACAGTGTGGAGATTCCTTAAAAAACTGGAAATAGAACTGCCATACAACCCAGCAATCCCACTGCTGGGGATACACACCGAGGAAACCAGAATTGAAAGAGATACACGTACCCCAATGTTCATCGCAGCACTGTTTATAATGGCCAGGATATGGAAGCAACCTAGATGTCCATCAGCAGATGAATGGATAAGAAAGCAGTGGTACATATACACAATGGAGTATTACTCAGCCATTAAAAAGAATACATTTGAATCAGTTCTAATGAGGTGGATGAAACTGGAGCCTATTATACAGAGTGAAGTAAGCCAGAAAGAAAAACACCAATACTCCCTTTCACTTTTCACTTTCATGCATTGGAGAAAGAAATGGCAACCCACTCCAGTGTTCTTGCCTGGAGAATCCCAGGGATGGGGGAGCCTGGTGGGCTGCCATCTATGGGGTCACACAGGGTCGGACACAACTGAAGTGACTTAGCAGCAGCAGCAATGCATATATATGGACTTCAGAAAGATGATAACAATAACCCTGTATGCGAGACAGCAAAAGAGACACAGATGTATAGAACAGTCTTTTGTACTCTGTGGGAAAGCAGTGGGGGTGGGGGGATGATTTGGGAGAATGGCATTGAAACATGTATAATATCATATAAGAAAAGAATCACCAGTCCAGGTTCGATGCAGGATACAGGATGCTTGAGGCTCGAGCACTGGGACAACCCAGAGGGATGGTATGGTGGGGGTGGGGGCAGTGTTCAGGATTGGGAACACGTGTATACCCGTGGCAGATTCATGTTGATGTATGGCAAAACCAATACAATATTGTAAAGTAATTAGCCTCTAATTAAAATAAATAAATTAAAAATAAATAAATTTCTTTTAAAAAAGAAAAAAGAAAAGTGAAAAAGTGAGTTAGTCACACAGTTGTTTCTGACTCTTTGCAATCCCATGGACTGTAACCTGCTTGGCTCCTCTGTCCATGGAATTCTCCATGCAAGAATACCGGAGTGGATTACCAGTCCCTTCTCCAGAGGATCTTCCCAATCCAGGGATTGAACCCAGGTATCCTGCATCACAGGCAGAATTTTTACTGTTTGAGCTACAGGGAAGTCCTGACCATAGGTGTGTGGGTTTATTTGGGGGCTCCCAATTCTGTTCCATTGATCCATAAGATCTGTTTTTGTGCCAATACCATGGTTTGATTACTGAAGTTCTATAGTATTCCCTGAAGTCTGGGAGGGTTATGCTTCCTGCTTTTTCTTTTTCTTCAGGATTGCCTTGAAATTCTGGATCTTTTATGGTTTCATATAAATTTTAGGAGTATTTGTACTAGGTCTGTGAAAAATGTCATGGGTAATTTGATAGGGATTACATTAAGCCCATAGGTTGCTTTGTAACATGTATGCATTTTAACAGTATTAGTTCTTCCAATTCAAGAGCATGGGATATCTTTCCATTTCTTTTAGTCATCCTCATTTCCCTTTATTAATGTTTTATAGTTCTCACCATGTAAGCCATCTTGTTGGTCAGGTTTATTCCTAAATACTTTATTTTGGGGGGTACAATTTTAAGAGGTATTGTCTTTTAACATCCCCTTTCTGATATTTCATTGTTAAAGACGTGCAACCAACTAGTCTATGTTAATCTTGTACCCTGCTAATCTTGATACTGTTAATCTTGTATCTTGCTGAATTCGTTTATCACTTCTAGTAGTTTTTGTCTGAAGTCTTCAGGGTTTTCTATATTTAGTATCATGTCATCTGCATATGGAGAAGGCACTGGCACCCCACTCCAGTACTCTTGCATGGAAAATCCCATGGATGGAGGAGCCTGGTGGGCTGCAGTCCATGAGGTCGCTAAGAGTCGGACATGAACTAGCGACTTCACTTTCACTTTTCACTTTCATGCATTGGAGAAGGCAATGGCAACCCACTCCAGTGTTCTTGCCTGGAGAATCCCAGGGACGGGGGAGCCTGGTGGGCTGCTGTCTATGAGGTCACACAGAGTCGACAGGACTGAAGCGACTTACTAGCAGTAGCAGCAGCAGCAGCGCATATAATGATAGTTTTACGTCTTCCCTTCCAACTTGCTGTGGCTATGACTACAATACTATGTTGAGTAGAAGAGGTGAGAGTGGACATCCTTGTCTTGGTCCAGAGTTAAATAGGAATGTTTTCAGTTTTTCACAGTTGTGTATTTTATTGACTGTGGGTTTGTCATACATAGCTTTTATTATGTTAAGATATGTTCACTCTATATGCACTTTGTTAAGAATTTTTATCATGAATGGGTGTTGAATTTTGTCAAATACTTTTTCTGTGTTTATTAAGATGATCATGTGGTTTTTGCCTCTTCTTTGTTGTTATATCTCATTGATTGTGCATATATTGAACCACCCTTGACCTGGGATGAATCCCACTCAGTTGAGGTGTATGACCTTTTTTATGTATTGTTGGATTCATTTTGTTGATATTTTCTTGAGAATTTTTGCATCCATATTCATCAAAGATATTGATTTAATTTTCTTTTTTTGGTGGTTTCTTTGTCTGGTTTTGGTCTCAGGGTGATGGTAGCTTCATAGAATGTCTTTAGGGAGTGTTCCTTCTTCTTCAGTATTTTGGGAAAGTTTGAGAAGGGTCAGTATAAGTTCTTCTTTGGTAGAATTTGCCTGGGAAATCATTTGGTCCTGGACTTTTGTTTGTAGAGGGTTTTTAAAAATTACACATTTTATTTTCTTTACTGATTGGTCTGTTCAAGTTATCTATTTCTTCTTGATTCAGATTTGGTGGGGTGTTTATTTCTATAAACTTGTCCATTTCTCTAGGCTGTCAAATTTGTTGGCATATTATTTTATATAGTATTCCCTCATGGTTTTGTGTTTTTGCAGTATCAGTTGTTATATCTGTTTTCATTTCTTATTTTATTTGGACTGTCTCTTTTCTTCTTGGTAAACCTGGCCAGAGGAATGNAAAAAAAAAAAAAAAAAAACACAAACCCAGGATCTTGGTTTTACTGATTTTTTTCTATTGTTTTTTAGTCTTTTTTATTTATTGTCTCTCTGATCTCTATTATTTCCTTCCTTCTGCTGACTTTAGGTTTTATTTGTCCTGCTTCTTCTAATTCTTTTAAGTGTTATGTTAGATTGTTTATTTGAGATTTTTCTTGTCTTTTGAGGAAAGGCTGTATCACTGTGAACTTCCCTCTAAGAACTGCTTTTGCTGCATCCCACATATTTTGTATGGTTGTGTTTTCATTGCCATTTGTCTCAAAATATTTTTTAATTTCCTCCTTGATTTCATCACCGAACCATTGTTTTTTTTAATAGCATATTTAGTCTCCATGTAATTTTTTTCTGATTTCTTTTCATGGTTGATTTCTTGTTTTCTGCCATTGTGGTGAGAAAAAAATGCCTGAGATAATTTCTGTTCTCAAATTTTGGAGTTATTTTGTGCCTTCCTATGTGATCCATCCTAGAGAATGTTCCAAGTACATTTGGAAAGAATGTGTATTCTGTTTGTTTTGGATGTAATACTTTGAAAATATCAATTGGGTCTAACTGTTCCATTGTATCACTTAGGATCTCTGTTGCCTTATTGATATTCTGTCTAGAAGATCTGTCCTTTGATGTGAGCAGGGTGTTAAAGTCTCCTAGTCCAATCTATTGAATTCCCATCAATTTCTCCCTTTATGGTGGTTTCCATTTGTTTTATGTATTTGGGTACTGCTATATTAGGTGCATATATGTTGAGTGAAAAATCCTCTACCGTTTTGATTGTTTTATCATATAGTGCTCTTAATTATCTTTCTTAATGATCTATATTTTAAAGTCTTATTTTGTCTGATATCTGCTTTCTTGTCATTTCCATTTGTGTGAAATATCTTTTTCCATTTCCTCATTTTCAATATCTATGTGTCCTTTGTCTTAAAGTGGGTTTCTTGTAAGTAGCATATTGTAGGATCTTGGTTTTTATACAATCTACCCATTTATGTTTTTTGATTGGAACATCTAGTCCATTGACATTTAAGGTAATGATTGATAGATATGTATTATTGCTATTTTAAACCCTATTTTCTCAATGATCTCAGTGATCTCAATGATTTCTTCCATTCTTTTTCCTTTTGTGTTTTGATGATTTTGTTTTGTATTATACTTATATTCTCTTCTGTGGGCTTTTGTGAATCTTTTGTATGATTTTGATTTGTGGTCACCTGTTTTTCAAGAATATTAATTCCTTCCTATATCTATTTCCCTTAGACTGGTCATCATATAGGCTCAAACACATGCTAGGAAATGAAACTCTCTTCCTGCACATCTTATGATTTTGTTGTCCTCTTTTACATCTTCATGTTCATCCTTTTGCTCTTCATTGTGGTTATCCTCAGCTTCACAAAAATATTTTTTCTGTAACCTGTGTACTAGCTTATTTAGGTGATTTGCTTTCCAACCCTATAGATTCTTTGTTTTTTTTTTTTCTATTTAGACTAGACCTTTTAACATTTCCTTTACGATAGCTTTAGTACCGCTGTACTCATTTAGTTTTGGCTTGTCTGAGAAATTTATTCTCTCCTTCTATTCTGAATGACAATCTTTCTGGTTATAGATTTTTCCCCTTTTAGGATTTTGAATGTATCTGGCCACTCCCTGTGGCCTGCAGCATTCCTGTTTAAAAAAAATTAGCTGATATCCTTGTGGGGGTTCCCTTCTAATTGTTTTGTTTTCTTCTTGTTGCCTTTGGAACTCTATTTTTAACTTTTGCCATTTTCATTATAAGATGGATTAGTGTAGATCTGTTTGGGTTCAAATTGTTTGGAACCCTCTGTATCTAGATCTGTTTCCTTCTGTAATTTTGGGAAATTTTTAGCCATAATTTCTATCTCCTGTTCTCTTTCTTTCTCTTCTAAGATCCCTATTATTAGTAGCTTGGCACACTATATTATCCCGCAAGTCTCTTATATTGCTTTTGTTTTTTGGTTTTTCAATTGGCTTTCTGTCTGCTGTTCTAATTGGGTTGTTTCTATTATTCTACCATCCACAGCACTTATTCATTCTTTTGTATTATTCATTCTGCTATTCATTGCCTTTACCTCAGCTTTCAACAAATGAATTTTCTGATTTTTCTTGGCTCCTCTTTGTATTAATAGTTTGTTTCCTTTTATAGGTCTCTGCATTTCTGTTGATAGCCTTTCTTAATTCCTTCAGTATTTTAATTATCTCCTTTTTGAAGTTAGTATCTATACGACTGAAAAGGTCTGTTTCACAGCTTATTCTTTCAGGAGAAATCTCTTGGTCTTTTAACTGAGAGTAGTTCCTCTGCTTCTTCATTTTACTTACATGTCTCTTTGTGAGTATAGGAGAAACATTTATCTACTGTGGTCTTCAGGGGTTATTTATGTGTGTAGTGTCCCTGTGTAGTTGTATGGGTTTAATCATTTTGGTGCAGGAGCTATTTTTAGTATGGATGCATGATGCCCCTTTCCTCAGAGTGTGAAAGTAAAAGTCACTCAGTCATGTCTGATTTTTTGCGACCCCATGGACTGTAGTCTGCCAGGCTCCTCTGTCCATTGAATTCTTCCAAGTCAGAATACTTGAGTGGGTAGCTGTTCCATTCTCCAGGGGATCTTCCGAACCCAGGGATTGAACCCAGGTCTCCCCCATTGCAGGCAGATTCTTTACTGTCTGAACCACCAGGAAGCCCTTCCTCGGAGGTTACTGGCCATTATCCCCTTCATAGGGGGTGTGCTGATGCAGCATCTGGTGCCTGCTTCTGGGGTTCTTGGTGGTGGTGGCAGCTTGTGTGTGCTCCTGGAGCCCAGGAGGCTAGTGATAGGGCTCATGACCACTCCTGTAGCCCAGGAGGTTGTGATGGCAGCTTGTGACTACTCCTGAAATCTACAATGGCGACTCATGCCTGTTTCTAGAGCTTATGTGGGCATCAAAGCACACAGGGGAAAAGGCAATGGCAGGTCTTGCCCCTCTCCTCACTCACCTTCCAAGCAATGATTCTTGGTCTCTAAGGCAGGCCAGACTTCCTTCTTGTACACCCTCAGTTGTGGTCACACCAGATCCATCCCCTTCAGGCAGTTTCTGTGCCGCCACCCTCAGTCCCCTCCTCGGGTCTGATCTGCAGCACCTAGCCCCCATCCACACTGGTGGGCACATCTCTCAGTATGGGGAGTGCAGGGTGGCCACACGGATCATCTGTGCAGGTTTCCCTCTGTTCTGGCAGCCATAGACTAGTTGCTATGCTCCTCTTGATGCTCTGAAGCTCTCCTTCTGTCCCAGTAGTTCTCCCTGCCAGAATGGGAAATCCCATGGTGTGAGAACCTTTCCTCTTTTGTAGCTCTCTCCCAGGGATGCAAGTCTCATCCCAATTCCTTTTTCTATTTCTTTTTCTTTTCTTTTGTCCTACACAGGTATGTTTTCTTGCCCTCTTTGAAGTATGAGGTCTTCTGCTAGCATTCAGTAGATATTCTTTGAGAATTATTCAACATAGAGGTGTGTTTTTGACAGATTTGTGTTAGAAGGTGAGCTTCATATCCTACAACTCCACCATCTTGAGTATATAATACATTTTTTCACATCAAAAGGCTTGACAAATCTACCTCTAAAATATATCTCTAATCACATTTTTTCCATTGCCCCTGCAACAGTCTAATCCAAATCTGCATCATTTCTTTCCTACATTACCATAATATTATCTTTTTATTTTTCTCCCATTCTTATTCAATCCATTCTCTGCATAGTAGCTTCGGTATTATACATGAAATGGGGTTCTAAAATAATGCTCAAAATTCTCCAAGCCTGGCTTCAGCAATACGTGAACCGTGAACTCCTTGATGTTCAAGCTGGTTTTAGAAAAGGCAGAGGAACCAGA
>SJYQ01004445.1:705755-717786 GCA_006410935.1 Redunca redunca
CAGGAAGCAACAGTTAGAACTGGACATGGAACAACAGACTGGTTCCAAATAGGAAAAGGAGTACATCAAGGCTGTATATTGTCACCCTGCTTATTTAACTTACATGCAGAGTACATCATGAGAAACGCTGGACTGGAAGAAGCACAAGCTGGAATCAAGATTGCTGGGAGAAATATCAATAACCTCAGATATGCAGATGGAACCACCCTTATGGCAGAAAGTGAAGAAGAACTAAAGAGCCTCTTGATTAAAATGAAAAAGGAGAATGAAAAAGTTGGCTTAAAGCTCAACATTCAGAAAACTTAGATCATGGCATCCAGTCCCATTACATCATGGCAAATAGATGGGGAAAGAGTGGCAGACTTTATTTTTGGGGGCTCCAAAATCACTGTAGATGGTGATTACAGCCATGAAATTAAAAGACGCTTACTCCTTGGAAGGAAAGTTATGACCAACCTAGATAGCATATTAAAAAGCAGAGACATGACTTTGTCAACAAAGGTCCATCTAGTCAAGGCTGTGATTTTTCCAGTAGTCATGTATGGATGTGAGAATTGGACTATAAAGAAATTTGAGCACCAAAGAATTGATGCTTTTGAACTGTGGTGTTGAAGAAGACTCTTGAGAATCCCTTGGACTGCAAGGAGATCCAACCAGTCCATCCTAAAGGAGATCAGTCCTCGGTGTTCATTGGAAGGACTGATGTTGAAGCTGAAACTCTAATACTCTGGCCACCTGATGCGAGGAAGTGACTCATTGGTAATGACCCTGATGCTGGGAAAGATTGAAGGCAGCAGAAGGGGATGACAGAGGATGAGATGGTTTGATTGCATCGCCGACTCAATGAACATGAATTTAAGTAAACTCTGGAAGTTGGTGATGGACAGGGAGGCCTGGCATGCTGCAGTCCATGGGGTTGCAAAGAGTAGGACACGACTGAGTGACTGAAATGAACTGATTTATTATCGATTTTATCTTCAAAACTTTTCAGTGACATTGCTCTTCTTAGGATTTTGTTGTTGTTTAATTGCTAAGTCATATCCAACTCTTTTGCCGCCCCATGGACTGTAGCTCACCAGGCTCCTCTTCCATGGGACTTCCGAGGCAAGAATACTGGAGTGGGTTTCAATTTCCTTCTTCATGGGATCTTCCCAGGGATCGAACCTGCATCCTGCTTTGCAGGCAGATTCTTTCCTGGAAAGTCCCTTCTTAGGATTAGTTATGTATAATTAAAACAATTATGGAAGAGGAGATAATAGCATTTTTGGATTATATTTGAAACTGTATGTTCTTTGTTAATTCGTTGATTTGTTCATTGATTTTAACATGGATTTATTCAGTGTTTACATTATGAGACCTTAAAGGAGATAACCTGAGAGTTGTTTTCCATGCCTAGAGAGGACTCTCTGACACTTCGTTCTTCAGGTTGACGGAGTTGCTATATTTTACAACTCTTACCATAGCAATGTAATCATCCAGCTGCTTTGTTTTGAAAACATAGGACTGTGATCACAAATGTTCTCACACAGAGTATCTGTAGCCAGATTCTAGACACGTTGCTCCAGTCAGAAAGTCAGAACCACATCAGCTGAAACTCATGACTGATAATGTTTGTCAGAAGTTTTCACTTTTAGATTTAGCCAACTAGTGTAAAATTAATGTGAAGGTAATTTTGCAGTAGTTCTTTGGAATTCCATCACAAAATGAGGGCATTTCCAGCTGAAGCATATCCACCCAAAATACATATTCCAGTGCAAAATCTTGTCTCTGAAAAAGGATGAAATAAATTCATGTGTGATTCTCTCATCCTGGACTCCTCTCTTCATTATAATCAAATATGCTGCTCTATGAGCACTTACAAGTATTTCAATAAAGTTGGATTTTATCAGAGCCATTATTTAAGATCTATTTCTTCTCTATATTTTTCTTCAGAGGATCATAGAAAATATAGTTCTTTATGTATTTCATTCAGTTCAGTTCAGTCACTCAGTCATGTCTAACTCCTTGCGACCCCATGGAGCACAGCATGCCGGGCCTCCCTGTCCCCCACCAACTCCTGGAGTTTACTCAAACTCATGTCCATTGAGTTGGTGATGCCATCCAACCATCTCATCCTCTGTTGTCCCCTTCTCCTCCTGCCTTCAATCTTTCCCAGCATCAGGGTCTTTTCAAATGAGTTAGTTCTTTGCATCGGGTGGCCAGAGTATTGGAGTTTCAGCTTCAACATCAGTCCTTACTGAAGTGAAATCTAGAAAATACCATAAATTGGATTGTAATTGAAATATGGATATTTTCATCAACTAAATTCTATCCCTCCCACCCTTGTTTGTTCAGATCTTCTGGCAATTCATTTTTGTCTTCTAATTAAATGCATTTATGTTTGTTTGTCATGTATCACTCCAGCCCTCTACTACAGAAGAACAAGTCTTTGTTCAGTTTTTTGGGTAGTTTTCATGTCTTTCACTCAAAAAAGACTTTAAAAAATTTATAATTTATGTTAAATTATGTAAAGTGCAATATTACATATCAAATGACTTTTAATGTCCCATTTAAAAATTGCAGACCTGGTTGTGGAGGGCATCGTGATGGGCGGGGTGGGGCATCTGTGGTCCTCCTGGAAACATGGATTCCAGGCGGTTTTTCAGAACTCTGATATCTGTGGACGCTAACATGTACTTCATTTAAACAAATCCATGGATAAAACCATGAATCAGTTTGTATTTTGGCATTCAAATCCTAGCACTTTGGGAAAGCATCAAGTATAAGTTTTTGAAGACACTGGAGCTTACCATGATTATGTGTTGAGGATTTGAGTTTGAATCACTTCATCAAGACTTAGATCTGCTTGAAAAGCCTCAAGTCTCACCTGTATTAAAGCTCTCCTTTGAACCCTCTCACAAAAATAAAAGCTTAAGTGAGTAAAAAAAAAAAAGTTGCAGAGATTTGTCTTCATTTTCTCCATGTTTAAAAAGTCTTGATCCCATGAACACTTTATACTATTATGAGTTATTATCTCAAGACATGAAAATTCCTTTAGGGCAAAGTTCATCATTAATAGTAGAGCATGTAATTTCAAATAGTCTTCTTCCTGATAACTATACTTTTAGGTGACTTTTGGTCAGATCACTTTAGAACATCATCTTTATTGCATAATGAGGCTTGAAGTGCTCCAGTTTTGTGGCTAGGAAGATAAGTTGGTTTTATCATTTTCTCATGTTCACATTTATTAATATTACTTTCATTTCACAGATTTTTTCCTTCATTTCTTGCCTGCTTTTTAAAGAAGTCTTTTAAACCAAGTGTCCTTTTCTATGAGTTTTCTTAATTAAAATTAATATTTATAAATCCATTTACACAATCAGTTATGAACTACAATATAAGACAATAACAGAACTGCCAACTCTTCCACATTGCATATCATTCTTTTGTAAGGAAATTCAAATACTGCATGTGATATGTGACTGATAAAGACCAAGTGAGCATGTCCTAGTCAATCAATAGACTAAATATGAATAAATATTTTTTAAGAACAGATAGTAGTTTTCATATGTTCTTTGGACACCTTCAATGAACCTAACCATTTTCGGCACCATTAGCTAGTGCTTTGTATTAGAACAGTTCATATCTGAAAAATAGGGCAGGGTAGATTGTTGAACTATGATTTTTTTTAAAAGTTAAGTTTTGAACATCCAAGTAGAGTCATTAAACTCTTAAATAGAAATAACAAACAATAAAATCTGACATTTATTAGGAAATATATACCTTTCAGTAATGTGGTAATTTGAATATGAATGAAAAAATAAAATTGTCAGGAAATACAAACATTAATAGCTTTTAATTAGAACACATTTAAAGGAAGTAGAAATGAAAGGAGCAGGTTATTGAACTTATTCATAAACAGCAAACACTAATTTATTCTAAGTTGTTAGTATTAATACAGTCTGCAGCAATGGACAAATCAATGTTAACTGAGTTCTAAAAGAAACCCATGCAGGTAACTGCTTTCACTATTTTGAATAGTGGGTACATATGAAAAGGCAGAATTGAAATTAAATACAATTTAATTCAGTCTCTATTACTTTCATTAACATCAAAAATGCTAGACAGACTGAATAAATCACATGTGCCTTTTATGCTGCATTTTTCCAACTCCTTATTATGCAAGCTCTTGAATATGCATCAAAATTGAAAAAAAAAATTCAGTGACCTCCCTTCCCCCTGCTGAAAAGCTGCCACCTAGCATCTGCCCATTACATTTTACTGTGCTTGCTCAACTAGCCTATCTGTCCCTCTCTCTTCATCCATTAATTCAGCTTATTTTCTACTCACTGAAAGAATGTTGCAAACATCTCACCAACTTCCTTGAGTATTTTAACATGCATTTTATATAAAATGTACATAAAATGCACATATTTTAAGTGTATCTTCCATGAGTCTTGATAAATGCATTCACTTGTGTAGCCCAGACCTCTATCAAAACTATGGAACATTATGGTCCATCCATTCCAGAAAGTTACCTCATTATCATTTCATGTTCTCTGTGCTTTCTCCATACCTTTCACTATGGATCTCTTCCTCCTGGCTATTCCTAAATTATGTCCCTCTATAATTAATCTAGTAAGTAAGTAGTTTAGACGACTAGTATTTAGTTAGTAAAATATTTGAGTTCTGTAAGACACTGTAGTAAGTTAATACAACCCAGGGAATGGGGTCATTTGAACTTCCAGTCTTTAGCTCATGGGTCAGAAGTGTACTTGGTCAGTTCAGTTCAGGTCAGTTGCTCAGTCGTGTCCCACTCTTTGCAACTCCATGAATCGCAGCACGCCAGGCCTCCCTGTCCATCACCAACTCCCAGAGTTCACTCAGACTCACACCCATCGAGTCAGTGATGCCATCCAGCCATCTCATCCTCTGTCAACCCCTTCTCCTCCTGCCCCCAATCCCTCCCAGCATCAGAGTCTTTTCCAATGGGTCAACTCTTCATATGAGGTGACCAAAGTACTGGAGTTTCAGCTTTAGCATCATTTCCTCCAAAGAACACCCAGGGCTGATCTCCTTCAGAATGGACTGGTTGGATCTCCTTGCAGTCCAAGGGACTCTCAAGAGTCTTCTCCAACACCAGAGTTCAAAAGCATCAATTCTTCAGGTTCAGCTTTCTTGACAGTCCAACTCTCACATCCATACATGACCACTGGAAAAACCATAGCCTTGACTAGACAGACCTTTGTTGGCAAAGTAATGTCTCCGCTTTTTAATATGCTATCTAGATTGGTCATAACTTATCTTGCAAGGAGGAAGCGTATTTAATTTCATGGCTGCAGTCACCATCTGCAGTGATTTTGGAGCCCCCAAAAATAAAGTCTGACACTGTTTCCACTGTTTCCCCATGTATTTCCCATGAAGTGATGGGACCAGATGCCATGATCTTCGTTTTCTGAATGTTGAGCTTTAAGCCAACTTTTTCACTCTCATCTTTCACTTTCATCAAGAGGCTTTTTAGCTTCTCTTCACTTTCTGCCATAAGGGTGGTGTCATCTGCATATCTGAGGTTATTGATATTTCTCCCGGCAATCTTGATTCCAGCTTGCGTTTCTTCCAGTCCAGCCTTTCTCATGATGTACTCTGCATAGAAGTTAAATAAGCAGGGTGACAATATACAGCCTTGACATACTCCTTTTCCTATTTGGAACCAGTCTGTTGTTCCATCTCCAGTTCTAACTGTTGCCTCCTGACCTGCATATAGGTTTCTCAAGGGGCAGGTTAGGTGGTCTGGTATTCCCATCTCTTTCAGAATTTTCCACAGACTTGGTCACTTGGACTTAATGACTGGCATCTGAAGCCGAGAGTGTGAAGCAGTCAGGTGGGACTGAGCACTCAGCTTGTGTGATCTGATGCTATCTTCTTTGGCTAGTTGTGAGAATTGAGTTGAATTGGGTATTGCAG
This sequence comes from Redunca redunca, assembly GCA_006410935.1. NCBI lineage: Eukaryota > Metazoa > Chordata > Mammalia > Artiodactyla > Bovidae > Redunca > Redunca redunca. The sequence continues at coordinate 711,699 of SJYQ01004445.1, forward strand.
GATACCCAGCTTGTGTTGGAGAATTGCCTATTGGTATGGGGGAAAGCCCCGTGACATCACACATTGGGAATTGGTGCTGTTGCTTAGTTGCTAAGTTGTGTCCAAGTGTTTGCAAACTCATGGACTGCAATACTCGACGCTCTTCTGTTCCCTACTGTCTCCCGGAGTTTGCTCAGATTCATATCCATTGAGTTGGTGATACTATCTAGCCATTTCATCCTCTGTTGCTCCTTTCACCTTTTGCCTTCAATCTTTTCCAGCATCAGGGTCTTTTCCAGTGAGTTGGCTCTTTGCACCAGGTGATCAAAGTATTGGAGCTTCAGCTTCAGATCTTCCAATGAATATTCAGGGTTGATTTCCTTTAGGATTGATTTGTTTGACCTCCTTGCAGTCCAAGGGACTCTCGAGAGTCTTCACCACCACACTTCAAACGCATCAATTCTACATGACTACTAGAAAAACCATAGTTTTCATTATATGGACCTATCTCAACAAAGTGATGTCTCTGCTTTTTAAAATGCTAAGTTGGTGGTGGTTTAGTTGCTAAGACATGTCCAACTCTTGCGACCCCATAGACTGTAGCCTGCCAGGCTCCTCTGTCCAAGGGATTCTCCAGGCAAGAATAGTGGAGTGGGTTGTTATTTCCTTCTCTAGGGGATCTTCCCAACCCAGGAATCGAACCTAGGTCTCCGGCATTGCAGGCAGATTCTTTACCAACTGAGCTACAAGGGAAGCCCTAAAATGCTAAGTTAGTCATAGCTTTTCTTCCAAGGAGCAAACATCTTTTAATTTCACAGCTGTAGTCACTGTCGGCAGAAATACTGAAGTCCAAGAAAACAAAACCTGTCACTGCTTCCCTGTTTTCTGCTTCTGTTTGCCATGAAGTGATGGAACCGAATGACATGACCTTCATTTTTTGAATGTTGAATTTTAAGCCAGTTTTTTCACTCTCCTCTTTCACCCTCATCAAGAAACTCTTTAGTTCCTCTTCCCTTTCTGTTATTAGAGTGGTGTCATCTGCATATCTGAGTTTAGTTATATTTCTCCTGGCAATCTTGATTCCAGCTTGTGGTTCATCAGCTTGTCATTTCACATAATGTACCCTGCATAGAAGTTAAATAAGCATGGTAGCAAAATACAGCCTTGATGTACTCCTTTGACAGTTTTGAACCAGTTCCATGTCTGGTTCTAACCGTTGCTCCTTGACCTGCATACAGTTTTCTCAGGAGGCAGGTAAGGTGATCTAGTATTCCCATCTCTTTAAGAATTTTCCACAGTTTATTGTGATCCACAACAGTCAAAGGCTATAGCATAGTCAATGCAGCAGAAGTAGATGTTTTTCTGCAGTTCCTTTGCTTTCTCCATTATTCAATGAATGTTGGCAATTTGATCTCTGATTTCTGCCTTTTCTGAATCCAGCTTGTACATCTGAAAGGTCTCAGTTCACATACTGCTGAAGTCTAGCTTGAAAGATTTTGAGCATAACCTTGCTAGCATGTGAAAGGAGCTCAATTGCATGGTAGTTTGAACATTTTTTAGCATTGCCTTTCTTTGGGATTGTAATGAAAATTGACCTTTACTAGTCCTGTGGACACTGCTGGGTTTTCCAAATTTTCTGACTTGTTGAGTGCAGCACTTTAACCATATCATCTTTAAGGATTTGAAATAGCTCAGCTAGAACTCCGTCACCTCCACTAGCTTTGTTCTTAGCAATGCTTTCTAAGGCCCACTTGACTTCACACTCCAGGATGTCTGGCTCTAGGTGAGTGACCACACCATAGTGGTTATCCAGGTCATTAAGAACTTTTATGCATATTTCTTCTGTGTACTTTTGCCACCTCTTCTAAATCTCTTTTGCTTCTGTTCAGTCCCTACCATTTCTGTCCTTTATCATGCCCATCTTTGCATGAAATGTTTTCTTGGTATTTATTTTCTTGAAAAATCTCTAGTCTTTCCCATTCTATTATTTTCCTCTATTTCTTTGCACTGTTCACTTAAAAAGGCTTTCTTACCTCTGCTTGCTATTCTCTGGAACTCTGCATTCAGTTGGGTATATTTTTTCAGTCTCCCTTGCCTTTCACTTCTCTTCTTTCTACAGCTATTTGTAAAGCCTCCTCAGACAATCACTTTGTTTTTTGCATTCTCTTTCTTTGGAACAGTTTTGGTCACTGCCTCCTGTACAGTGTTAGGTATTTCTGTCCATTGTTCTTCAGGCACTCTGTCTTTCAGATCTAACCCCTTAAATGTATTCGCCCCTCCACTATATAATCATAAGGGATTTGATCTAGGTCATACTTGAATGACCTAGTTGTTTTCCCTATTTTCTTCAATTTAAGCCTGAATTTTGCAATAAGGAGCTCATGATCTAAGTCATATCAGCTCTAGGTCTTGCTTTTGCTGACTGTATAGAGCTTTTCCATCTTCGGCTGCAAAGAATAGAATCAATCTGGTTTCAGTATTGACCATCTGATGATGGCCATGTGTAGAGTTATCTCTTGGGTGTTTGGCAAAGGGTGTTTGCTATTACCAATATGCAAAACTCCATTAGCCCTTGCCCTGCATCATCATTCTTGCCTGTTATTCCTAGTATTTCTTAACTTCTTCTTTTACATTTCAATCCCCTATGATCAAAAGGACAACTTTGTGTGTGTGTGTGTGTGTGTGTGTGTGTGTGTGTGTGTGTGTGTTAGTTCTAGAAGATGCTGTAGATTTTTACAAACCCATTGGCATCAGTGGTTGGGGCATTGTTGTCCAGTTACTCAGTTGTTTCTGACTCTCTATGACTCCATGAACTGCAGCACACCAGGCTTCCCTGTCCTTCACCACCTCCTGAGCTTGCTCAACTTCATGTCCGTTGAGTTGGTGATGCCATCCAACCATTTCATTCTCTGTCATTCCCCTCTCTTCCTGCCTTGAATCCTTCCCAGCATCAGGGTCTTTTCCAGTGAGTTGACTCTTCACATCAGGTAGCCGAATATTGGAATTTCAGCTTCATAGATTGGGGCATAGACTTGTTTTACTGTGATGTTAAATGTTTTGCCTTAAAAATGAACTGAGGTCATTCAGTTGTTTTTGAGGTTGCATCCAAGTACTGCATTTTGGACTCTTTTGTTGACTATGAAGGCTACTCGATTTCTTCTAAGGGATTCTTTCCTGCAGTAGTAGGTATAATGGGCATCTAAATTAAAATCACCCATTCCCATCCATTATAATTCACTGATTTCTATGATGTTGATGTTTACTCTTGCCATCTCCTGCTTGACCACATCCAGTTTACCTTGATTCATGGACCTGACGTTCTGGGATCCTATGCAATATTGTTCTTATAGCATCAGATTTTAACCACCAGATACATACACAACTGAGCATCATTTCTGCTCTGGCCCAGCCTCTTCTTTCTTTCTGGAGCTATTAGTAATTGCCTTTTGCTCTTCCCCTGTAGCATATTGGATACCTGAGGACCTGTGGGGCTCATCTTCTGGTGTTATATCTTTTCGCCTTTTCATACTTTCCATGGGATCTCTAAGCAAGAATACTGGAGTGGGTTGCCATTTCTTCCTCCAGTGGACCAGATTTTGTCAGAACTCTTCACTGTTACCTGTCTGTTTTGAGTGTTCCTGCACGGCAGTGCTTCACTGAGTTATGTAAGCCTCATTGCCATGACAGGCTGTGATCCATGAAGGGGGCCTACTTCACATATGATGTTTTTCCACCACAATGCTGTATATTTCTAAAAGTGAGTGCCGATTAAAAAGGTACTACCATACATTCAACTAGTTGATGTTGCATTTACCAAAGACATTAACAATCTCTCTCTAATTAAAATAAAAATATAAAAATATTTCAAATTCTACTTATAAAATATTTACATACCTTTTGAATAGTTGAGTAAAACTTGAAGAGTTCTTGAAGTGAAAAACAGTTTCTTTGAAGAGAGTTTGGGTTTACTTGGAGGTGGAGTGGAGCATCAGGCAACTTCCATCATATTTCAGAGAGCTAGCAAGCTATCAGTATTGTGGATGAACCCTGGTCCCATTTCTTGTTCTTCACCTGGTTGATTATCTTACAAATTTAGATCCAATTATGGGATTGCTTTTGCATTCCAGTCTCCTATAATGTAAAGGACATCTTTTTTGTGTGTTAGTTCTAAAAGGTCTTGTAGGTCTTCATAGAACCGTTCAACTTCAGCTTCTTCAGCATTACTGGTTGGGGCATAGACTTGGATTACTGTGATATTGAATGGTTTGCCTTGGAAATGAACAGAGATCATTCTGTCATTTTTGAGATTGCATCCAAATACTGCATTTCGGACCGTTTGTTGACCATGATGGCTACTCCATTTCTTCTGAGGGATTCCTGCCTGCAGTAGTAGATGTAATAGTCATCTGAGTTAAATTCACCCATTCCAATCCATTTTAGTTCGCTGATTCCTAGAATGTCGACATTCACCCTTGCCATCTCTTGTTTGACCACTTCCAATTTGCCTTGATTCATGGACCTGACATTCCAGGTTCCTATGCAATATTGCTCTTTACAGCATCAGACCTTGCTTCTATCACCAGTCACATCCACAGATGGGTATTGTTTTTGCTTTGGCTCCATCCCTTCATTCTTTCTGGAGTTATTTCTCCACTAATCTCCTGTAGCATATTGGACACCTACCGACCTGGGGAGTTCCTCTTTCAGTATCCTCTCATTTTGGCTGTTCATACTGTACATGGGGTTCTCAAGGCAAGAATACTGAAGTGGTTTGCCATTCCCTTCTCCAGTGGACCACATTCTGTCAGACCTCTCTACCATGACCTGCCCATCTTGGCTGGTTCCAAATGGGAAAAGGAGTACGTCAAGGCTGTATATTGTCACTCTGCTTATTTAACTTCTCTGCAGAGTACATCATGAGAAACACTGGGCTGGGAGAAGCACAAGCTGGAATCAAGATTGCCAGGAGAATTATCAATAACTTCAGATATGCAGATGACACCACCCTTATGGCAGAAAGTGAAGAGGAACTAAAAAGCCTCTTAATGAAAGTGAAAGAGGTGAGTGAAAAAGTTGGCTTAAAGCTCAACATTCAGAAAACCAAGATCATGGCATCTGGTCCCATCACTTCATGGGAAATACATGGGGAAACAGTGGAAACAGTGTCAAACTTTACTTTGGGGGGCTCCAAAATCACTGCAGATGGTGACTGCAGCCATGAAATTAAATACGCTTCCTCCTTGCAAGATAAGTTATGACCAACCTAGATAGCATATTGAAAAGCGGAGACATTACTTTGCCAACAAAGGTCTGTCTAGTCAAGGCGATGGTTTTTCCAGTGGTCATGTATGGATGTGAGAGTTGGACTGTGAAGAAAGCTGAGTGCCGAAGAATTGATGTTTTTGAACTGTGGTGTTGGAGAAGACTCCCGAGAGTCCCTTGGACTACAGGGAGACCCGACCAGTCCATTCTAAAGATTAGCCCTGGGTGTTCTTTGGAAGGAATGATGTTAAAGCTAAAACTGCAGTACTTTGGCCACCTCATGTGAAGAGTTGACTCATTGGAAAAGACTCTGATGCTGGGAGAGATTGGGGGCAGGAGGAAACGGGGACGTCTGAGGATCAGATGGCTGGATGTCATCACCAACTCGATGGATGTGAGTTTGAGTGAACTCTGGGAGATCGTAATGGACAGGGAGGCCTGGTGTGCTGCAATTCATGGGGTTGCAAAGAGTTGGACACAACTGAGCAACTGAACTGAACTGATGGGATTGCTAACTAGTTCAATACCAGCCATAGAGTCCAGTTCATTCAGACCCGGAGTTCATTCAGACTCACGTCCATCGAGTCCGTGATGCCATCCAGCCATCTCATCCTCTGTCAACCCCTTCTCCTCCTGCCCCCAATCCCTCCCAGCATCAGAGTCTTTTCCAATGAGTGAACTCTTCGCATCAGGTGGCCAAAGTACTGGAGTTTCAGCTTTATCATCATTCCTTCCAAAGAACACCCAGGGTTGATCTCCTTCAGAATGGACTGGTTGGATCTCCTTGCAGTCCAAGGGACTCTCAAGAGTCTTCTCCAACACCACAGTTCAAAAGCATCAATTCTTC
>SJYQ01004445.1:726021-736893 GCA_006410935.1 Redunca redunca
ACAGTCTATCCAAAAAAATTCGGTGAATTTTCAAAAATATTCCTTTCACAATACAGTTTGTATAGTTTAGCATTAAAATTATCAAATATAAATTAGCAGATAATATAGTTGTATGGACATCATATTTTTGCTTCAATTACTTTTGCTTAATTTTATTAACTTTAGTGCTACAGAAATGAAAGAGTACCATCAATTTGTTTCTTCCTGTCTGCATATAGTCATCATTTAAAAGAGAACAATATTATACTGACATGTTAAAAAACTAACAGCTAGTTTGAAGTATATATTGAAATTTTTTTTCAAATGCAATCTACTTTCAAAAGATAAAGGTGGTTATTTTGAAAAAACAGTCACATTCAGGTGGACTTGGAAAACAACTTTAAATTTTACTCAAAATATATGAGATGTCATCATTAGCCCTTATCTTACACTTGAAAAATGGAGACAGTTGTTCAGGAAGGGAAATAGAAGTTATTAGATTTTAAGCTCAAGTTTCAAAAGTATTCAAATAAGGCAGGTAAAAAAAAATCCAGATACTGTTCCATTGTCCAGCATAATTTTCATGTCCCCTTATTTCATTAAACATAAATATTATCATTTACAAGAAATAATAGTTTTAGTTGTTTTTTTTTTTCCTAAACACCATGATTCTTGCTTTATAGCTATGAAGGCTCCCCAGCAGTGCCACCTATTTCATAAACTGACCAGCAGTTTCTCTCTTAAAAAGAAAATTCCAATCTATGTGGATTTAAAGAATAAATATCACATATCCTTTGTAAACTATTGTATCACCACCAGGTGTAAGAGATCAGTATTTTGTAATGAAGAAATTCATAGCATTTAACAGCATATTACTGCACTATGATTGGACTGAGAAAAGTACGGGCCTTTGTATACTGATAAATTCTGATAAGATAACCTGAAAAACAGAAGTGGGGGGTAGGAAATGGCAGGAATAAAGCTTGGCTACCTACTAGTAAAATAATTTTGATCAAAACTCACCAGACCTGATACAATTCTAAAGAAACTGATGAAAAGTGCTACCCCTGTCAACTGTAACTTGGATGGTATTGTTTGAGAAAACAAAGAAACTAGTAGCTGCTCTTTATGTGGAATTAAAAACAGAGGGCTTTGTCATTATTTATTAGGCACAGGAAGAAGATTCCTGCTTTATTAAACAAACAAACAAAAACTAGGTTACAAGGGAACCAGTAGCTCCCCAAAATATAGTAGTTAATCTAACCCCTACCCCCAGATGGCCGTGTGTTGTACAGTTTCAGTAAATTCTGACTCAATATTAACTTCAGAAATGAATATACAAAGTAAAACAGTAATAAAAAAACAAGAAAACCCTGTGATGATGACTGTTGCTCGTACAGGAATGACAGTAAGGAACTCTTAAAATTTGCCCGTACACAGCAACAGTGCGAGTGGCATCCATGCCGGGTCCCGTATACATGACCTCTTCAATGCAGGGTAAGGTCCTCTCAGCAGCCACCTGCAAAGAACTGAAGTGTAGTGAATGGGTTGGTACTGTGCTTGGTTCACTGACACCATAGGAACAGTGGCCCATGCCATTAATATGTGTTGGCTGAATACTAATCTTGGGAAACGCTTAGTCCCTAGATTATTTTCTTAACAAGCAGTTTCTCATGAACAAGGTCTGGTCAGCAGTAAACTAGAATGAATCTCAACCTGACCTCCTTGGCTTTTAGGACATGTTAATTCTTTGCCTCTTTTTAAAACCTCAGTGTTGTTTGATAGGCAGCCACTACAATAAATCCTCCCCCCTTTCAACTTATTTTCTTTTCCCTAAGGTTGGACCCTATGTAAACCTAAAAACATATGATAACTTTATATACAACGTTTCTCAAAGTGCAAAATGTGTTACATATAGTTTCATAGGCTTCATTTACACACAGCATTTTATACAATACAGTATTTTGCAATTTCTGTTCATAAATTTACAGCACTTAACAGACACCTACAGTTGACCCTTGATCAATGTGGGTTTTGAACTACATGAGTCCACTTATATGTGGAGATTTTAAAAAAGTGAATCCTATAGCACTACATGATCCGAACCTACAAATGCAGAGGAATTTCAGTTATGGGGGCTGACTACAAATTATACACAGATTAACACACTAACCCCTACCCCATGTTGTTCAGGGGTCAACTGTACTTCGAAAGGTTGGCCACTCAAAGTAACCCAATGCCTTCCTATGCAAGGTTAACAGAGCTGAACTGTACAAGCTTTGTTCAGACCACAACACAGTGAATCTTACACTTATCACATATATACATATATATTAATAGTTTAAAATGCTCTTTAAATGGTTAAGGATAGCTAAACACATCTCTCCTAGCATAAAATACAGTTTTGTTTCAGACACTGTACACAATATTAAAAAATAATTTGTAGGACAAGTCATTTCATTTCCTTCTGCACCACCTGCTCAGCCTGTAACTCTTTTGGAAGTGTTCTTGATCGCTGGAGAACCACGCTAAGCTCTTCGATGACCTTTGGCGGTAACTTATTATTGCAGTCCAAAGTATCTTTGCCATTCCTGTCCTCCGTCTTCCTCAGTGTCTTTAGGCCTTTATGGCCTTTCTGTCGCCCTGGAAAGACCTCAGCCTCTGTGTCCTCCAGACAGTTGAAACTCCGGTGTTTTTTTGTTCGATTTCGAAGTTTCTCGTCCTTGTGCTCCAGGCACTGGGCCACGATGGAGGCTTTCTCCTTTAAGGTGCCATCTCCACCTTGGTCACGCTTTGCGCCGAGCCGCAGCCTTTCGAGTTCTGCCTTTGCACTCTTAAAATAAAACAAAAACATGTCAGGGGGGGCAAGATCTGGCCTACTCTGCTTAAAGAATACAGGGCACAGAGAAGTTGATGCTTCTTTTATTAGAGTTTATTTCTATGACTTAGGTTCTAACTTGACTTTTGGCATTAGCAGCAGGTCTGAATTTATAGACGGATCTGAGAGCTACAAAACCAACTGAAATGGAGATCACGGAAATTCATTTTAACAAGCATTTAACATACCACTTCAAAGATATCTTTCAAGCAGGTTATTCAAATTGACTCCCATTTTAAACTTGCCTCTTTCAATTCACTGCTGCTTGGATGTGTCACATGTTCATGCATCTATAATTCCTACAGTGTTGTACCCGAAATACAGAGGAAAACGGGGGTCTCTGTGGCCATAAGTCCTGGAAATACACTTTGTAATAGATCCCTCTTTGAAATTCACAATACATATTAAAGAAGCTGAGAAATGCTTCATCAGAAAAACCTGTTCAACTTATTTTTTTTCTCCTCCAAAAATATTTGACTCGTGCAATCTTTTCCCCATATAATGCCTATTAGAATCCTACAGATATTTGTGAAAACACTGAAAGAAATATATAGTTGTGTATTAAAACCCACAGGTGTACTTTCATAACTAGTGTCAATGGCATCTTGTGACTGGGCAAGTATTGACGTTCAGAACTCTCATTAGATTCTCAAAGGGGATTGCAACCTAACCAAATGTAAGATAAGAGAATGAACAACAGAGAAGCAAGCATCTCATTGGTATGGAGCTACAGAGAAAGGCTACCCAAAAAACTGAGTTGAGGGAAGTGGGAAGGCATAAGTCATTTTCTTTTCACAAGCAGGAGTTGAAGGAATTTCTTCAAAATTTCCTCATAAAAACTGCAAAGCACAAAGAAATCCAAGGAAAATTTCTTATTGTATTATAAATGTTTGAGAGAAAGATGAAATGAAAATGGTGATGTAACATGGAGAATGGGACTGTTTGCAGATGGCAAGTAGAAGTATGTGTGCTTACCCATTCTTAGGGAAACACCAAAAAATTAACTGAACAACAATCGACAAATACACACACACACTCCAGAACCTTTAAAAGATACCTACATCCAAAGACAAAAAACCACAATGAGATGGTAGGAAGAGTATAATCGATAAAATCAAATCTCATATCTACTGGGTGGGTGATGTACAAACAGGAAAATAACTATACCGAAGAAGTTCTCCCACAGGAGTAAAAGTCATGAGCTTCACATGAGGCTTTCCAACCAACGGGTCTGTCTATGGGAAGAGGAGCCCCCAAAGGATCTGGCTTGGAAGGCAACATGTTCTTGGGTTGGAAGAATCAATATTGTTAAAATGACTATACTACCCAAAGCACCGGTATAGCACAGGGAACTCTGGTCAATATTCTGTAATAACCTAAATGGGAAAATAATTTGAGAAAGGATACATATATATGTATGGCTGAATCACTTTGCTGTACACCTGAAACACAATATTGTTAGTCAAATATACTCCAATATAAAATAAAAAAATACTACTTTGAAAATAATGAAACTAGCATAAACAGGATGTCCAATGTAATGTTCAAAGGGCAACAGCTCACCTCCTTATTTTCCTCCATAGTGCTCTTTCTAATATACTAAATAAGCTATTCATACCTCTTGTGATTGTCTGAATGCAGCTCTAAACTCAACACAGTGCAAGGAGGGTTTTGTTTTTAGCTTTTGTTTGATTTGTTCACTGATGAATGAACTTATCACAGTGCCTGCAGATGGGAAATTACCAACAAATATTTTCTGAATAACAGATGAAGAAAAATTAAAAAAATTCAAAGGTATAATATTTTATCATATTCTGTTTTATCTTCCTAAATTCCAGCAGATTGGGACATAATTTTACAATTTGAAATTTTCTGATAAGCTCATGATTAGAGAAATACTTCTACTCTAAATGTGATCAAAAGAAATATTTACTTGTTTAGTATCTAGCTTAATTCTAAAGTTTCATTAGAATGTGTTAGAATGGCTACACAGCCATGTGAATGTAATTAATGAATTGTGCATATAAGCTGGTTAAAATGGAAAATGTATTTTATCACAGTACAAAAAGAAAAATGAGAGGATTAGTAAAAATTATGGCTATTTAAACATAAGTATGTGATGGGGAGTTTATAAATCAATATGAATCTTAAAGTTTCATTTGGTATCTTCAGTTCAGGTAGGTTCAGTCTCAGTCATGTCCAACTCTTTGTGATCCTATAAACTGCAGCACGCCAGGCCTCCCTGTCCATCACCAACTCCCGGAGTTTACCCAAACCCATGTCCATTGAGTCGGTGATGCCATCCAACCATCTCATCCTCTGTCGTCCCCTTCTCCTCCTGTCCCCAGTCCCTCCCAGCATCAGTCTTTTCCAATGAGTCAGCCCTTTGCATCAGGTGGCCAAAGTATTGGAGTTTCAGCTTCAACATCAGTCCTTCCAATGAACAACCAGGACTGATCTCCTTTAGGGTGGACTGGTTGGATCTCCGTGCAGTCCAAGGGACTCTCAAACGTTTTCTCCAACACCACAGTTCAAAAGCATCAATTCTTCAGCACTCAGCTTTCTTCACAGTCCAACTCTCACATCCATACATGACCAATGGAAAAACTGTAGCCTTGACTAGATGGACTTTTGTTGGCAAAGTAATGTCTCTGCTTTTGAATATGCTGTCTAGGTTGGTCATAACTTTTCTTCTAAGGAGTAAGCATCTTTTAATTTCATGGCTGAGTCACAATCTGCAGGCATTTTGGAGCCCCCCAAAATAAAGTCTGCCACTGTTTTCCCATCTCTTTGCCATGAAGTCATGGGACCAGATGTCATGATCTTAGTTTTCTGAATGTTGAGTTTTATGCCAACTTTTTCACTCTCTTTCACTTTCATCAAGAGGCTCTTTAGTTCTTCTTCACTTTCTGCCATAAGGGTGGTGTTATCTCCATATCTGAGGTTATTGCTATTTCTCCTGGCAATCTTGATTCCAGTTTGTGCTTCTTCCAGCCCAGCATTTACAGAAGTTAAATAAGCAGGGTGACAAAATACAGCCTTGACATACTCCTTTCCCAGTTTGGAACCAGTCTGTTGTTCCATGTCCAGTTCTAACTGTTGCTTCCTGACCTGCATACAGGTTTCTCAAGAGGCAGGTCAGGTGGTCTGGTATTCCCATCTCTCTTGCAGAATTTTCCACAGTATATTGTGATCCACACAGTCAAAGGCTTTGGCATAGTCAATAAAGCAGAAATAGATGTTTTTCTGGAACTCTCTTGCTTTTTTGATGATCCAGCAGATATTGGCAATTTGATTTCTGGTTCCTCTGCCTTTTCTAAAACTAGCTTGAACATTGGAAGTTCAAGGTTCACATATTGCTGAAGCCTGGTTTGGAGAATTTTAAGCATTACTTTACTAGCATGTGAGATGAGTGCAACTGTGTGGTGGTTGGAGCATTCTTTGGCATTGCCTTTCTTTGCGATTGGAATGAAAACTGACCTTTTCCAGTCCTGTGGCCACTGCTGAGTTCAAGGGTCAATATGGAGTGCTTTTATAGATCATCATGACATTTCTTTTTTCAACTATTGGCAGAAAGACATGGGGACTCTGGTGTAGTATTTAGAGGTCAAGTATGGCCTTCTCAGGTGGTGCTAGTGGTGAAGAACCTGCTTGCAAATGCAGGAGATAATAAGAGATATGGGTTCGACCCCTGGGTAGGGAAAATCCCCTGGAGAGGGTATGGCAACCCACTCCAGTATTCTTGCCTGGAGAATCCCAATGGACAGAGAAGGTCTTGCGGGCTATAGTCCATAGGGTCGCATAGTCAGAAATGACTGAAGTGACTTAGCACACACTAGTCATCTAGTCTCTTCAATACAATCATCCTTTTTTGTCATTTTTACTTTTATACTTTCCCCTATACTACCTTATTGAAATTTCCATTGTGCTATCAGTTACCTCAATTCTATGACTAACTTCTTTACTCCTCAATATCTCTTGACTATTTCCTGTTGGTGTAACTGAAGTCCATTTCATTCTTGAGCATACCAATTTAGCATACACACATGCATTGATACATATAGTGCTAAAATTTCAATTAAAACTATGATATTAAACTAAATAACATAACCTTATTATATGAAGGTGGGGAGGGGTGGTGAAATTAATTGATAAAAATCAAGAGGATGTGAAAGTGATGCTTTGTATGATGATATGGTATGTGGAGTGCCTTGTGTGTTGTGGGGAAAGCCAAGGGCATTGATACCATGGGGGAAAAAAGGCATCCATTATGTGCTTCACTGTCCTTAAGGTATTAATAATTCAAAAAGAAAGATTGATAAGCTATGAAATTAGGAAAGCAGAGGTGTTGGTCCAGAGGATGCCAGTTTGTGTCAGAGAAAACTGAAAATGAGGATCTGAAATGGAGTTCATCTCTCAGCAGAGAGAATACTACCCTATGAAGTAAGGGCTTTTTATTATCCCTAGGAGCTTACAGATAAAAGCTGAGCACAATGTAAACAATAAGTTAAGAAGGTACCCGAGAGGAAGTAGGAGAGCCAAAGGTATCATTTAGCTTGTATATTCTTAAGCACTGTTTGCCTCTTCATGTATGATTTGTCAACAACTTACTTCCTCTGGCTTACTCACTAGCTCACTACTAATTTACTCAATTAATTTTAGAAGTCATTTCCTCCAGGAAGCCTTCCTTGCTTGGAGGAGGTATTCTCATACAACTTTAAATGAACCTCTTGAAAGCAAGACAGCTCATGAAATGGGAAGTTCCAAATGCACCAATCTGTCAACAATTTGTTTGAGAAGCAATTTTCTTGACTATATCCATTGATTGACTTTAGACTGTATTAAGCTAGCTAGTAATATTGTCATTTATTAATATACTTGCATATTTACTTCAGTTCAATAAAAAATACTTTATTTGGTTTGTGTGAAAACTTGCAATTGTAAGTTTTCTTTTTTTAAACTTTAATGGTTTTTAGTGAAAAACATTACCATATAAAACATTATTTATTACTGAAAAACATCAAATATTTAAAATTTTTCTTTGTCAAAATTGTTGAATTCCCACACTTACGAAAAAGCTTGGTTTAGTTTACTAACAAATTTTCTAGAAATTAATATTTCATAAAATTGTTTTCAAAGACTTTGAAATCAATTTGGTTATAGTTTTTGTTCATCAGTTTTCTGATCTCAAGAATGTTAAAAAAAAATTGCCTCTGAAATTCTGGATTTGAGGTTAAGTAACAAACTACTGTATATTCAATCATCTCAATTCTATACTGGATACTGGTTAATGTACTTTGATCCTAAAATTTACTTTTGCTTTGCTCCATAATTGATTCTGAGGCAATGTCAGGAGAAGCTAGGGTCACAGCAGGGCATATCTATTCCCTGCATTTCTATGTCCCCTAACCTGGGTTCCCAAACATGACTCTTAAAATGAAGATTCTAGATTATCTGAGGAATCCACAGTTCTGCAAAGCAGTTATTATAAGGAAGAAAAACTTGTAAGTGCAAAATGGCAGAAGGGACAAGCTCCTGAGTTCTTGCTGTCTTATTCTTCTCTTTGATTACATCAGCACAGTAGGCAACAAAGGAAATACACCATTATTTTCAAAGTTTTATCTTTTAGACAAAAGGGATAGTACAGTGGGATAAATGTTTAAGGAAAGATAGTCATGGAAAAACACTTTTTGTTTTGAAGGACTCATTTAATGCACATTAGCTGCAAACTGTCTGATGAGTTTTGAGATTTACAGCCTGTGTCTTTGTCTGAATCAAGACCAATGCTACCTATGTTCACCCTACCCTTCAAAGTGAGAAGGAAAACACAGTTTTCATGAAAGATGCCAAATCTTCTTTATTGATGCTCAAAGGTCATCCTACCGTTCCTTAAATTAGCTGAGTTAATAGGTTCCCAAACCACTGGAATTTGATTGTGTTACTGTAAGTCTTGTTACCATGGCTCCTGACATATTCTGCCCTGGGCTCATTGTAAGGAGGTTACAAGTGTACTTGTAAGGCTAATTTGAGACTGATTTTTACCACCAGAAACTTCTGTATACATATTTAACATTCTTGGCCACTTTAGGGATTAAAAAAAAGCTAAGGGGCATCATGCATATTTAATTGAGTGATCAATAGTATTATTAAAATTACTTTAATTTAAGTTAACAATATAAAACTTCAAAGAGTGGCTTAGGATTATTCATACAGTTTGATGGATGTGATTTTTATAGTTTTACTATTTTTACTGCACTCTTCCAAGTGATTATTACTGTGCTCTTGAAACCAATGAGGTAACTGATGCATTTAACCACATTAAGACATAAGAAAACAAATGTTACTATGATTAATGTAAAAACAAACATTCTAATCTTACCTCAGTCTCTCTCCGGGCTTGGGTTGCATTTCTGTCATGCTGGATGGGAATCAGAGGCAAACCTCCAATTTTGGGATTTTTGGTTATAGAACGTTTTCGTTCCTTTCCAGCTGGTGGCCATATATCATTTTCATGCTGTGGAAACACAATTTCTTGCTGTGGGTGTGTGACTTTATTATGTGGTCCACCAAGTTTATAGTCACTGGGCTCCTTTCCCATCTATCCAAGTCAGGTGATCCGCTTTTCACGAGAAGGTTGTTTGTAATTATGATGTTGATTCTCGTGGTAGCACCACTTGAGGATGTAAAACTCTTAAGTGAACTGAGCTTTGAGGTCTCAGTTCAATTTCTAAGCTTCAGAAATATGCCTTCTATACTACTTATCAAACCAAAAGGGGGGGAAATATTTATAGAAACCAGTAAATCTCTTTGTAGAAGAAAAAGAATATACCTCTCTACATTTCTAGGCCCTGTAATCAAAATAACTACACATTCATTTTCTCTTACCACTGAAGATAACTTTTAGTGTCAAAATAATTTGACATTATATATACCCTCAAGTCAACCTAAGGCATGGCTAGCAGAAAAATTATCTTTATTTTATGACCTTTTGAAAAATGTTTCATTTTCACCTAATTGAATTCCAAAGAAATGTTACCTTGTACACAAACATTTCTACTGAAAATCATTTTACAACAGAGTGTGTATTTGTGCTCAACTTGTTGACTACATATTCTGGCCAGTGAGCAATTATAGATATGACTGGAAAAAAAGTAATTTTGCAAAGGGGGAAAATACCCATGGGTAAAAATATAAGCTCTTGAATGATAAATCCTTAAGCTATACATATAAAAGAAAAATCTTTTAAAGACTTTTATACTCCTCAGGGTAGATTAATTTTTCAGAAACTGGGAGAAACAAATCGATTTTCAGACAGCATTCTATGAAAGAAATACAAAATATCAACCACACACAATGAGAAGTTTACAGATGTTATGATGAAATGAAAACCATCTGGTAAACTATATCACTAAATGCCTACTCATTTTTCCCTCTACTCAAGACTGAGCAGAGTCATATTCTTATGTTGCAATTAGTATTTTAATGTCCTGTTTTATAGCAAAAGAACTATTTCAACAAACTTTATACTTACTATAAAACAGCAGCTAAGTTATATTGAAGGGCATACTGCTACACTTTGTGCTTACCAATATACAGATATTCTCATTTCGTCCTTAAGGATCCTACAGTGTATGTCCTGTTATTAGTAGAGTTATTGCTTAGGCATCAAATCTACCCTTGAGTTTCAGTGGAGTGCTTACTTTGGTTCAGCAAATCTGCAATGGTTATGCAATATTTCAATCAGGAAGTTACAAGTTTCATATTTTTATATCACAGTTTTAAACTCGGTAAAATAACTCATATTACAGAACTGGGACATTCCCAACATGTAAAGCTGGAAAGAAACTGATGGGAAGGAATTAGGTAACCCTATGAATGAATGCCTAGGCTTTTACTCACTGCTGTATAGTATATGTATTAAATAGTATTATTGCAAGAAATCTAAGAGCAAATGTAGTTTCTAAACACACTTTTTTTTCTGACATGATATATATATATATATATATATATATATA
>SJYQ01004445.1:736917-801059 GCA_006410935.1 Redunca redunca
TCCAAGAGGTAGCAATATTTTCCCCACCACAAATCTTAAGACATAAGTAATATGTTCTGATATCATTTATAGTTATGTATGAAGTGAAGTCACTCAGTCATGTCCGACTCTTTGTGACCCCATGGACTGTAGCCTACCAGGCTCCTCAGTCCACGGAATTTTCAAGGCAAGAGTACTGGAGTGGGTTGCCATTTCCTTCTCCAGGATAAGTGACTTCAAAAAATCATACTGCATGGAGCATATAGATGAGGATCTTATTATTATAACCAGTGATCACACCCTCAAATCTTCATTCCTGCCTCTCACTTTCTTTTTCTAATTTTTCCCCATGGCTTTACTGAGGTATAACTGACAAATAAAAGATGTTTAAAGTGTATGGCATGATGACTACATGCATACACTGTGAAAGGATTCCCCTCATCGAGTTAATCAACATATTGATCACCTCACATATGTATTTACCACCCCCCGCCACTGGCTTTTTGGTTAGAATATTTGAGTTCTATCCTCTTAGAAAATTTAAATTTTATAATACAGTGTTATGAACTGCACTCATCATGTCACCTATTAGATCCTCAGATTTTATTCATCATGTATCCAAAAGTATATACCCTTTCACCAACCTCTTACTCCCTCCCCCTACATCCCCTGGAAACCACTGTCATATTCTATGGGTTTGACTTTTATGTGGGATACAATTGCAATAATTGTCTGGCTAGATTCATTTAGCATAATGCCTTCCAGGTTCATTCATCTTGTCCCAAATGATAGAGTTCCTTTTTAGGGCTGAATAATATTCCACTGTATATATGTATGAATACACATTGTCTTTATCCATTCATCCATCCATAGGTTATTCCCATACCATGCCTATGGTGAATAATACTGCCATTAACAAGGTTCTGCCCCTCAATTTCTGACCTTGACATCTTTCCAGATAACTTAGTTTAGCTTTGTTCACTCTGAATATACCTTAGACTTCTTGAGACCTATCCATTCTACTTTTCACATTTTCTCCCACTTCTTTCACAGTCTGGCTTAGATTTCATGGTCAGTCAGTATACCCACCTCCTTATAAATCAAGGCTGGGTGCTTCTCCTATCACACTTGCCTGATAAAACCCCAAGCATAGTAAAACCCAGTTCTACTTACTCTGTGGGTACCTCCAAATTAATGGAGGCAGAAAAAGAACAGATCAGTCTGGAGATTCATCTCACTTTAAATTTATCCTAAAATTTCAAATGAGCCTTCAGCACTCCCTGGACATTCTCCTATAGTACAACTAGCTTCCTAACTCTCTGAAGGTAATTTCTCACCTTTTATTCTGTTTCCCAGACTCACATGTGGTGACCTCACTGATATAATTGAAAAATTATTAGTAGTCATTCAATTTCATTTTCTCACCATGAGATGTACCAATCTCTCTGCATCTCTAGCCATATAAACAAGGCTTCCTTCCCTTCCAATAACTATTTGCTTTGAATATAAATAACTCTTCCCCAGTCATATCTATAATTGCATAGTGGGTCAGAATATATAGTCAACAATCCGAGAACAAATGTCACACACTCTGTTGTATAATGAATTTTTTCTGCAATGATGAACACATGCAGTTGCTCACATTGCTTCACATCTGCTCAAGGCCCCTGCTGGTTTAATAGTCTCTCTTCTGATTCCTTGATAGAATTCTCTGCACCTATCACCTGGTTTTCCTGCTTTCTCAAAGCTACTCATTTCTTTTGCTCAATTTTTCTCTTCTGTTTGACCTTTAAAGTTTGGGATGTCCTAGGGCTTATTTGTCTGACCTCCCTCTCTTGATAAAGCCCTCCCCTCTCCAATTTTGTATTCTAATATTAGAATAATTCTAATATTTTCTCTGTATATTCTATTTCACTGTAGCCTCTCATGGCATTTAATACAATCCAAATGCTGCCTTCTGTCAAATTTACATTTCAGCCCTAAAGTTTTGCCTGAATTTTTGATCCATACATCTAAACCCGCTACTCAACTTATCCACTTGTATGTCCAATGAGCATCTCAAATTTCCTGTGGCCCAAATAGAACCCTGTCTTCTTCTGCACTTCTGATAATATCACTTATATTCACCAGCTGCCAGAGGCCAAATGACTAGGACTCTTCATTTCTATTCCTCTCAAACTGCTATAGCTGATCAATTTTTAAGACTTACTGGCTCCACCTTCAAATATTCCTGAATCTGAGTATGTCTTACCTGATCCCTTGTTACCTAATCTGAGCTGCTGTCTTCTTCCACATGGCTGTTCTTCCTGCTTCCCATCTTTGACCCCTAAAGTGTAGCTTAGCACAGGAACCATAATTACTTTTTCCCCATAGTAAGACCTGATTATATCTTTCCCTGTTTCCCACTAAAACTCCTAAACTGGGTCTACATCATCTGTCTCCTGCCTTCCTCATCTCTTATGTCCTCTCCAAGAAAGGCTTTCCTGATGTTCATGGCATAAGTCAAGATTATGTCCTGGCTGGCCCATCCCCTGGAATGCTCTGACTGTCCTACATACTTGGCTTCCTTATTTCAGATAGGTCTCAGCATACCTGTCAGCTACTCAAAAGGTGTCCCTTGAGAATCCTTCTCAATTAATGCCCTCCTTATATCAGTCACACTGGTTTTCCTTTCCCTGGCTTATTTCATTATTTTACCACACTAATATCTATTTGAAATTTTACCTGATTATTCTCTTTACTAGTTTAGAATACTAACTTGAGCATGTGCTTTGTAAAATGTACTGGATCCTGTGATGCAGGTAAACATGTAGTTCTAGTAAGACTGAGTCCTTCCTCTCACGGGGTTTACATTTTAGTAGGAAAGACAGACATAAGAAACTTAAATACACAAATGCTTTTTAGTTAGTATTACAATGTTCAAGTACAGGATGCTGAGGGTTCCTACAGCTCTAAGGTGTAATTGGTCTGAAGGTCAGGGAAGATTTTTTCTGAGGCTGTGACAGGTAAGCTGAAGACTTTTGTTGAGGCAGGGGTGAGAATGGGAATGGATATTAGAAAAGTATTCTGGGCACCAGGAAGAATTCATTGTTCACTGTTGGGTTTTGTGTGTGTGTATTAACATATATATTAACGTTTGCTACATTCCTGTCTCTTTCCCCGTGGAGGTGAACCATTAAATCCTCAGATCCAAAAGGACCTTTGTGTTTACCTTAATCCTAAGAAGTGGAATGAACTGAAGAAATGTAATTGGACTGAGTCTCTGGGGCCAGCACAACAAGGGACAGGCGAGGCAAGGAGAAATAACTTGGTGGTGAGAGCAACCCTGGTTTCCTGGCTATTTACACCTTGATTTTCAACTATAGCATCTAATGACTTCAGTCATAAAAATGAAAACATCAATTTAATTGTGCCATAACCAGATACTGTAACAGTTTTAGACTCTATGGTTCTAATTTTACTATTACTTCAAGCCTACTTTCATTAAAGACTTGAATATCTAAATTTTTAAACAGTCAGAAAAAAAGAAAAGGCTCTAAAAAGTTAGCCACTGGACTTTTTCTAGAAATGTATTCCCATGTAGTAGTAGTAGGGTCAGGCTGAGAAAAGCAGTGTTTATTAACCACTGGAAAGGTTAATAAATTAAATGAACAGAGAAAATGGTTTTCAAAACAAATAAGGACAAGATCTGAGGGTGAATTAACTTCTCACTTGTAAGAGAAACAGGGAAGCACACTCTTGGTAATAAAGAGTGGCAACTTAATCGTTACCAGTGAATTTCAATGCTGGGGAAGCACTGCTGGGAGTCTGGCCAGACAAGGCTGGGGACGAAACCAGTCCTATTAATGGGACTATTTTATCCTTCACTGCAAGAGTGAGTCCTCCAGTAGGGAGGAGACTAAACGGGAAATTGAAGGTAGGTGTTGGCCTCTGAATTAAACCACTAACTAAATGTATGGTCCTAAGCAAATTATCCAGCCTTTTGTAAACTTTGTTTTTTCATCTATAAGCAGTGTCATGCACAATTCACTGAGAGGAAAATACATGAATTACACAGTGTGTATTAAAGAAATGTAGGTTCTCATCCTTGTTTTTGGAAAAGCAGGAGCCCATGGGGAGAACAGGAAGGAAAACAGCAAATAAGATCATCTATACCATTTTTTCTAGATGATCTTATTTGTAAAGCAGAAATAGACATACAGACACAGAAGAAATACATGAATACCAAGGGGGAAATGAGAGTGGGTTGGAGTGGCATGGGAGGAATTAAGAGATTGGGATTGACACAATGTGTAGAGGAGGTAACTGATGAGAACATACTGGATAGCACAGGGAACTCTACTTAATGCACTGTGGAAACATGAATGGGAAGGGAGCGCAAGAGAGAGTATATGCATGGTGATTAACTCTGCTATAGAGGAAAATAACAGACATTGTAAAGCAATTATCATGTAAGAAACGAATCGCCAGTCTATGTCCGATGCAGGATACAGGATGCTAGGGGCAGATGCACGGGGATGACCCAGGGGGATGTTATAGGGAGGGAGGTGGGAGGGGGGTTTGGGAATGCATGTACACACGTGGTGGATTCATGTCAATGTTTGGCAAAACCAATACAGTATTATAAAGTAAAATAAAGTTAAAATAAAAATTAAAAAAAAAAACTTGGAAAAATGAACTCATTTTCCAAACAGAGATCCAGTGGGACTCTGGAGGACAAGAGCTCAAACAAGCCTCTCTTTTTCATTCCACCATCTTGAAGCCAGACGCCACCCCAAGCTGAGGAGCCGCTGGGCTGGGGAGAAAAGATGCCTCGACAAAGAGTAAACTTTCTCTTACAGAATAGTGGGTAAATCTGGGTCCTCGTGTATTTAAAAAATCATGAATGAGAAAATGAAAGTATACACAAAAGACTCATTAAAAATTCTTTGGAAACTACCACCACCCTAACATTTCCTATAAACAGTTGTCACACTTTACTAGATAGTTGAAATAGGTATCATACCTGGGCGATAAAGATATTGGCCATCCACTCCGTTTGAGTTTGTGAACTCTCACAACACAGGTGCCTATAAGACAAGGTTTATAAATAAATAATTCAGAAGGACAAAGGAATTTTCCAGTGTATTTGGCAAGCAAGTGATTAAGTGATCAGAAATCTCTTTGGGTTTCTCCTAATTAATGACATCATGCAATCAAAATGGAAGTATTTCAGTACAAGTTGCTTCAGGCTTCTGCTATCAAAACAGTAGTATAAATACGCTAGTTTAACCAAAATATAGCTAAAGGCTTTGATAACTGCCAAAAAATGATAAGCGGTATTTTTTGGAAATGCAGAAAAGTCAGTGTCATTTGCTTTTTCAGGTACATGATGGTAAAATACTTTTTCCCACAGAAACTGAGCCTAAGAAGAAAAAATGTGTATATTATCTGTGAGCAGATTTTTTAGACAGTCACAGTCCATGTGATTATAAACATTAATACCCAAGACTCATGAAAAATGAGCTAAATGAAAAAAAACAAAACCACTGCATGTCCAATAACACTGATTCAGTAACCTATTGAAAACCTACACAAAACAGAGATCTTGCCTTCAAGGTTCGCATGGTCTATCAGGAAAGCCAGGAATGTAAACAAACTATAATACAGCAAGGGAAAAAAAAGTAAAGTTGAACACAGAAACAGCACAATTGGGGATGAGGTGGAAAATCTTGTAACTGACAGTAGAATGGCATAATTTCAAAGTAGTTGTTTTCATATCCTTATTAATAATTTAGAAAAATGTTAGAATGAAACTTCTAAAAATAATCCTTGCTTCTTTCATTAGATTCTCATGAAGACAGTTGTCCCTTCTTATTGCCATGTCCAAGAAAACTGTTCCTTCTACAAATCATTTTAGTTATGGATCCGCCAGCACAAAATACTGTAGATATAAAGAAATGTAAAGAAGAAATAAATTGATTAGAAAGGAAAGTTGTCTGATAAGATTTTCTCCCTCATTTCAGCTATGGTTTGAATAAAAAATGACAGCGGAGTCTGCCAGATCAGCAGGAAGAAGATAAAAGTGATGAGGGAAGGGGGAGCTTACACTATGGAAGAAGGTTCAGTGAAGACAGCACGGATATTAAACATATGATATGAAGCAGGAAGGCATGTATAGTGAATTAAAAACAGATTGTTTTATCATTAAGTAAAAATGTGGGAAAGTCATGGGAGATACATATTAAACGATTTCGTGTGCTGTGCCAATACTCCTATACTTTATCCTACTTTTTAGGATTCACAGATGAGTTAAAGCAGAAAAGAAATATGATACATTTTAGAAAATCTCTTCAGTGCTGGGTGGAGAATGTGCTGGAAAGAAAAAGCAAAGTCAGAGGCATGAAGAGCACTTAGGACTCCTGGACTGATCCAAGCAGATGGACGAAGGCTCCAAGGATAGAGGGTATGGGTGGATCAGGGAATTAAGAGGTAGATCTGGTATGGACTAGACACAGGGAGATGAGGGAGAAGGAGACATCTAGTCCAACCTCTATGGAGAGTGGCTAGATCCTGGTGACATGAATGGAAAGAAGTACTCTACAGAAAGAACCGGTTTGAAGCCAAGGACTTTTCCTTAAATTTGAGTTTTGGAGAGTTCTTATCCTTAATTTAAAACTGAATTTTGTCTGCTTATCCCTTAAAACCAGAGATTCCCCATTTATATAATAACTTGTAAGAAATCATGTGTAGTTTTTCTTGAGGTGGTGGCAAATAGGATACATGAGACTTAAACAGACCTAAACCCTGAAGCAAACCTCCTTTTCTGTTTGTAGGCTCAAGGTATTTAGAAGAGTTTAACTTCACCTAAAAGAAATGTTTCTTGTATCTAGATCTATCTGCAAACATTATTTACTGCCATTATCATCAATATATCAAATCCAAAACCTGTAAGCTGTTAACTTACCAGTGATGTTTTTCAGAATATGCTGTCAATCCCCAACTGCATTGTATCGGGAGAAAAAAAAACATATACATATTAAAAATGATTCATTTTACGAGACAGTACATGGGATGAAATTTTAAGGAGGTAATGTTTAATGGTGGGAAAGCATAACAGGATTGATATCCACAAGTGATGATTCTCTGGGTATGATACATCTAGAGGTAAACGATGGATATTGAGGGATTTGGCTATAAATTTATAGATATGTTGAAAGGATACAGGCGAAGGGGTCTCATGAGGTTATGAGGCAGCGGGGATATTCTGGGCTGAGTAAGGACAGATGTCTAGAAAAATGGCCAAAATAATATACACATATTGACTTACTGATATTGTGAGAAATTTTAAAGAATGTACCAGCCACAACACAGGTTCATGTGCTGGGCTAAGAAATTAAGCACAGAGGCAAAAGTGAGTACACTTTCAGTAATAGAATCTGAAATCATATCTAGTTCATTAAAATGATGTTTCATGATATTAAAAGTATTCGTACAAACTTTAATTAGCTAATCAAAGTAATCTGTGATGAATAAGTATGGTATAACTCAAATGCTGGGTTGATTCAAGTGCTAGTGAGAAGAATAATGTTTAAAGAGTCTACTTTCTCTCTACCACCCATGTGCTGTGAGGTTTTACCAAATTCAGTAAAACAAAGAGGGCAAATTATAGAGCCAGGACCAAGATGTTCTAAAAGCAACAAATATCATATATTAATGCATATGTATGGGATCTAGAAAAATAGTATTGATGAACCTGTATATGAAGAAGAAATGGAGATGCAGATGTAGACAATGGACTGGTGGACACAGCAGGGGAAGGAAGGACAGACTGAGAAAGTAATATTGACATATATACACTATCATGTGAAAAATAGGTAATTGGTGGGAAGCTGCTATATAACACAGTGAGCCCAGCCTGGAACTCTGTGACAACCTAGAGGCATGGGATGGGAAAAGGAAANAGGATGGAGGGCAGCATTTTTCTTCCTCTGGGTAGACTGACCGACTGGAACATTCTGTGACTGAGCAGGGAATGGAATGTGGAGAAACCCATGTACTTCCCAGTTGTGAGGGCCTTCTGGGGATTTCTTGTTCTACACAAAAGAGATGCAGTTCCCCAGGAGCTTGACTTGAGTGGAAACATCATCATCTCTCTGTATCCACCCACCCAGGTCCCCTGCCACATGTTTGTGGCAACTTAAGGAATCTGTCTAAAGCTTAGCTTATGAAGAGTCAGACTAATGCCATTGATCCCTAAATCCTTGGACAGGTTTTCCTGTAACTTTCTCTACAGCTCTGTCCTTCCAAGCTTTACCTTGTTGGAGGCTTCATCTTCTTTTTCACTCCAAGATAAAACTTCACTGAACTGAGAGAAAACATTTTGTCAGGTTTGCTACTCTGTAAAAGAAAACAAAATAATTTGCAATTAAACAGATTTTATAAATGTCCTTTTATTTTCCTTGAGTATTAAGAATAGAGTTTAGAATGTTTAGTTTCACAAATATTTCATGAATGTCATACCAAATTTTTGGTAAATGAAGATTGTGTTGGTTACAATATTATAAATTTAAATAAATGATCCTGGATATATATGTATGATTATATATGTGTGCATATATATGTACAAACATACACAGTAACTCCTTATTCAAAACACCTGGGACTTATAAGAACTGATGATGGTTTTTTTTCATATTTAAAAAATACATATAGAGTATATTTTCTAACTCCACAATATCATCAGTGTTATCTGGGGTAGCACCCACCCTATATTCAAATAGATTCATATTCTCTACAAAAATGCATGACATTTCATATAATGTGAATAAATAAAGGCCATAAGTATTGTTATGGTCTGAATGTTCATATCCACCGCCCCCCCCAAACTAAAATATAATCCATAGCATGAAGGTATTTGGAGGTGATGGCTTTGGGTGTTTAATTGAGTCATGAGATTAACTCTGTTTTCACTACATGAGGATATGAGAAGTGGGCAGTCTACAATCTGGAAGAAGATTCTAACTAGAACCTGACAACACTGGCACCCTAATCTCAGGCCCTCGGCCTCTGGAACTGGAGGAATAAATTTCTGTTTTTATAAGCCACCCAGTCTATGGTAGTTAGCCTGAACAGGCTAAGATAAATATCTTTATGTTGGTGTAGGTCAAGTTTTGCCACCAAATGAGTTACGATTTTCTGTACTTTTTGGATTTTGGAACTACAAATCTATGTAGGCATAGACTAAACTATCTCAAATATCCATATTGAAAATTTTCACTAATAACACAAAAAGAGACTATTAAAAAGAATATACATTTGCTTTTAGATCAATTATATATTTTCTGTACACATCCCAATATATTTATCTGATTAATATGAAAAAATTCAAATACCTGAACCATCAGGAAAAGTATCTGACAGAGGCAAAACTGAAATCATTATTTCTAATTTAATATTAAAGCATATACATATATTATTGTTGGATAGCCTGCAATAGATTTTATAAAGATAATAGCCATGAAAATAATAATTAGAAATAGCTTTCCCAATATCCTAAAAATTTTCAAGGAAATCACTTTTTTCAACCTGGTAGGCAGATAGCATTTATAACTAAGAGCAAGGGGTCTTGGGTCAGAGACCTGGGTGCAAATCTGGCTTGCTACCTACTAGCTTGTAACCTCACATTACTGCTCTCTGCTCTTGTATCTTATTTATAAACAGGAATAATAAACATACTATCGCATTGAGTTATTATGAAGATTAAATGATGAAGGGTTACTGTGAAGGGTTATTGTACAAATTAAATAAGAAAAGTGCTTTTAAAGAGTTTAGTCCAGTAAATGGCCAAATACTAAGGGCACAGCAAATTACAACTATTATTACAAATTTAGAACACAATGCTTCATAGAAATCGATAGATAGACAAGTTGTTAGAGCCCTAGAAAAATGCACAAAAGCCCACTCAGCAAGTATATAGCTCAAATCAGTGCTAAGTTTTATAAAAGTTAAACTATTACTATAAATTCTTTTCCTTATGAAAGCAGTTGAATTTGAAAGCGTAAAGGGTGGAAAATATGGCAATTTTTATAAAATTAAAAATTGGTTTCCATGGAGAAAACAGGTTAGGAGAATGTAGAGGAAATGTAGAGAAAAAAGCAAGCAGGAAGAAGATCCTGGATAATGCTTTGGTGACCAGTGTTCTCTGTGGCAGCGATGATAAGGCTTGAAATTTACATGGTGAATTTATTCCTAGTCACCCTTATCACTGAGTTTGCTATTATTATCATGGCACATAATTTAAAAAATACTTTGGATTTCTTTTTTTTCCCTGTATGGCTAGATATCTTGAAATGGTATCACAAGGTCAAAGGCTAGGAACATGATTAAGAATAAGATTTTACAAAATTGATAGGGTATATTTACTTACAGTTAAATGTTATATTTCTGCATTTGCTAGCAGTTTTCAGTTTTGACTTGACCAACAATTTATAATTTATTTATACATTTACTTATTGACATTAATTCTTTACATACCAAATAGGAAATTGCCTTATCTTTTTAAATGAAATAGTCCACACTAACTGGTCACTGTTTATTTTTATTTTTATAAAGTCAAGTATGTTGATCTCTTTTGAACTATTACTTCAAGTTTAAAGGGTTCCCACATATCTGATAAATACTCAGTTGCATAGCCATGGAGCTTGAAGGGTTGCTATTTGTCAAATTTTAATTCTTTTATCAATCTGGTATATTTTACACACAGAATAGATGAGAATTTAAGTTGAAAAATTTCTGTTAACAATTGGGCTTCCCTGGTGGCTCAGAGGCAAAGAATCCACCTGCCTGGGCAGGAGACTTTGCAGGAGACACAGGTTCAATCCCTGAATCAGGATGATCCCCTGGAGAAGGAAATGGCAACCCACTCCAGTATCCTTGCCTGGGAAATGCCATAGGTGGAGGAGCCTGGCGGGCTACAGTCCATGGGGTCACAAAGAGTCAGATATGACTTAGCCACTGAACAACAAAGCAATGTATTATATAAATTTTCTTTAGACATGCATTTATGACATATTTATCAAAAACAATTATGATAAAACAATTACATTTTTTTAACCTCACTTTATGTTACCATTGCTATCTCTGTTCACTTTTATGCCACAATATGATCTAAGCTATTTTAGTTTTACTGTATGAATAAACAGTTGAGTGCAAAATACTTGACAGTTATTTTACTTTTTATATCTCTAAAATGTTTGCAAGTATTCCTATCTGTTTACCCTTTGAGATGAGCTGTCAAATCATTTTTTCCAAGTTCTAAAAGTTATTCTCTTTGGGATTTTGAACACATTAAAAATTACATTAAACCTGCAGACCAATATTAGTAGACTTTACATTAATTTTCACCCATTTCTATTAGTGTAGTTCTGTAGCTTTCTTCATGTCAGCCTCTTCTTGTTAAGGTCATTTTACTGGTATTTTATGTGTTTGGTTTTGGTGTATCTGTATTTTAGCCTGCTACTTTACTGAATATTCAGGAATAAGACTGATACAGAAGAGTGAGGTAGTTTGTTAAGGTAGTAAGTTTTCTATACAGGAAAGAGTCAAGAAGAGGAGAACATAGGAGTGTATATTGTCGCAGAGACTCCTGGACACCTTCATCAGAGGTTCCATCAGATTCATCAGAGGTTCCGTCAGATTATAGCTGAGGTTTACGTCCCTCCTCAGGGACGTGACTGCTTAGACTGCTGGTCACTTGGACTCAGTCCCAGTGGAGGCAAGTAGCAGAGTCAGGCAAGAGGCTGCAATTCCAGCAGGACAGGTAAGAAGGGACCTGCACATCTGAGAATGAGGAGCACCTGTGCCTGATCCAGGTGCGTGCATGTGTGTGCTCCGTCACTCAGTTGTGTCTGACTCGTTGTGACCCCGTGGACTGTAACCCACCAGGATCCTCTGTCCATGGAGATTCTCCAGGCAAGAATACTGGAGTAGGTTGCCATGCCCTCCTCCAAAGGATCTTCCCAACCCAGGGATCAGACCTGCATCTCTTGTGTCTCCTACATTGGCAGGCGGATTCTTTACCGCTGTACAAGTAGTCGTATTTATACTGGACACTGGTAAGCCCAGGACTGCCTACATTTTGAAATATTGTTGGCAATAGATTGAGAGTCTGAAGTAATACAACTGACTGCCAAGCCACTCTGGACACTCCAGCTCATTACCTTATGTTCTATCCTGTGCAAAGAGAACACAGATGACATAAATTTGAGAGGAGTTCAGCCATGGTCGAAAAAAACCCTTTTCAGTTTCAATCTTCAAAATGAATAAGCATAAGCAGGACGTGTTAGGATCCTAATACAATTTTTTTTAAAAGAAATCTCATTTACCGTGATAACTTTACTATTAGTTTCTTACAACTCTTTTAGTATGTGTGCCTTCTGGAGAATTTCTTCAAAAAGTTCAAGTGTTACGAAGTATGTAATATGTTGCTACAGGCAATGTATTTCAACGTAAAATTTTAATTGAACCAATTAAATTAGCGTGCTTAAAAAACTATCCTTGTTACTGAGAAGAATTTGCTTATTAGTGCATGTAACTTTTAACAACCGTTCCCTCCCCATTTGCTTTTTTTTTCACACCATTAACAGTATAATGACAATATTCTTTGAAACTTCTGACCTTTTATGTAAATCAAGTCTGAAAACATTTTAATTAATATTTTCTGTGCAGGAAAAACTCTCAAAACAAAATATGTCTTCCCCTGTGTATTACTCTAATTTGTTGTTAATGAGCATTCATAAATTATCTCTAATTAACACAGTCTCTTTAAATATACTTTTCAATTTGTAATTTCTACTCCCTTCTCAGTAAATCATTTTCTAAATATATACACATATATTAAGGGCAACTGTCAAAACCAGAGCCAAATTTGTATTCAGATAAGTTTGAGGACTTTTACTATTGATTATTTACTGTAAGCTCATTTGAAAAGCAAACATTGCCAATGACTTGGCCATCAATATTAAAAGTGAAAGACCAGCAACATGCAGAAATAACCAACAAAATAACACCATATGTTGAAAATAATAGTGGTTTGAATTTAAAGGAAAACCATGTCCCTCATCTGCCTGCCTTACTGTGCAAATGAAAGTATCAGTCGCATTAATTGATTCTGACAGATGCATAAAGACAACTTTCAAACAGTTAACACTATAATTCCATAACCTGAGGTCACTGTGATAGAAACAAAATGTGTTCAGTGTCTTTAAAGAACACTCTTTCTGAAAGATACTGTATGATCTCATTTACATGTATTGAACAGAATCTAAAAAAGTCAGACTCACTAAGAAGCAGGGAGTAGAATGGTGGTTTCCAGGGACTGGGACTGAGGGAAATGGGAAAGTGTTGATAAGCGGATACTAAGTTTCAGTTATGCAGAAAGAGTAGGTCCTCAAAATCTAAGTATAGCATGGTGACAACAGTTAATGGTACTGTATTGTATACTTGAAACTTGCCAAGAGAGTAGATCTTAAATGTTCTTACCACAAATACACACAAAACTATGAGGTAATGACTATTAATTAATTAATTAGCTTAGATTGTGGTCATCATTTCACAATGTATATGTATATCAAAAGCATCATATTTTTATAACAAATGCAATTTTTGTCAATTATACTTCGATAAACACAGGGAAATATCACAAATGTCAAAACAAAAAGAGCTTTCAGATGAGCACTCAGTCCTACCACTGTCTACCAATTTGTATGAATTATTTTAGATTAAGCAGAAGGATGCTTTCAAAAAGATACATATTCTTAAAAATCATTCTGTTAAGGAATGAAATTCTTTAACTCAATTATAAAATCATTTCATCTAAAAAAAATGATACCTCCATGTATAGGCTTCCTTGTGGCAGATTTTAAAATTTATACCAGCTTGGGTAAAAACATTATAAGAAACTGAATTGTATGAAGTGTCATATTTGAAAATACTTGGTACTATTAAAATGAAAAATACTATCCTCTTTAAGTAAAATTCTGTCAGAAAAAACATCAGGCTAAAATAATACAAACGTTATTCTTTAGTGAGTCCACGCATAAAACCTTTAAATTAGACACCTGGGAGTGAATTCTGACTCTGTTGCTTACTGGCTATGTGATCCTGAGCAAGTTATGTAATATCTTCATCTGTCAAGGGCGATTCCACTTGTGTCAAGATTCCACTTCTTCATCTGTCAAGGGGGATAGTTACAGTACTACTTTTATAGGATTACTGAAAATATAAAGTGAGATAAGTGAAATGTACAGAATTCTGCTCTTTGTGGATTAACTTACTTGAATGTTAGATGGGGCCATTATGACTGCACTGGTATTGATACTAGTTGTTTTTAGAACCTTCTGTTGCTACACAGTGGAAGTGTCAGTTCCTTAATGAAACTAAAAAGTCCAGGATGATTTTAAATTACACTAAGTAAATACCCAACCACAAAGGTGACCATTAACCAACATATAAATGGAAGGACTAAGATGAAGGAAATGAGTCTAATGAAGATCAAAGTGGGTGACTCAATGAATCCCAAACAGGATTCAACCAGATTCAATTCTTAGACGGCTAGAACTTTAGTTGTGAGGTTTAGCATTTCCTTTCACAAACACAAACCTACAGTTCAGGAACTTTACAATGTGATGTGTTGGGGGTTTCCTTGCTGGTCTACTGGTTGAGAATCTACCTGCCAGTATGGGGGACACAGGTTCGATTCCTAGCTTGGGAAGATCCCACATGCCACAGAGCAACTAAGCCTGTGTGCCACAACCACTGAGCCAGCGCCCTAGAACTCACAAGCCACAACTATTGAGCCCACATGCCACTACTATTCAAGCCCGAGCATCTAGAGCCTGTGCTTGGCAACCACAATGAGAATCCTGCATACCACAATTAGAGAAAGCTCTCACAGCAATGAAGACCCAGTACAGACAAAAGTAATAAATAAAACTTTTAAAAATGTGATGTTTCTTTCACATCACTTAGAATTCTTAAGTGCCTTATTTCTGCAAACTTCACTCTTCCTGCACTGAAGAATGTGAATAATGATATCAAACAATAACAAATGATAACAATCGATACCTACACAGACTCCCCACCAGCTCTATCAGCTGGAACAACAATGTGGGATTCCCAGTATATAATACAGCTTTTGGGAGAGAAGGTTAAGGGCTGCAGAATTCAGTGCTGTTTTGTTAGCTCTCTGCCTGGACATTCTGCTGTCCTTGAAGAATATGAACATTAAATGGATACACAAAGTAGGAGGCTAAGATTTATTTATGCCCACCTGAAGGCTTCCTTGCTGGAGGAACATATAAGACAGTGGTCACTGTGTGGAGAGCTCAATAAAAGCCACAGCAAAATGGGGCTGTAGAACTTTGGAAAGCTACTTAATAACTCTTCCTTCCTAACAATACTAAATAACATGTTACTAGTCTGGTCCTTTTTTATAGATCTCCAAAACACAACATAGTGAAGCACCACACACCTGAAGTATGCAAGCAATGTTTATTCAAGTGAATTTTTATAATTCAGTGGAAAAAGTATCTTTGGGTCCTGTGGTTATTCCACATTCAAAATAACTGCTTGGATATTGGTTGAAACTCAAGGAAGTAGAGATGCTATTGCATATACCCATGCAACAACCACCCAAAACTGAATAGAGAACATTTATTTCTGTCATCCTAGAAAATACCCTACTGACTGTATCTCTGCGCTTCTATAGCAAGGCTACTCCATACCCCAGGCAAACACTTTCTGACTTTTATCACCATAGAGGATTTTGTCTCTGTTTTGAACTTTTAAGGATAGACTCATATGGTACTATTTTGTGTCAAACTGTTTTTACTCAAAAAGGATTTGAAGGTCCTCCCATGTTACATTCATTCAGTTTTATTACTGAGTAGCATTCCATTGTCTGAATATATCATTCTCCCACTGATGGACATTTGGAATGTTTCCAAGCTTTAGCCTTTATGAATAAAGCTGTTTATGAATATTCTTGAACAAGTGCTCTAGTGAATAATACACCTAAGAATAGAGTTGCTGGATTGTGAGTCAGAACGAATAACTATTTTAAAAGTTGCCCAAACTTCTACATAGTGACTATGTGATTTTACCTTTCTGCCAGCCTCCCAGAGGTTGAATGCAGTTTATTTACTATAGGCCTTGAACTCCAGGAGACAGGGCTTAGAAGTATGAAATAAGAATGTTAACTCACACAAAAATATACACATATTCAACTACTATATATATAAATACCTTCAGATCCTTGTAAAGAAGGAGGTACCCATCTCGTAAAACACAATACCGATCTTGAAACTTATTTCCAGAGAGTATTTTAGATGGTTCTTCTTTGACTTTCAAGACTCCCTCTTTGATATTTTCCAGGGCCTTCCTCTCTGTAAAGTACAACATTTACTGTTCCAAGTTAGGTATATTTTCATTTATTTGGAATAGAATATGAAACATTTCTGTATTTTCAATTTTGATGATACAAAATAATAACTTCTTTCCTATAATTAAGAAGCCTCTAGTTAATTTTTGGGAACACCTTGTATCAGGGGAGTGTCAGACAAACTACAGATCCAGTGACCACATCTATTTATATCTCTTTGTAATATATAGGCCTGCCTATGCTGTTCAATTTGGAGAAGGCAATGGCACCCCACTCCAGTACTCTTGCCTGGAAAATCCCATGGATGGAGAAGCCTGGAAGGCTGCAGTCCATGGGGTCACTGAGGGTCAGACACAACTGAGCAACTTCACTTCCACTTTTCACTTTCATGCATTGGAGAAGGAAATGGCAACCCACTCCAGTGTTCTTGCCTGGAGAATCCCAGGGACGGGGGAGCCTGGTGGGCTGTCGTCTGTGGGGTCGCACAGAGTCAGACACGACTGAAGTGACATAGCAGTAGCAGTAGCATGCTGTTCAATTAGCTACTGGCTAATGAGCACCTGAAACATGCTGTGAGTATAGATGTGCTGTGAGTATAAGATATATAGCATATTTTGAAAATTAGTACCTAGAAAGGTAAATATATTACAATTCTGTATACCAGAAAAGGTAAATATATCACAATTTTATAGAATTGATTACATGTTGAAATGATATTTTGGATATGTGAATTTAAATAGAAGATATAAGTAAAATTAATTTCACCTACTTCTATATATGTGACTATGCCAAAGCCTTTGACTGTGTGGATCGCAATAAACTGTGGAAAATTCTGAAAGAGATGGGAATACCAGACTACCTGACCTGCCTCTTGAGATATCTGTATGCAGGTCAGGAAGCAACAGTTCGAACTGCACGTGGAACAACAGACTGGTTCCAAATAGGAAAAGGAGTACATCAAGGCTGTATATTGTCACCCTGCTTATTTAACTTATATGCAGAGTACATCATGAGAAACACTGGACTGGAAGAAACACAAGCTGGAACCAGGATTGCCGGGAGAAATATCAATAACCTCAGATACGCAGATGACACCACCCTTATGGCAGAAAGTGAAGAGGAACTCAAAAGCCCCTCAATGAAAATGAAAGTGGAGAGTGAAAAAGTTGGCTTAAAGCTCAACATTCAGAAAATGAAGATCATAGCATCTGGTCCCATCACTTCATGGGAAATGGACAGGGAAACAGTGGAAACAGTGTCAGACTATTTTTGGGGACTCCAATATCACTGCAGATGGTGACTGCAGCCATGAAATTAAAAGATGCTTATTCCTTGGAAGAGAAGTTATGACCAACCTAGACAGCATATTGAAAAGCAGAGACATTACTTTGCCAACAAAGGTCTGTCTAGTGAAGGCTATGGTTTTTCCAGTGGTCATGTATGGATGTGAGTTGGACTGTGAAGAAAGCTGAGTGCTGAAGAATTAATGCTTTGGAACTGTGCTGTTGGAGAAGACTCTTGAGAGTCCCTTGGACTTCAAGGAGATCCAACCAGTCCATTCTGAAGGAGATCAGCCCTGGGTGTTCTTTGGAAGGAATGATGCTATAGCTGAAACTCCAGTACTTTGGCCACCTCGTGTGAAGAGTTGCTGCTGCTGCTGCTAAGTCGCATTGGTCATGTCTGACTCTGTGTGACCCCAGAGATGGCAGCCCAGCAGGCTCCCCCATCCCTGGGATTCTCCTGGCAAGAACACTGGAGTAGGTTGCCATTGCCTTCTCCAATGCATAAAAGTGAAAGTGAAGTCGCTCAGTTGTGTCCGACTCTTTGTGACCCCATGGACTGCAGCCTGCCAGGCTCCTCCGCCCATGGGATTTTCCAGGCAAGAGTACTGGAGTGGGGTGCCATTGCCTCATGCAAAGAGTTGACTCATTGGAAAAGGCTCTGATGGTGGGAGGGATTGGAGGCAGGAGGAAAAGGGGACGACAGAAGATGAGATGGCTGGATGGCATCACCGACTTGATGGACATGAATCTGAATGAACTCCGGGAGATGGTGATGGACAGGGAGGCCTGGAGTGCTGTGATTTATGGGGTCACAAAGAGTTGGACACGACTGAGTGACTAAACTGAACTAATATATATGTGTATTTATATATGTATATTTTAAATGTGGCTACTAGGCAATTTAAAATTATATCATCAGCTTGCATTTTACTTCTTTGAATAGCACTCATATAAATAATGCAAAATACACAGGTAAAAGAGAAATCTCGTCTTGAATTCTGACTCAGGAATTTAGTAATTCTTCAGACATTAGAAAAATTCCTATATCTATGAAACAGGTATGGGTAAATAAGGCAAAATGCCCGATAACACTTGTGCAATAATGTGTCTACAACACTTAGAAATCATTTCAACAGTTCCATTAAAAACCACATTTCTGATAATAAAATCATGTTGAATCTATAAATTTATCATGCATAAATTTATCACTATATCTCAGTTTACAACTTTTTAAATATAAATTTAATAATTTTAATTGGAGGCTAATTACTTTACAATATTGTATTGGTTTTGCCATACATCACCATGAATCCGCCACGGGTGTACATGTTTCCCCCATCCTGAACCCCCCTCCCACCTCCCTCCCCATACCATCCCTCTGGGTACAACTTTCTTTTTGAAATCTCAACATTATTTAACTGTCTGCTTGAGAAACAAGAAACAAAGGAAAGAAAAGGAACCTGAAGCCAAGTAGCCATGACATGGTCATTCTGGGGTCAACTCCTGCTCTTTCTGTAGAATAGGAGTAACGACACTTATCCTGCAGACTGCTGTGGCCCTCACATTAGATGGGGTCCTCAAAGATGTAGGGAGGGACACCACATCAGGATCAAGAGCTTTAGCAATTCCCTGGTATTAAAGTAATGAAACTCTTAAGTATTCACTCATAGTTTCTAAAATTTATAGGTAACTTGAATGATTTTAGAAAAAGAACTTTTTAGTCTTAAACCTAGCAACCCCTTGCTTAGGGAAAAGCTTTACTCAAACAGCAAATGATACACAGATGTTCACAATTATAGTTAGTATAAGAAAACAAGTTAGAAAAATTTGAAGTACTGCCTTATAACTCAGATATGAGCATGGGATGACAACCTGGAAGCAGACATCAACATGTTGAATCACATCACTGATCTTAACCATAAACAAACAAAAGTAGTTTTCATGATCTGCATACTACCACATATAACATTTTTTTAATCATGATGCCACACTAAAATAGGTTCTTTTAGGGAGTTTGTGATTTTAAAATAATTTCTGAAAAATACACTGCTAAAATTTGTCTTCTGGAACAATCTCTTAATAGTCAATTGCATAGAAAAAAAAATATTTCCAGTAGTATTTTATAGCTAACTAGCTTCTATTTAAATTAAAAATAACTTTTCCAATTAAAAGACTTGAAAGATTATTTTAATGCAATGAGAAGATAAAGGAAAAAAAATACATATAACTAGTGTTCAGCAAAATTCATATGACATCAATTCATTTCTTCATGAAGTATTCAGAGTCTAGTATGCATTTGATTCTAATAATATATAATAACACCCAAGGAGATGTTTCTGAACTTGCAGTGCAGTGTTAGAGGCAGAGTAAACATAGGTTAACAAACAATGCTTATATATCCTGATAGGAGAAATACAGTAAGCGATTCAGAAAACACTGGGTGGGCTTAGAGATTCAGCTGATTTAGAATAAGAAAGTGAAAGTGGAGAAAGATATTTATAATACTATTGATTTAGAAATAGGTAAAGTATTTTAAAAACATTAAATTATAATCAAGTTGTGAGATACAGATGTTACATTTTGCTTAAGCCAAACCAATTCCATTGACACCTTCTGATTATACCTTTTTAAGATTTATGTTCAGTTTAATAAAGCTTTCTAATTTTACCAATAAGAAATAATCATATGTCTAGTGTTTAAGTAAACTACTCATAGGTCAAAAAGAAAACAGGCTTAGGACAAAAACATTGAGTGCATTTTTCTGAGTCATGTATTTATACCTAATTGATGCTGGGAGGGATTGGGGGCAGGAGGAGAAGGGGACGACAGAAGATGAGATGGCTGGATGGCATCACTGACTTGATGGACGCGAGTCTGAGTGAACCCCGGGAGTTGGTGATGGACAGAGAGGCCTGACGTGCTGCGATTCATGGGGTCACAAAGAGTCGGACACGACTGAGCGACTGAACTGAATTGAGGATTTATATGAACTCATACTATTTTTGCTGGAATATTCTTTTATTTTCTAAATTAATCCATAGTGGATGGCTCAGCTTCCCAGGTCTGAATTTGCCAGAAGCAGTTGCATTTTGATCTATTCTATTCTAATGCATATTTAATTCCAAAGCATCTGTCTTAAGTAGCAATCTAAATTTAGAAACCCACAGGCATTTGCATCTGAGTTACATATTCTATCTCAAAAGTAGTTCTTCCCCATTGAGATCATTAAAACTTGATTCTGTTGAGGTATCTAGACTTCTATTGGGGTAATATTAAAGAAGTTTAGTGCTTAAAGTAAGACTCGTGCAACATAAAATTATTTATTCTGGAACCTTGCTGTTAAGCTGCTGCTAAGTCACTTCAGTCCTGTCTGACTCTTCGTGAC
Organism: Redunca redunca; assembly: GCA_006410935.1. Classification (NCBI taxonomy): domain Eukaryota; kingdom Metazoa; phylum Chordata; class Mammalia; order Artiodactyla; family Bovidae; genus Redunca; species Redunca redunca. The sequence goes on from SJYQ01004445.1 coordinate 757,985, forward strand.
CCCATGGACTGTAGCCTACCAGGCTCCTCCATCCATGGGATTTTCCAGGCAAGAGAACTGGAGTGGGCTGCCATTGCCTTCTCCATCTGGAACCTTATAGAAGGTATAAATGTATGCCTAACTTGTAAAAAAGATGTTAAAACTAATATGTGATTTAAGTAGAGACAAGAGAAAATTCCTTTACTTTCATACACTTCCATAAAAGTAAAGTATATTTCCTCATTTATGTTCATTACCTTAAATGAATGAGCATAAATTAAATGTTGGATGCTTCTAAAATCTGTTCTTTCTTGTGATGTCTGTATTTTAAACTCTTGAGATAAAGTGAACAAGTTGAGAAAATTAAATCCCCTAAACACTTCAAACCTCTAAACTTATTATTTGGTAAAATTCTTCATTAAGCAAAAAGGTAGTGAAAATATAATGTCAAACAAAAATATATGCCTCTAATTTGTTACATAAAATCAGAAACATCATCATACAATTAATGAAATGCAAGTCATGAATGTGTACGTATAGATAAGGGAGAGATACAGACAGGTAGAGAGACACTAAAATTTGTGGCAACTTGGTATCAGGTATGACGGGACAGGATATAAAGGAGGTGGCAGACCTACTTTATGATTTAATGAAATACTAACACGTAAGCAATTCATTATTGAGAGAAAAATGTGCTTGTAACCAGTCACCCTTGTTTAGAACTCTCCTAATTTCTACTTGGCCTGCAGGTTAGAATACAAAAATCTTAAGAAAGGAAAAGAAATCCTTAACCAATGTGTTTCTGAGATGATTTCAGTTTTTCTGCTAACAAACTGACAGAGAACTCACGTTTACTTTCATTATTTTCCTTTTAGATTCCAATTTTAAGGAGTAGTGCATGTAATGAATGAAACAATAATTCTGGAGAAAGTGGTCCCTGTGATTGATTTAGGAGACATTTGCCAAGACAGACAAAGTAGACTGCACACCTAGCCAACCTAAAATCTATGACACAGGGCACCCCATAAGTCGTACTTGTAAGCCCAGGTTGCTGTGAGACACACTGGAAGAAAAAAATTATGACTCAAGAAATTGATTTTAAAAACAAAAAATAGGCCAAACCTTCTTTAAAATGACAATCCTAAAAGAAGACAGATGCAGAACTAATCATAACGAAAAATATTATTTTGTCAATCTGAATATAAATCAAGCTTTATTTATTTTTAATTTTTAACTTTAGTTTACTTTACAATACTGTATTGGTTTTGCCATACATTGACATGAATCCACCACGAGTGTACATGAGCTCCCAAACACGAATCCCCTCCCACCTCCCACCCCATAACATCTCTCTGGGTCCTCCCCATGCACCAGCCCCAGGCATCCTGCATCCTGCATCGGACATAGACTGGCGATTCGTTTCTTACATGATAGTATACATGTTTCAATGCCATTCTCTCATCCCATCCCACTCTCTCCCTCTCCTCCAGATCCAAAAGTCCACTCTACACATCTGAGTCTCTTTTGTTGTCTCGCATACAGGGTCATCACTATCTTTCTAAATTCCATATATATGCGTTGGTATACTGTATTGGTGTTTTTCTTTCTGGCTTACTTCACTCTGTATAATCGGCTCCAGTTCCATCCATCTCCTTAGAACTGATTCAAATGTATTCTTTTTAATGGCTGAGTAATACTCCATTGTGTATATGTACCACTGCTTTCTTATCCATTCATCTGCTGATGGACATCTAGGTTGTTTCCATGTCCTGGCTATTATAAACAGTGCTTTGATGAACATTGGGGTACATGTGTCTCTTTCACTTCTGGTTTCCTTGGTGTGTATGCCCAGCAGTGGGATTGCTGGGTCATAAGGTAGTTCTATTTGCAATTTTTTAAGGAATCTCCACACTGTTTTCCATAGTTTGCATTCCCACCAACAGTGTAGGAGGGTTCCCTTTTCTCCACACCCTCTCCAGCATTTATTGCTTGCAGACTTTTGGATCGCAGCCATTCTGACTGGTGTGAAGTGGTACCTCATTGTGGTTTTGATTTGCATTTCTCTAATAATGAGTGATGTTGAGCATCTTTTCATGTGTTTGTTAGCCATCTGTATGTCTTCTTTGGAGAAATGCCTATTTAGGTCTTTGGCCCATTTTTTGATTGGGTCATTTGTTTTTCTGGAATTGAGCTGCATAAGTTGCTTGTATATTTTCGAGATTAGTTGTTTGTCAGTTGCTTCATTTGCTATTATTTTCTCCCATTCAGAAGGCTTTAATTAAAAGCATCCTGTTTTTGACCAAAAATCAATATAAACTACTAACATGAAATAGTCTAATTAATGTATTTCCTGAGGGTGTTACTTTAAAACTTTTTTTTTTTTTTCATGCAGAGGGACATAATTTCCTGGTAGGAAAAAACTGTAGCTATCATAATAGCAAGTTGCACGCTGGTTTGGTGAGCTGAGGGGGATGAGTGCAGGGGCAGAGATAAGTTTCACGGTTCCCACGCTGTCACAGGAATGCAGGGGATATGACAGTAACACAAGAGTTTACTGACATGTTACTCTAGAGACTAGTCCACCATCCAAGTCCCTGAAAACGCTCACGTAAGCTGCTTTCCATTGCTCGGATTCCCAGGTTTTATGAAAGTTGCTTTGTCTAGACCTTACAGAATCTTTATGCTTTCAGGACAGGATGCAGTCATAATCCCCAGAAGAGGAAATAACAATAGGTGAGGCATCCCATGCCCAATCTTCCTACCCAGTTTGTAGGCAGAGCCAATTAACAGTCTGTCACTCAACCACTTCTTGCCCTTAAACAACAGAAAGATTTTACTTATATGCGATTGCTCTAAACTCGCTCAATCTAACACTGATGATTTTTTTTTCCCAAAGATTAACAAAACTTAATGGTTTCCTTGCTTTGAATTATCACTCAGGCCCACCTGTACAAAACCTTCTTGTATATTATAGTCTTTTAAGATATTATTCTCATCTGTTTTTATTCAAGTGGCTAGTCTATTAGAATTCAAATAAGAACTAAGTTATTATGTCTGTGTGTATGTGCCCAGTCGAGTCTGATTCTTTGTGATGCCAGGTGTGTAGCCCACCAGGCTCCCCTGTCCATGGAATTCTCCAGGCAAGAATACTGGAGTGGGTTGCCATTTCTTCCTCCAGGGGATCTTCCTGTCCCAGGTATTGAACTTGCGTCTCCTGCATTGGCAGGCAGATTCTTTACCACTGTGCCACCTGGGAAGCCCGAGTTATTATGTCTAAGTGTGGGATTTTAAGTATTTTGCAACATGGAGAATTTAGAGACATTTTAGAGGAATATTAAAAACATGAAAATTCTCACCCCAAAATATGAAAATATCACTTATTTTCTAAAACACATGCCATGAGAATCTTTAATATATTTTATAATGTTGACAGGACTTCATTTAGAAGCTCAAAACATTTATCTCAACATTCAAATGAAAGAATTACAGAATTTACGAACTAGACCAGATTTCATACATTATCTAAATCAGAGAGTCTCAACATGACACCACTGACTTTTTCGGCCAGATTATTCTTTGTTGTAAAGAGATTTCCTGTGCATTGTAGGATGTTTAGCAGCATCTCTGGTCTCTAACCATTATATATCAGAAGCCCCACCCCACCCAGTGTGACAGAAATATCTCCAGATGTTGCCAAATGTCCCTGGAGGACATAAGTCTCCACTACCCAAGGGCCACTGCTATATGACAGGGGAGACTGTAGCCATTATATGACTAGAGAGAACTTCTACTGCAATCCTTAAGCAGTATATGGAGGATGTAATCAAAATTATATGTAGGAGGAAGAAAGAAATTAAATAAGGTAAAGGTGTCTAATAGGTTAATTTCTACAGCAAAATGAACACATGTTCTATTTAGATGCTAATAAGACCAGAATGACATAGAAGTTTGCATTTTGTAAAAATACTTTTATGCAACTATAAGATATGAAAGGCAGAGTTAGGACCCAATATTTATGCTTCCCCAAATTCATATGTTGAAACCTACCTACAAGTATTAGGAGGTTTGGGGCCTTTGGGAGGTAATTAGGATTAGATGAGGTCATGAGGGTGGGATCTTCGAGAATGAGATTCACGTCCATGAAGGAGTCACAAGGGGCTTCCCTGGTGGCTCAGTGGTAAAGAATTTGCCAGCCAATGCAGGAAATGCTGGGTAGATATCTGGTGGGGGAAGATCCCCTAGAGTAGAAAATGGCAACCCACTTCAGTATCTTTGCCTGGGAAATCCCATGGACAGAGAAGCCTGGCAGGCTATAATCCATAGGGTCATAAAGAGTTGGATATGGCTTAGCAACTAAAGAATAACCACAACAAAGAGAGAACTTGCTTCCTCCCTCTACTCTCCACCCTGGGAGGATACAAGAAGTCCCGTCTGTAGCCTGGAAGAGGACTCTTACCAGAACTTGGCCAGGCTGATATCTGATGTTAGAATTCTAGTCTTCAGAATGTGAGAGATTAATTTCTGTTTATGAGCCATCCATCTGCCAAAGCAGGAGATGCAAGAGACTCAGGTTCGATCCCTGAATCAGGAAGATTCCCTGGACAAGCAAATGGCAACCCATTCCAGTATTATTGCCTGGAAAATTTCATGGACAGAGGAGCCTGGTGGGTTACAGTCCAGTTCAGTTCAGTTGCTCAGTCGTGTCCGACTCTTTGCGACCCCATGAATTGCAACATGCCAGGCCTCCCTGTCCATTACCAACTCCCAGAGTTCACTCAAACTCATGTCCATTGAGTCGGTGATGCCATCCAGTCATCTCATCCTCTGTCATCCCCTTTTCCTTCTGGCCCCAATCCCTTCCAGCATCAGAATCTTTTCCAATGAGTCAACTCTTTGCATGAGGTGGTCAAAGTACTGGAGTTTCAGCTTTAGTATCATTCCTTCCAAAGAACACCCAGGGTTGATCTCCTTCAGAATGGACTGGTTNTTCGGCGCTCAGCTTTCTTCACAGTCCAACTCTCACATCCATACATGACCACTGGAAAAACCATAGCCTTGACTAGACGGACCTTTGTTGGCAAAGTAATGTCTCTGCTTTTGAATATGCTATCTAGGTTGGTCATAACTTTCCATACAAGGAGTGTCTTTTAATTTCATGGCTGCAATCACCGTGTGCAGTGATTTTGGAGCCCCCCAAAATAAAGTCTGACACTGTTTCCACTGTTTCCCCATCTATTTGCCATGAAGTGATGGGACCAGATGCCATGATCTTCGTTTTCTGAATGTTGGGCTTTAAGCCAACTTTTTCACTCCCCTCTTTTCACTTTCATCAAGAGGCTTTTTAGTTCCCCTTCACTTTCTGCCATAAGGGTAGTGTCATCTGCATATCTGAGGTTATTGATATTTCTCCCAGCAACCTTAATTCCAGCTTGCACTTCTTCCAGCCCAGCATTTCTCATGATGTACTCTGTATAGAAGTTAAATAAGCAGGGTGACAATATAGAGCCTTGACGTACTCCTTTTCCTATCTGGAACCAGTCTGTTGTTCCATGTCCAGTTCTAACTGTTGCTTCCTGACCTGCATATAGGTTTCTCAAGAGGCAGGTCAGGTGGTCTAGTATTCCCATCTCTTTCAGAATTGTCCACAGTTTGGGGTCACAAATGTTGGACACGACTGAGCACACATATACTGTGAGCCCCCAAGTGTACTGTCGTAGCCAGAACATTCCAAAACATCATCACAAAAACAGAAACATAGACTAGTCTGGTACAGTTAAGAACTTACTGATTTGTCACTACTAGTTAAGAGTCTGCAATCGTACCAGTTAGCTTTACCACATTCAAGAGCTGTACCAACCTCCCCAACTTTTTTTTTTAATTAGAAGTAAAACTAACCTGTACTCAAATCCAGTATGATAGGTCTCTACATACAAAGGGGCTCTGTTCTGAGAGCACATTCATAAATCCAGTTTGTTCATAAGCCCAAAAAAGTTAGCCTAGGTACCCAACCCAATGAGCTACAGTACTATACTATAATAGGTTTATAATATTTTTTCACACAAATAATACATAAAAAACAAACTCAAAAATACAACATTTTAAACCTTACAGTACAATACCTTGAAAAGTACAACAGCTGGCATACAGGGGCTGGCATGGAATAAACTAGCAAGAAGAATTAACTGACTTGAGGAAGAAGAGGTGGGAGATGGCACCGCTGAAGGACCATCAGCAAGGAGACAGAGGGAAAGCTGAAATTTCACTCATGCCTGATGAGTTCTGGCAGGAACAGGTTCTGGTTCCTTGCTGGATTCCATTCCATTTACTCTCTTGAAAAAGCTATCCAGTAATGTCTGGGTGGTAGCTCTTTTTTTTTCTTCTCATCATAGGTGCCATGGTAGCACTGGACTGCATTCTAAATAGCTGTTGCAAGATTGTGTACCGTTCTATGTTGAGTCTTGTGCCTTAAAAACAGTTACTCCTCAAATAAAGAAAATCCCTTGCCATTTCCTGAACTGTGACTCTCTTCGGTTCTTCAATTACTTTTTCTTTATCTTGTCTCTCTTCATTGTTTCTCTGGGACTCCAATTCCATCAGGTCTTCATTAATAACCCCCTTGTGTTGAAAGCAAGGAATTCAATGAAGTTATCTTCTTGCAGATCTAGCTTCAGCTTCTCGCTGAGAGTCACTAAGTTGCCAAAGATGGACTCCTCATCTACCTTCTCAAATTCAAGAAAATCATGAACAGATTGTAGGCAAAGGTTCTCCCAAACCCCATTCATGGCGACAGCAGTAACCTCACGCCAAGGGAAGTAAAAAAATAATTAATGGCCTTGTAGATGTTAGAGTCCTTCCAAAATTGTTTCAAGGTTGTTCCTGATTCATCATTCAACTTTACTGCCTGATGAAGATTGTGTCATAAGTAATATTTCTTGAAAGTTGCATTAATGGTTCACAGGTTGAGTGAGCAACATAGTATTCAGTGGAAGATGCACTGCTTTGAAGATGGGATGAAAACTGTCCATGAGTGGGGAGTGGCCTGGAGCACTGGCAAGCCACAAAAGAATGTTGAATGGGACATCCTCCAAGTAATATTTCTATCCCTTTGGGGATACTGTGGTGGAAAAATCAATCTTGGAAGATGCCCTGTGTAACCTAGGCTTTGGGGTTACTCTTCCACACAATAGGAAGAGAGCCCTTGGCTTTATTTTTAAGGGCTCTTGGGTTCTCTGAATGATAAACTAAGGAAGGTCTCAGCTTGATATCACCAGAAGCATTGCCACCAAACAACAGAGTTAGTCTATCCTTTGTTGCTTTATAGCCTGGCATCAACTTTTCTCCGTACAGATGTAACTTTGGTCTGGCATCCTCTTCCAGTACAGCCCTGTCTTATCCATATTAAAAACCTGCTTGGGTAAATATGTGTCTTCAGCAATAATTCCCTAAAGCATTTCAGGAAATTCCCAGAAAGCTACAGTATCTGCACTCACTGCCTAGTCACTTTTATGTTGTGAAGGTTGTCTCTAGCCTTAACATTAAAAAATGCACCCTCTAATTTTCACAGTATTTCTTCTTCAAGCCTTCATAAAGGCTTTTCACGTTCTCTTGAATTAGCATTAAACTACGTGGCCCTCCACACTGATGCTGATCCTGCATCCACACACTGAGAAAGTTCTCCATCTCCTCCATCACTCTTGCATGTTTCTTTGATATTATCATTGACATCATCACACAGCAGACTTCACGTGTTCCATGATCTTGTCCTTGCTCTTTAGAATTGTGCCGATGGTCAAACAATTCATGTCATAAGAATGAGCAATGTCTATCATCTTTTCGCCTCACTCCACTCTCTCAATTATTTTCACTTTTGTTTCCATGGTTATCACTTGGCACAGAAGAGCAATACTGTTACATCACTGCTGCTTTTAGGCTTGCTTCCAGACACCCTGGGCTTGAAATCAAGACACTGTACTACTGTACTCTATACAGTACAGTAAAGCACACAAAAGCAAAACCAATGGTAGAGGATGTACGCATGTGACAATATATGCCAGACACATGAACTAACTTATGTGATTAGACATGCAAAGGTACATTCATATCTTTGAAAGTTTTCATCTTGCAGATTCACATGTAGGACACTTACTGGATTTAATAAATATGTGAACTGGAGGCAAGTTACTTAATTTCTTTGAGCTCTTTCCTCTTTGTAAAATTCAAATGATAATATAACTCATGGAGAAGTTAAAAAAAAAGTTTTAAATGAGTTTTGGTATGTAAGGAGCTCAGTTAATAAAATACATGATTAATATATAGTAATGGTTATTATGAATATGAATTAGAAAAGCTGTGGTAAATTTCATCTAATAAAATTAGAATCCTCTGCTTTCAGAGTTGGTTTATAGACTGTGTGGCAGGAAATCTCTTTCTAATCTGTCAGCTAATGTCAACATAACAGAAAAAACCAAAGTTTCAAAATGAAAGTTTTCTGATATGTCAAATAAGTTCAGAAAGTGTCTTCCATAGTTCCCCCATGTTAGCTAACTTCTGACTTAACCTTACATGTGTACATGTCTTCTCCCAGTTGGATAGCAAATACCATTATTAGAAGTATTTTTTTACATTTGTTTTCCAATATTATGGCAAAATAGGTGAGAATTTTAACAAGCACACAATCTCAGAGCTTGCACTTCTTGAATGCCCTAGAGAACTTTCAAATGTAAACATAACAGGATGATTCACCATCTATCCAAAAATTAGGAAAACACTCAAGCATGACAATAACACAAACAAACAAACAAAAACTTAAAAAGAAGAATCATTCCTGCAGAATCTTTACCTTGATACTATCAAAATAACCACCTAATATCATGGTGCTACCCACTGGGAAAATCTGATCGTGGCACTTGGTCTGTATATTCTTCTTTCTATTCTGCAATAACATGTTAGTAGATTCTGCATTTAGCTACCCATTTTTTTACATTTTCAAGTAACACTTGTGCCATAATAATTGTCCTTGAATTTTCAATCATAGTTGGAATGTGAAATAGCAGCACCTACCGTTATAGTGTTTAATTGTGTCAATGGTTAAGAATCTCTTCACTACAAGATAAGCAGAGCCAGGTTCAGCTAATGAACTCCATCGAAGCACCTGTTCCAATACATTTTCTGTGTAGTGAAGAGGACGTTCTGCCAAAAAAAAAAAAAAAAAAATCAAATCACCAAAAAAATCTTAACTTTTCTTGATTATAAAATTTAAAATGTCCTTTTAAAAAGCTCTGTGCATTACAACAAGCATGACTGTATCTTATAGTACACAAGAATAGTGCTAGGGCTACATACAGGATACCCTAAGACCTGAAACAGCATTAATCACATAATAAAATTCACTGTATAAATAAATCTGTGCAGGGACATCTGTTTGTTAGTAAACTACTTTAAAAAAAAAAACAAACTCAGAGGTGTTATTCTTTAGATGGGGCTTCCCTGGTAGCTCAGCTGGTAAAGAATCCACCTGCAATGCAGGAGACCCCGGATTGATTCCTGACTTGGGAAGATCCCCTGGAGAAGGGATAGGCTATGTGCTCCAGTATTCATGTGCTTCCCTGGTGGCTCTGAGGGTAAAGAATCTGCCTGCAATGTGGGAGACCTGGGTTCAATCCCTGGTTGGGAAGATCCCCTGGAGGAAGGCGTGGCAACCCACTCAAGTATTCTTGCCTGGAGAATTTCCATGGACAGAGGAACCTGGCAGGCTACATACAGTACATGGGGTCTCAAAGAGTCAGTCACAACTGAGCAACCAAGCACAGCAGAGCATTCTTTATATAAAAATCTCAGAAAAAAGCTACCTTTCTGTACAACAAATTAGTGAATTACTCTACTTTTTAATTTAAACAACATTCTAGTTTGCTTATGGAAAAATGCCTGTTTGCATACACAATTAAATATTTGTAAAAGTACTAGTAATTGGTCCAGTACCAAGTATAAATCCTTTGTTTATCCCAACAAGACTAGCATAATTTCTGATCAACACTAGTGGACAATTTATAGCTGATAATCAACTTATATGTAATTATAAAGTATAACTTCAAAAAGAACAGAAGATAATCCTTATCAAACAGTACTGAGTAATTTCTATTTAACTATTAGTGCAAATATCAATCAGAAACATTATGCAGCAATATTATCCATTAACAGTTCATATAATAGGCTAACAAGCAAAAAGTTGTCACATCTTCACAATTTCTCCTTGATAAATACTCATCCATATATATTCTGTTTTATGCAACCATACTTTAAAATATATCACAAGTTCTTAGCATAGCGCCAAAGAATTGATGCTTTTGAACTGTGGTGTTGGAGAAGACTCTTGAGAGTCTGCAAGGAGATCCAACCAGTCCATCCTAAAGGAGATCAGCCCTGGGATTTCTTTGGAAGGAATGATGCTAAAGCTGAAACTCCAGTACTTTGGCCATCTCATGCGAAGAGTTCACTCATTGGAAAAGACTCTGATGCTGGAAGGGATTGGGGGCAGGAGAAGGGGACGACCCAGGATGGACGGCATCACTGACTCGATGGACATGAGTCTGAGTGAACTCCGGGAGTTGGTGATGGACAGGGAGGCCTGGCGTGCTGCGATTCATGGGGTCGCATAGAGTTGGACACAACTGAGCGACTGAACTGAAATTAACCAAAAAACCCCACTGGTTTTTAGAATTACAATCGGAATTTCATAGGAAGGTTTTTTGCTGATCAAAATATGCATGTGTGCGTGCACACGTGCTCAGTCATGTCTGACTCTTTGCAACCCCATGAACTGTAGCCAGCCAGGATCCTCTGTCCATGAGATCTTCCAGGCAAGAATACCGGAGTGAGTTGTCATTTCCTATTCCCAGCCTAGGGATCGAACCCGAGTCTCCTGCATTGGCAAGTGGCTTCTTTCCTACTAGTGCCACCTGGGAAGCCTGGTCAAAATATGCCAATCACTTAATAAAATCTTGTAACAGAAGCATATGCTGGGGGAGAAAAAAATCGAGTCTTTTCATAGTGTACTGAAAATAGCATAATTGAAATAGCAAGAACATAAACTCTAATGTGAAGATGTTGATGTAAGTTTCCTGGTACCACAGCCTTTATAAGTCAACTCAACTCTTTCATAACCTCCTACTAGGGTTTTTGTTTTTGGTTAAAGTAGTAATGCCAAGAATAAACAACAAAGTCCATGTTAACAGCATCACACTTGTATATTACCCATGCTATATACACAAAGTCACAAGTAATAAAAAAGACCAAATGTATCACAGTCTCTTTAGTACTGGTCTCCCTTTTATTCGCACAGCATTCTGGAACTTGTTTTTTTCCTTCCAGTGTAAATAACTAGAGTTTTTGCTTTCTATTCAGTACAGTGAAATGCAGTTCTGCATTCTGTGCATCTTGGTGTAAGCCGAGGCATTGTGATGGTGATTGCAAACAACAACAGCAAAAAAAAAAAAGAAAACAACCACAGAGCAACTAAGTCATACATCTTGGTGGCAAGCCTATTTCTTATTTATAAATATATCCCTTTCACAAAGCAGAGTGCTGAGTACATAATAGACATTCAATAATAAATACTTGGGGAATAAAATACCTTACAAATTTCTATGGTAATCCATAAATTAACAGTAAGTAATTGTAAATGGGTCAGCATACATATATACTTCTTTGAAAATCAGGCAAAATCTTTTGTGCTACATTAATCCTGTTTTCTAAAATAAATTTATAAAAGGTTTGGCAAAAATCATGGGACACTACTTGCAAAACTCTGGGATGCTACTTACCCTGTTAACAGTTGCCATTTCTAGAATAACAACTATGTATCAACATAATATATACTGGCTACCTTACATCAGTTGCTGTTTTCAACTCTTACAACACTTTTCATTACAAATTATCATTATTTATATTACATGTAAAAGAACCCAAGAATCAGAGAGGTTCATCTACTTGCCTAAAATCAAACAGCTGATTCAAGTGAGGAACAGAGACTGGATTCTCAAATCTATCTGACTTTACAGCCCCAAGCTCCAAATCATAACTATTACACTGGCTTTTACTTTGTACAGATATGTAAACCTCCCCATGATGATTTTCACATATGTAATTTTGGGGAAAAAGTATCAACTCACTAAGATACTTCTGAGGACAAAAGGTAATATATGCAAAGTGAAAAACAATGTCAATTCACACTTTCTCCTTCACTTTCCTATCCTTAGTGAGAAGATAGTAAGTAAATAAGATAGGTTTGACATCCTTTATGTCAAGAAATTCATCATACTGCAGTTGGCTTGGAGGTAGGAATGCTATTCTTAACTGCAAAACTACCTGGATTGAAACAAAAGCTTACTCCTTTATTATAAGAATTTGTAATGAGACTTCCAAATATTAGAATATTTGTATTAAAGAGGGTCACTATTACTGGTAGATACAATAGTGATACCTCAAAGGTACTCTTAGTTATACTGAAATATATCACAGCAGAGAGAGAAGCAAATATAGATTTGCAAAAATTAGCCAAGTATGTTTTGTACATCAATATTAATTCAAGATAATGAAAATCCTGAAGATCCAAGTTCCTGCATAAAAATTGAGCTGAAAAATAGGATGAAAAGATAAATACTTATTAGACTGTCAAATGACACAATTATAAAAGAGGTAAAAGACAGGAAAAATGGAGTCATCAAATGCTGTTGGAATATAAATTCCTACAAGTTAATAAGGTTTTGTTAATAGTTACATTTACAAAAATCTGTCATGATAAATTACATAAGTCAGCTGGCATTAGGGTATTACTAGGGAAAAAAAACAAAAACAAAAACTTGATTTGTACACTGTTTATCCCTGGAGGAGGGGATGGCAATCCACTTCAGTATTCTTGGCTGGAGACTCACATGGAGAGAGGACCCTGGTGGGCTACCGTCTACAGGGTCACGAAGAGAGGGACATGGCTGTAGTGACTTAGCATGCACACACTCACACTACAGCATTAAATTTTTGCTGAAAATTCAGCGTAATTATTTACGAACGGGGTGTGGAGGTGGTTCTTTACCTAGGTAAGTCATGTTCTCAATATTTTAAAATCTTGTCTGTAGAATTAAACCTGGCCTCCCTTGTTAAACAGAGAACTATGCATTTCCACCTGAAACAATTGGTGTTATCCTTAAATTTCTGGCAGTAATGACATAGGATTTCCAGAGACAATTATGACTTCCTTAATAATTAAAATTTTAGTGTCAAATCTAGAGCCATGCAAGTCTCTCAGAGGATGAAAGCACCCTGTCAATCAAGAGATGGACCAGAAAGACTCTGAATAAAAGTGAACTGATCTTCCATGTCATGGTAGATATGAGAGGAAGAGAACATTTTCTTATGATGCTGCTATGTGGAAAGTAGCTACTTCACCAGCTTGAGCCTCTCAGTGAGGAAGCCCACTTAAATGAGGCCCATGAGCAGTTAACCTTTTTTGGCATATGAAGAAACTAAGGGGTAGAGTGCTGCATTGGTAGGGTATCAGTTCATTCTTAAAGTGAAGCATTAAAATACCAGAAGTATGGTAAAACAATGATGCCCTCTCCAAAGGTGGGTTTCAGCTTGTCCTGGCCATCAGGACCCCGTGGCACCAGGACCCACTGGTGGCACTGGGTCAAGAATGCTTGGCATCTTTCAAAGGATGAGACAAAGAAAGACTTGTTCTCTGTCTAGGACAAGTTTCCAATGTCTCAGACACTTATTTAGAAGGAAATGCTACTTATAAACTCACAGCTTAGAATCTAACTAGCCTTAATACAAATTTTAAAAATACTTTATATGGATTTAACATGATGTATTTTTTCCATGAATCTTGACTACTACAAAAGCAAAACAAGAAAAAAACAATAATTGTGCTTTGTCAGAATTTTGCTAAGAGTTGTTTACCACCTGCTGTGGCTTGGATATTTCCCCACTCCCCCAATTCATAGGTTGAAATAATTCCCAGTGTGACAGTTTTAAATGGAAGGGCCTTTGGGAGGTGATTAAATCATGAGTGTGGAGTCCCCCTAAATGGGTTTGTTGTTGTTTAGTTGCTAAGTTGTGTCTGACTCTATGATCCCATGGACTGTAGCCCACCAGGCTTCTTTGTCCATGGGATTTCCCAGGCAAGAATACTGGAATGTGTTGCCATTTTCTTCTCCAGGGGAACATCCCGATCCAGGGATTGAACTCATGTCTCCTGCACTGGCAGCAGATTCTTTACCGCTGAGCCACCAGGGAAGCCCCAATGGGCTTAATGCTCTTATATAAAAGGAATCCCACAAAGTTCCATTTCATCATGTGAAGATTCAGTGAAAAGATGGCCATCTGTCATCCATCCAAGAAGCAGGCTTTCACCAAGCAACAAGTCTGCTGGCACTTTGGTCTTGGACTTCCTAGCCTCCAGAAATGTAAGAAATAAATTTCTCCTGTGTAATCCTGTTATGAAGTGAAGTGAAGTCTTTTGGTTGTGTCCGACTCTTTGCAACCCCATGGACTGTAGCCTGCCAGTCTCCTCCACCCGTGGGATTTTCCAGGCAAGAGTACTGGAATGGGTTGCCATTTCCTTTTCCAGGGGATCTTCCCAACCCAGGGATCAAACCCAGGCCTACCCACATTGTAGGCAGATACTTTACCATCTGAGCCACCAGGGAAGATCCCAATTCTGTTATAGCAGGCTAAACAAAGACACCATTTCACCAATGATGGCAATTCTGCTAATGATACATGAGTCACAAATTGACATGCTTATATCAGTCTGAATTTGTAGCTACCACATCTATGATAATTCCATTTATAAACTTAAGAATCTATTTTCATTATCTTCAATCATATAGGAAGGCCGGAGCACTTACATGGGCTTCCCTGATGGCTCAGATGGTAAAAAAAATCTCCCTGCATGCAGGAGACCTGGTTTTGATCTTTGGGTCAGGAATAGCCCCTGGAGAAGGGAATACTACCCACTCTAGGAGAGTCTCTCAAGATAGTAAAGGGAACAAACAAAATATCTATTATACAAAGGAGACACTGGAAACGACTAGGTAGAGAACTATTGTTTTAAAGTTTACAGGCAGTGAAAATAAAATCCAGCACTTTTGGTTCACTTGTTTATTTATTCATTTACTTATTTATTTATTTTTTGGTTGCTTTGGTTACTTGGAGGATTTATATTTACATTAGAAAAAGCACCAATTCCCTGCTGACATTCTTCCTATCAACCACAATCTTATGGACTACCAATGCCTTCACTTTTATCTTCTTTTTACATTTCACTTTATCTTCCCTGCATGTTACTAGAAATAAAGCTCTTAACATTTCAGAAGGTCAGGTGGCTCCACAGGTCCCATCTGCTCCAGGAAGTCAACATAATCACAGGTCCCTTTGTTGCTTTCTTAGCTGTGCTCCTCTAAAAGCAGTAAAAATAATCTTACTTTTCTCTTCGGGCAATTTCAACTTGAATGGTTGACCAAACATTAAGACCATGCCAAATTTGAATTCCTAACTCCATCAGATGTACTCTTTCTTGATGTACATGGGGTGTTCCTTTGATTATATATCTGGACATTTACCAGTCAAAACAGCTTGAAGTCTCCTAGCCTTTTTATAGTTTCATCAACTTTTCTTTAATTAGTAAGAAGGAACCAAAAAAAAAAAAAAAATCTGACTCTAATGTTACCATTTGTGATATACTAATTGGCACATGCAAGTTGATAATTAGTCATTTTCAGGATAAGCATCCCTTCATTTTCCCAGAAGAAATTTAAAAAGAGTGTTTCCAGATACAGTGCAATCTCTGTACCAGCTATATATTTAATTCCTTCCTATCCTCACCCATTTGGTTTATTCCTCTCATTTTGGAGGACCAATGCTCAAAGGCACAGACCTCCAGAACTGAGACATGGGGATATCCTTTAACTCAACCCTTGAGAGAATAAGGGGTAGGGAGAGGATGCCTACCCCAAATCCATGATTCATTGTTCTGCCGCTGACTTCCTAAAAAATCAACAGCAAGAGAAGCATGGAGGAGACCATCGGCTATCTAAGAGCTAAGGAGGCCTTTGAGATCTCCCAGTGGTTGCTAGTCTACAAGCATATTTGTAAATAATGCCACTGTCAACACTGGGTAGCATGTATCTTTTCAAATCACATTTTTTGTCTTTTTCAGATATGTACCCATGAGTGGAACTGCTGGATCAGACAGTAATTCTATTCTTAGCTTTTTTGAGGAACCTCCACACTGTTTTCCATAGTGCCTGTACCAATTTACATAATCAACGGTATATACTAGGGTTCTTTTTTCCTCCACATCCTCACCAACATTTGCTATTTATAGACTTTTTGATGACAGCCATTTTGACAACTGTGGGATGATATATCTTTGTGGTTTTGATTTAGCAATACATTTCTCTGGTGATTAGTGATGCTGAGCATCTTTTCATGCACTGGTTGGCCATCTGCATGTTTCCTTTGGAAAAATGTCTATTCAGATCCTCTGCCCATTTTTAATTGTTTGTGGATTTTTTTTTTTTTTTTTGCTATTGATTTGTAGGGGTTCTTTAGATATTTTTGCTATTAACCTCTTAACAGATGTATGATTTGCAAATATCTCCCATTCTGTAGGCTGTCTTTTCATTTTTGTTGATGGTTTTCTTTGCTGTATACAAGCTATGAAGTTTAATTCAGTTCAGTTGCTCAGTTGTATATAACTTTTTGTGACCACATGGCCCGCAGCATGCCAGGTATCCCTGTCCATCAGCAACTCCCAGAGGCCACCCAAACTCATGTCCACTGAGTCGGTGATGCCATCCAACCATCTCATCCTCTGTCGTCCCCTTCTCCTCCTGCCTTCAATCTTTCCCAGGATCATAGTCTTTTCAAATGAGTCAGTTCGTGTCAGGTGGCCAAAGTATTGGAGTTTCAGCTTCAACATCAGTCCTTCCAACGAACACTCAGTGCTGATCTCTTTTAGGATGGACTGGTTGGATCTCCTTGCAGTCCAAGGGACTCTCAAGAGTCTTCTCCAACACCACAGTTCAAAAGCGTCAATTCTTCAGCACTATTTATTTTTTCTTTTGTTTCTTTTGCCTTGGAAGACAGACCCAAAAGATATTGCTACCATTTATGTCAAAGAGTGTTCTGCCTACATTCTCTTCTAGGAGTGTTAAGGTTTCAGGTCTTACATTTAAGTCTTGAATCCATTTTAAACTTATTTTTGTATACAGTGTAAGAAAATGTTCTAATTTGATTCTTTTACATGTGGCTGTCCAGTTTTCCCAGTACAACTTATTGATGAGACTGTCTTTTCTCCAATAATAAAAAGGTTTTAAATGATTTTAAAATAATATGAACCTATTTGTGATTTACAAAGATAATTTAGGCAGTAGTGCTGACAGTTATCTTTTACTCACAAATGAAGCTGGTAACCTACCCACTTCTTAAAATTAAACAACCAAAGTCAAGACTTTACCATTACTGAACTATACAGTAATACAAAATTGTGCTTCACTTATGCAAAAGATTTTAATTGCATAGCAATTGTTATTAGGCCTTGTTGTCAGAGATAAAAACTGTACTAGAGATAGAAACAGAGTCCCTTGTTCCCTCTAAAGAGCTCTCATGAAGAAAGACAAAAATAAATCCATGTGATAGGCACCATAAAAAAACAAACAAAAATGACAAGACAAAGTGTGATGGAACCCTTAGTCTGGGTTTTAAAGGAGGTAAACAAGGGGGCCAGAAGGGGAGGAATAAAGGTGCACTTGGGCAATACCTTCTTGTATGTTAGTCAAGCACAAGGTATAGAAGTGATTGTCTTCCATAGTGATTGTCTTATAAAGAAAGCAAAATGAGAAAAGATGGTAAAAAAAAGATCAGAGCAGCAGCAGAAACCCACTATTTGGGGATAGAGGAAGAAGAATTGACAAATGGGATAAAACAATTCCAGCACTAGGAAGAGAATCAAAGCGGCAATGAAAACAGAGTAAACGCATTTCAAGTAAAAGGGAATGGTTATTAGCAATAAATCCTACAGTGAGAACAAGCAAAGTAAAGCCAGAAGTAAATCCCCTGGACTTGGCAGGTGGGGGGTTGCTGGAGTCATTGGGCAAAACACCTTTTATGAGAGGCCAGACTGAGCCTGACTATGGGGGAGACAGTGTGAACTGACACCAAAGGACTAGTGGCACTGAATCCTGGCAATGAATATTGGAAAATAGTGTTTTAAAACAAATTACACTTTTAAAGAATAGTGCATGATAAAAAGAATAAAGGAATAAAAACATCAAGATCGAATAATGAAAGACAAAGTATTTGATAATCCCATTTCATTCTAACACTGATTAGAAGACTCTTAATAATATACAATGAGGTATTTTCAATGTTCAATTTTAATTTTTGTATTGAGCTTGCAGGTGGCAAGATTTTACTTTTGGCAATTTGACATCTATACTTGAAAGAGTCCCAAGACCTAAGCAGGTATCAACTAGACAGATGGTCAAGATACAAAGACATTCTGCCTCTTTTTTTTTTTTCCTAGAGGTCTTTAAAACCAAATGGTGTCATAAGAATGTTAGGCTTATTATTCTTGGGGTGGTCAATGCATTTTAAAAGCTCTCTTTATTCTTCTGTACCTGAGATTTTTAAAAAATGACAAAATATCTGATCCACTCTACTAAAGATAGATGAAAAAGTAAAAAACTTAAAATGAACCTTTTGCTAGGCTTAAAACAAAATTAGTTTTTAAAATAATAATCTTTTAAATCAGTATCCTTGTTAAATAAGCAGCATACAGGAATAATGTGGAATTAGCTGGATGGTGGTGGTGACATTTAGAATATTGTTACAAATCACACTGCCTGTTCTTAAAAATGAAGCCTTATTTCCTGAGGCAGCAACATATATGACTCATATTTTACACTATAAACTTACAGTCAATAAAACAATCTAATCATTTTAATAATAAAATCATAGGGCAACCTCAAGTAGCACCAACATATATCAAAGCATGCACTGAAGTAGAAGGGGAGTCGTAACAGGATGTGAAACTTTATAAAAACATAAAATGTTAGTAATGATTTTTCAGAAAAATAGTGTTTCTTCACACTCTAAGGAATTTAAAAATCCCTAGCATGAGAACCACTTACCGAGCTCCTCATTTTCTATGACTTCAAATGTGGCCCAAATATCATCTTTTGTTGGAATTATATTTTTTATTGCTAATATGTCATTAGTTAACTCTTCTGCTTCCATCACAGGAGATATCTGCAAGAGAAGCAAAATTTCTTCAGAATATACATCAAAAACAGAAGTGGCCTTATGCTAGGGCGGTAACACCTGCCTGCCATCTACCACCTAATGATGCTATAAGTGTCCTCTTAGTACGTTTAACCAGTTTCTCTAAGCACCTAAGGGAAACAGCTTATTCAGATCTTCTCCATAACGTAATACATTTTCATGTATGTGTAAAAAGTGCCCATATAATCAGGAAGATTTTTTTTGTTTTTAACTCAGTGAACAATTAAATAACTCAAAAAGGGAAGATGCCTATTCATACTCAGAAAGACCTTCCACAGATATCGGATCCTATGGCCTTGTAGGCAAAAATCTTTTCACTCCGTTCTATAACCAGGAGTTCAAAATGGCTCATTCAGTTTGGGTTCTAAATTATACACATTGACTGCGGTCCACCATGCCAAAAAGCCCCAGGTTTAGAGGTGTGTGGTGTGCCCCGCCACGCCAAATGACAGATGCTGGGCCGCCAAAGCCTGCTTTCAGGCCAAGGGCAGAGTCTGCAGAGTCAGCCTGGGGGTCGGCTCTCCAAGAGTCTCAGAGCCTCAGGCCACTGCATAAGTACCCCACCTTCTTCAGGGACTTTGGGGGTTTCTCATTTGTTTTCTCCCTGTTTTTGTTTTTACCAGTCTTACAGGCATGCTGGCCAAAAGCAAGTTGGTTTTCTCCCATTAGAATTTAGTTACAATGCTAAACAAATAGAACATGATTTAAGCATTAGAATACTGCAGCTGCAACCTCCTTTCCACATTTTCAGTACAAGTACGCACCTATTAAAAATTTCTTAGAAAATGTGCTCACTTCCATTTCTCCTGTCCCTTATTGATCATAAGCATATTGCACATATATGAATTATATAAAATATCTTTCATGAGAGATAACTCATATAGTCTGTCTTTTGGAGTTCGTGGAATACCTTTGGAATATATTAGGCTTCCCTGGTGGCTCAGATGGTAAAGATTCCGCCTGAAAAGCGGGAGACCTGGGTTAAATTCCTGAGTCAGGAAGATCCCCTGGAGAAGGGAATGGCTACCCAGTCCAGTATTCTTGACTGGAGAGAGCCTAGCGGGCTACAGTCCATGGGGTCACAAAGAGTTGGGACATGACTGAGCGACTAACACTGACTTGGAATATATTACTGATGCAGTGAAGTCCGTTATTTGCTGTTTATAAAAGCTCAAGGTAGTACAGCCTTAAAAGAAAAAAAATTAGCATATGGCAAAAGCAGAGATTTTTAAGGAATAGAAACCTTAGTAGACAAATGACTTCAGTAATGTCTCTCATCAGAATGGCTTTACAATATTTTAAGAAGTATAGCCCTTCCTTAAAAAAATAAATTACTGAGAAACAAAACTAGTGAAATGGTCGGCAGGAAGTTCCTCTGGTTGACATAGGAATGGAAGACTGGAACTCATTTCCTTGTTCCTATATGTTTCCTATATGTTCCAGGTGATACCCAAGGCTCCTCTTCAGAACACCTAGAACTCTACAAAGCACACTTTGGAATTAATTACTCTAAGTGATACACAAACCGATATAATGAACATCAGACTTGGAATATCATGACTAACGTTTGCATCCAGGCCTTAATGTTATTAATTCCCATTTCTACTCATATGAACGTGAGACATCACTGCTTCACCTACCTCCTTGGGTTGAGGTAATGATTGGCTGAAATAAATATAAGAGCTGTGCAAAGTCTTAAGCACTAACTGGATGTTTATTTTTGTATAGTTTTTGCTATGTTTTTCAAGAGAATTTAGTTTTTGTAGGTGAAACTGGACACTCTTTTATGTGAATATACTTAAAATACAAAGTTTGCTCAATTTTAATAACTTCTGGTATGTCTCTATTAGATAAAATGAACTACTGAAGAGTTTATTGGAGAAGGCAGTGGCACCCCACTCCAGTACTCTTGCCTGGAAAATCCCATGGACGGAGGAGCCTGGAAGGCTGCAGTCCATGGGGTCGCTGAGAGTCGGACACAACTGAGCGACTTCACTTTCACTTTTCACTTTCATGCATTGGAGAAGGAAATGGCAACCCACTCCAGTGTTCTTGCCTGGAGAATCCCAGGGACGGGGGAGCCTGGTGGGCTGCTGTCTATGGGGTCGCACAGAGTCAGACACGACTGGAGTGACTTAACAACAACAGTGAAGAATTTATAGGTAAGTGGAGTTAAGTCAAGTGCTTTGACTATCCCTTTCAGCATAAGTGATAAGACATATGCCGAGATATCTCTACTTCTTCCTCATGTCCCCTGGGTTCAACATCACATGTTCAGCATAACAAACAGATGTGGCCAAGGAGTGCAAGGCAGCTCGTGTTAGTTCCACAGCTGAGTAACCAGTGTCAAAGAATTGTATGTAATCATTTGTGCGTGTGCATGCTTAGTCAGTCAGTTTGTCCAACCCTTTGCAACCCCATGGGCTGTAACTGCCAGGCTCTTCTATCCATGAGACTGT
Organism: Redunca redunca; assembly: GCA_006410935.1. Taxonomy (NCBI): domain Eukaryota; kingdom Metazoa; phylum Chordata; class Mammalia; order Artiodactyla; family Bovidae; genus Redunca; species Redunca redunca. The sequence continues at coordinate 779,764 of SJYQ01004445.1, forward strand.
CCAGGCAAGCATACTGGAATGGATTGTCATTTCTTCCTCTCGGGATCTTCCTGACCCAGCTATAGAATCTGCATCTTCTGCACTGCAGGTGGACTCTTTACCACTGTGCCAACTGAGAATATCCCCATATGTAATCATTAAACATATATAAAATAATAATTACAGTATCTTTGACATAACTAAATTCCAGAAATATTTAATGTTAAGACTCTGTTTTATCTTGCACTGTAAAAATACTAAGAAGCTAAAACTGAATTTCTACTGTGAGATGGCAGCATGTCTATCCTATGCACAAAGAAAGCAGTCTTACTCTCTTAAGGCTGATTAAGTACAGACTATGGTAACATGAAAAGGATCTTTTAAATTCAAAACAAATGGTTAAGTAAAGTTACCAAGGAAGAGAAGAGTTATTTCATATGCCAGTACACTGAAATATTGGAAGCTAAAGTCTAGGATCAGCTTTCCTGGTGGCTCAGCAGTAAAGAATCCACTTGCCAATGCAGGAGATGCAGGTTCAGTCCCTGGGTTGGGAAGATTCCCTGGAGAAGGGAACAGGTACCCACTCCAGTATTCTTGGCAGGCGAATCTTATGGACAGAGGTGGCTGGTGGGCCATGGGGTCACAAAAAGTTGGACACAACTTAGTGACAAAATAACAACAAAGTCTAGGATACATGGATGGGGGATTTATATACTACTTGTTATTTATTAAGCACTTATGTACCACATGGCTATGGTTTTTCCAGTAGTCATGCATGGATGTGAGAGTTGGACTATAAAGAAAGCTGAGCACAAAAGAATTGATGCTTTTGTACTGTGGTGTTGGAGAAGACTCTTGAGAGTCCCTTGGACTGCAAGAAGATCCAACCAGTTCATCCTAAAGGAAATCAGTCCTGAATATTCAATGGAAGGACTGATGCTAAAGCTGAAACTCCAATAGTTTGGCCACCTGATGTAAAGAGCTGACTCATTTGAAAAGACCCCGATGCTGGGAAAGATTGAAGGTGGGAGAAGAAGGGGATGACAGAGGATGAGATGTTTGGATGGCATCACCAACTCAATGGACATGAGTCTGAATAAACTCCGGGAACTGGTGAGGGACAGGGAGGCCTGGTGTGCTGCAGTCCATGGGGTCACAAAGAGTTGGACATGACTTAGCGACTGAACTGAACTATGTACCATAATATCTGCTAACTGTTTTACAGGCAGGATCTTACCAAGCCCTCAAATTAATGCTATTATATAAATATTGTAATCTTCCCTCATTAGAAAGATAAGAAGATAGAGACTCAGATGGGAGTATATCCGTTGTCTCATGTCAAGAAGGTGATGTTAGAGCTCAGGCTGTTCTATAGAACCTATAGAACATCCTAACCACAACCAAAAGAACATAGGGTGGTCTCCAAATGACTAAAACATGGGATTCCCAGAGGATATTAGCAGGAAGAGTCAAACTTGTCATGATTTGAATTGGACATATAAAATAAAATAGAAAAAACAATGGAAAATTCAAGATATGCAGACTAATGCTAACAGTTATGATTTTCAACAGTATTCTTTACATTCCATATTTGGGACTCACTCGAATTATAATACTGCAGTCAGGTTCCTTTCTTTCTACATATACTTCAATTAACAAATCTCCAGCCTGGGAAACCTAAAAAGGGCAGATGCAAAGACAGCAAATGTAAGTATGTTGCAAGGACACACACAATACTTAAGATGGTCCAAAAGTCCTAGTCATATTTCTAAAAATTTTATAATAATGAAATGGGATCAATCTCCCTGTTAACAACATAATGATACCCAATTTCTGGATACAGTTAAGGATGAGGTATACACAAATGATATAATCAGCAAACACAATCACATACCATTTTTCTTGTCATTAACTCAAAAGTATAGTGTCCTCACATACCCTTAACTGGCTACAGTAGAAACAGAGATGCTAAGGCCAAAAATTGAAACTTGAAGATAAATTAGGTCAGAGCTGTATTAAAGTTACAAATAGAAAATGTATATTTAGCAATAAAAATTAAAAGTGAAATGACAGAATATAAGAAGATAATAAAGTTTTAATTTTAATTACTTTTAGCCAAACATCAAGTGCTAGGTTATTTGGGTCACTATTATACCTAAGAAGACACACTATGTGAAGAAAACACAAGGCAGGCGATACAAAGCATAAGGTGTCACTACGTAGGTTGACAGAATAATGTGAAGAAGATTAACAAAGAACCAAACAAATCTATGAAAAATATTTTGAGTTGCTTTTTTCAGAAATTCCTTTAAGTTATGTAATCACTCAGAAGTCACATCCGTCACTCATTTTTAGAAAAAGATCATAATGGAGAAATGATCATTTCAAAGTTAAATTTGCCTCAGAATAAAGCCTGCTGAGTAAATTTATGGGGCAAACATTAAAAATGTACTTTGAAGAGCTGTTCATAGTTATTCTGACACTACAGGCTTAGCAAAGCTTATTTCCAGTTTTTCTTCCTTATGTTTAGAGCTACATAAAAATGCTAGGGAAGAAAAGATACAGTTGACATTTTTACTTTCCCCTGTGTTTGTATAAACAACTCTCCGGGAAGGACACATTTTAAAAATTAAAAAAGCAAACACAAAGAATTCATAGAGTGTAGCCAAAAACAAGAATAGCTCAGAAAATCAAACAGGGATAAGACTTAGAGTCTGTCAGAAAACTACTTCAGACAAGTTTTGAATGGACTGGAGAAAAACTCCAGCAAAACAACAGATTTTTTCCAAACTGTTCTACTTTTCTTCTGAATTGCTTTATTTTATAGACAATTCTTTTCTTATTTTAGCAATACTTACTTCTACTTAATTAGAAAGTGTTCAAGACTCATTTCTTTATTGTAGTATGAATACAAATGATAAAACTGCAGAATGGCACTCATACTTTATCCAATAACAATATAGATAGTGCTGCCAAAGATTACCCTTAGGCTCACACAGTCCTTTGTTTCATATCTGAAACTCTCTCCAAAAAGCAAGAATCCAAGAGAACCAACTGCTAATGAGCCACATTTTTTTTAGCATTACTGCTAACTCCTCTGGAGGCTGCATTAATTACTTTGGGTTAAAATGGAGGAAACACTTTCTTACAGAATTAATGTCACAGTAGTGGGCTTCCCTGGTGACTCAGACGGTAAAGACTGCCTGCAGTGTGGGAGACCTGGGTTCGATCCCTGGGTCGGGAAGAATCCCTGGAGGAGGGAATGACTACCAACTTCAGCATTCTTGCCTGGAGAATTCCACGGCCAGTGGAGCCTGGCCAGCTACAGTCCATGGGTTCACAAAGAGTCAGACATGACTGAGTGACTAACACTTTCACTTTTCACTGGTACTGGGGGATCTGTGCATTTGAATGAAAGCCTTTCCTCATCTCCCTCATATGGAATGATAGCTCTGACAGTTTCTCTAAATTAGTTGTGTGTATTTCAGGAATGAAGTGAACTTAGTGTTTGATTAATAAGAAATCATTCACCTCATACTCTAAGTGTACCTACAAAGAGAATTTATTTGACCCATTTGTCTTATCTACACCGGTACCCCGAATCCACGATAACTGCTAGTTATTAGAAGACAAAGCCAGCCTCAAAAAAGTCCAGTGAACATTCATCAAACAAGGAAAGGTACCCTGGAAAAGCAGGAGTGCAACCTGAACACACAAATCCAATATGATGCAACCGAGGAGAGTAAGGAAGATCTAGAAAAGTCAACTTAAGAAATAAATTAACATGTTATGAAGTGCACAATAGAAACAGTCCCACCAGTGCAATCATCCAAGAGCATGCAAAGCAAAAGCATATAAGAAATAACTTATAATTTCAAAAGCATAATAGAAAGAATCATTAGGGAGTCTGAATTTTCTGTTTATTTTAGTATTTATTTTGACTTTAAATGCTTCCTTTGAAATCCACTAGTGCTTCATAAATGAAAACTGATTTCAAAAAGGACATTGTGATAAGACCAGAACTACCTTTTCCACCTGTGTTTTGAAAACATTACATTAGCATACTTTGGGATTTTGTATGTGTCATGCTACAGAATTTCAAAACTGTTTTATCTAGGTTTTTTTCCCCATTAGTTTTACTTTGCTTCAAATAGGAATTTGAAAATAAACACAACAAATGTTTACTTACAATGAAAGTTTTTTGTTTTGTTTTGTTGTTGTTTTTTTTTAAATTTTTTCAAATTGGAGATCTAACTATTACTACTCACTTGAGTGTCTTTCCACTTGGTAATAAAGCTATTCTCTATGTCCATTTGTTTGACTTGGTCTTCTTTAACCTGTTTAAAATATAATTTGGGACATTCTAATAAAATACAAGGAGTGATGGTACTCATCCTCACATAACTTTCTTCAGGAATTTAAAGACTGACATGTTAAAAATACATGAGAATGGCCATCTTCATCAGCGGGGGCCCACACAGCTAGGGGAAATATAAAGCCAACAAGATAGAGGCTCATAAAGTTCAGAATATCCGATGATGATACCACTTTAGGCTACACATTCCATCAGTGGCATCCCCTTTGCTGAGGTGCATTAATAAGCAAAGTGGCTGATGAAGGGTTCAACAGAGTTTATGTACACTGAGAGTAAAGACTTCTTTTATCAGAAATGTTCGTTAAGGGCTTATGAAGTTTCCACCATTTTGTTAAAGTTGGACTTAATAAAACTATGTAGATAAACATTTTTACTACTATAACAGTACAAAAACAGAAAATCAAGAGAGCATGCAAAGCCACACATTTTTTTTCAAAGTCTTTCATTTCTCAGCATCAGAACTATTGTGAAGACATTGCTATTGATCAAAAACAGTGGACACATAAAGGAAGAGATAAAAAGGAGACCAAGAAGCAAAGAGAATTCAACAATTGTTCATTCCTACATAAATNATAAATTAAGACATGAACTTTATTTTATTAAAATATACTATCTTTTCCTTTTTTAAGCAATCTTGTGATGAGTTATTGTAAGAATGTATGAACTACAAAAGTTAACCTATTACATTAACCTATTTGATCATCTGGTAAAGACATAATTCTGGAAAATAAGGGGTCTTGTACAAGACTACTTAACAGAATGCCCGGAAAGGTTTAATGACAATATTGAGATGGCAGGAACAGTCAAGCAGTGGAAATGGACCTTTGACCCAGGTTCCCTACATCTCCCCACCATATTCAAATCCTAGGCTTATTTCCTCTGTTTTTACTCCTTTGAAATAAGGAATTATCCCTATTCTAAGAGTTTTCTGATGAAACATGAAAATATGAACTTCATAAAATAACAAATTGAAAAGTCAAATGATTAGAATAGAGATGACTTAATAAAAACCACAGAATATTACTTCAGAATTTTTTTTCATACACAACTAAATGAAAACTCTAAAATGCTTTCAACTGCAAAATTTATCAGCCTGATGTAATTTATTGAATTTGTGAATTTCATAATCTCACACCTCTAAGTAGACATACTTACTGCATACACATACTGAGAAAAAAACATAAAAACACTATAAATAGAAATATTCTGTGCAACAGACACCAGATGGTAAAAAAGCTATAAAAGCAGCCAAATTTAAATGAATGGCTATAGCTTAAAATGCTAGTTATATCTGAAAAGTGAAGGATCATGTACCTATCCTTTATTTTTAAATATTCCTAAAGACATGAATAAAGACATCCTAAAATACATATTTTTGTTTGCAAACAATAACATCAAAACTATTTTAATAAGGGCAGGATATAAAATATTTACCTCAAAAATTTCAACATAATTATTAATTAAGTCCTCGATTACATTCACTTCTTCACTAGTTTGTCCCTTAGTTTGAAACAAACAGGAGGAAAAAACCAAGGCCAAATTGTGGGCACTCATGTGATTGATTTCTGAGCATTTCTGAACCCTGTTAGAAAAAAGCAGTACTTGTTACAACACATTTCTATGTGAAAATTTCATAAAATGTATGTCTTCATTTATCCTCTTTTATTTTTTAAACACAAACACATTGAAAGTCACTGATACTAAAGGTGGAGTGGTGATTTAAAGAAAAATACATAGTTCTTTTTTCCAAGTATCCTTCAGGTTTAAGAACATTAGAAAAAACTACTGTCAAAGATATTACTACAAGCTACAAAGCAGTACTTGCTCATCTCTTTAGAAGAAGGACGCCCCCTCCCCAATATCCAGACAATTCTACAGATGGGACAACCTGTAGCTAAGGCATAAAGGTGTGCATGCAGAAAGGTGTCAAATGACTTATAGGATGGAAACATAAATAAAAGAGGGACAGGGGGCAGCAGGTAAGCAGGAAATAAGGCAAGAATGACAAATTGGGAGGCATAAAGTAAAGAGTTCCAAATTCAAAGTTCAGGGCAACCGTTGAATTTCTCAGCACATCCTTATCAGGTGAGAAAATGGTCGAAAGTGTTTGAATGGTTATTCAAAATAAGACACCTCTCAGAAAGCAATCTCTTTTTACAATGAACAGACATGAAGAGAGTCAATTCTCCCAATCAGTAGGCTACAACGCCAGTTTTACAAAGAACTTTCAAGTACTCACGAATATTTTATAAGTTCAAAGTAATTAAGGAAACAACCATAGCCATCACCCCAGTAAAAGGAAATTTACAATGATAAAAATGCAGAACTCTAACTGATGCTCATGGAAATATCAGTTAATTCTATCACTGATTATAGACATAACAGCTGCTCAATTGCCTGTCTGCTTTTGTGAATTTCTAAAATAAATGCCAAAAAAGGGAGATCAACTCTATCTAAGGAATAAAGCAAGACTTGGTAGGTACACCTAACTATAAAGGGCAAAGATTCTAGGAGGTACAAGGAAAATAAGGAAATATGACAGCAATATATATGATAGTGTAAGAAACAATGAAATACCAAATTGCATAGGGGAGACAGAGCAAGCTTGATCATCATGTATGATTTATAAGATGCAAAAGGCATTGCAAATTAATAGAGAAGGATGTCATAATTGTGGGCATCCCTCTCAAAACCACTCTGTACTTTTTAAAATCACACTAGATATAAATATTTGGAAATTTTATCTGCAAGTCTGCCTCTGTTACTATCAGAATCTAAGCATCCAACAGTCAGAGACTTTGTGCTAATCATACTGTGGTGGTGGTGGTTTAGTCGTAAGTTGTGTCCAACTCTTTGTGACCGCGTGGACTGTAGCCTGCCAGGCTCCTCTGTCATGGGTTTTCCTAGGTGAAGATACTGGAGTGGGTTGAGGAGTGTGTTGCCATTTCCTTCTCCAGGGGATCTTCCCAACCTGGGAATTGAACATGTCTCTCCTGCTTGGCAGATGGATTCTTTACCACTGAGCCACTAGGAAAGCCCCTAATCACACTGCAGTGTGTAACATAAATATGTATAGTGAAAGGAATTAAGTCAATATTAGTCACGGAGGAAGTGATCTGTTATCTAGGGCATGGATAGAAGTAAATGCTAAATCAATCTGACTTTATCCACACTGACCTCTCAAACTTTGATGACACTATCAAATATTCATATCTCTCCTGAGCAGTCTCCTCTAGCACTTATCACCTCTTCAGTTTCTGTAACTGCCTGAATTACTGGCATAAATATGTCTACTATGTATTTTCCTTTTCTTCTTTTATTGCCCTGCTCCCACACTGGTATCTGCAAGCGTCCCATATTCAGCCAGTTTACTCTCTTCCCACTCAGGGTTTCTCATCAGAAGACCACAGAAATTGTGTCTTAAGTAGGTTTCTTTGCCTCTGTTCTAACCTCTTCCCAATCAATCCCAGGACATGGGTTATCATCCTAAAACAGATTGGATCAGTCACTCCTTATCACAAAAAGGAATGAAATCCAAATGTTTTTGCACAATGAACAGAGCCTTTCACAGCCTGATGCCAGCCAGCTACAAACCATCTCATCTTCTAGCACACGTTTCCTGAAAATATCCCTCACTCATGTCTTGTACTTAATTTTCTGTCATGCCCAGTTCATTTATCCTTTTAGATCTGAAGCATCACCTGGATCTCAGCACACAATGATGTATCACTCAATCCTTCCTCTTTAATTTCATGTCGTATCCTAAAATTCTCTGTTTTAAAATCTGTGCTGACAGTGTTGTGTTTTCCTAAAATGTATAAAATGCCCTGCAGCATTCCTGTAAGTCCTCATCCCCACTGTGATGTCTCAGGGTTCCTTGGTGCTATTTGGAAACTGCAGTCTTAAGACTGTTTTTGTTATTCATGTACTATTAGCAATCATTTCTGTTCACATGGACTCTTAATGGGCATTGTATATAGTAGGAGTGAAAAGAAATATTAAACAAAGGATAGGAAGTAGCTCATTATCTGAAATTCAAGTATGAATTAAGAAGTTTAAGAATTATATGCAACTCAATGTTTAAAATATTAACTGATGATTGTAGCAGCAGGTGACATATTGAAATTTGTAAAGAAGAAAAAAATCTGTCCCAGTGTCTCTTAGGCATAGAGATAGGACCTTACAGTATATCAACTATATTTGTATGACACAATAAGAAAATCAAATGCATAGTAATGGAGTTTACATGCATGAGAAGTAGTGATTGGAAAAGAAAGATAAAGACAAAAGACAAATTGTGGAGATTTAGGAATCTAAACTTCAACTAAGGTGTTTTTAGTAGAATTCAGCTTTACAGAAATTTATTCAAGGAAATATAGCATCTATGCAGGAGGCTGCCAACAATATATTCCTTAAGCAGTATTTACACTGATTTAAGTTTCTGTAATGATTCTTGTTCATAGCAAAATAAACAAACCTTAAGTTTGTTGATTTAAAATGCTATTCCCAAACACCTTGATTTTTCAGATGTCATTTCTCAAGCTACTATTTTATTCCTCCTAGCCTCCCAAATGCAGGGGACTACATGCCCTAACATAGAAAATGGGTTTGCCTTTTGAAATTTCCCTTATCTAATCAATAGTCTGACATCAAAATGTTTTAAAATTCTTGTTTAAGTACTGGATGTATTTGAGAAGGTGATATATGATTATTTCTTTTTTTTTTTCATTTTATATCTTTTTATTATTGACCCTAATCCATTTAAGAAATTCTCCAGGGCTATTTATTAGAAATGTATCTTAATTGCATTAAGAGACATCAAACTGATAGTTTAAGGGAATTCCATTTTGAAACCCTTCTTAAGATATGGTGAAAGATTTACATTCACGAATAGAAGGTGGTTAACCACAGTACTTTAAATTAAAAAAATAATGACTTACTGAGTGTCATATTTGAAATATCTAGAAGCGTTCATGAATCCACCCACCTGTAAAGGTGTTCAATTATAGCTGCCAATGTTGCTCGGTTCACCCCAGGAAGAGTACGTATAAATGCTCCATACTTTTTAATTCTTTCCTTGTCATCTTGGGTATCTGAAGGTTAAACACACACACGTGAAACTTTAGGTCTAACTCATCATCTATATTACAAATTTGCCTTTTATCAGTATTTTAAAACAATATTCACAACTGTGTTTCACTGACACAATCAAGTTTCAAAACAGAAAACACTCAAACTTCTCTAATTCTGGAAAAGTATTTGATATTTACATAAACATTCCACAGCTATATGTCACAGCTCTTATATTTTGTAATTAAAAATAAAGGACTTTTAAAACCCAGGTCTGTATTTTATCTTCAATGCTACATTTTACTGAACTTTGACTGAAAGGACTATTTTCAAGTAGTAACAAATTAGCCTACAAATTGAAGAGATAAGCCAAAAGTATTCTAACTATAGCTATGGAAAGATCTCACCATTTGTTATTAGAAAATGACATGTCTGACCATTTTTCCCTGTTAGCATCATAAAAGTCTCCCCTGAACTTTGAACCATCCCAGAACTATGAACTGTACATTAACCCCACAGATCCATGCAAAGGGCCTTTCACTAGCCCTGGAAACTTCAGTTCTTTGGAGAAGGTTAGGGGGGCAGTGGAATAAGTCATAAGGTCCTGGTAACAATGATACAGACTGAGAGGAAGATAGATAGATCCTCTGTTTTGGTCATGGTTAGGACTTATTCATGAAAAGGAGGACAAGAAGTAACTACTCTGCTCCACTCTCCTAACCCTAATAAGTCAAATACTTAAAAGCAACTGCACAGGAACCTCCAAAGTGCTAGAGTCTGGAGGTTGTGCAGTGGTGGTCTGGTCTAACCTATTCTTTCACGGGGGAAATGAGAGACCTCTCTTCAAATAAATAGCTTGTGCTGACTCTGTAACTCAAGGGGTTGCACTTATATATTCCCTCTCCATTCCCAACTACCTTTGGAAACAGGGCTTTTTCATTTTCTGCTTAGCCCTACACATTCTATTCACAGAAAGCCAGTGGCACATTAATGATTCTTTGAAAGTACACAGTCACTTGTAAAGGACGTGCGGATCCCTGTGGAGGTAAGAAATTCTGTGACACATTTCTGAAGTATGCTCCTATTTAAAACAGGAACTGATAGCTCCTTTGTACTGATTTCACCTGCACACTAGATCTATAAAAGTAAACATGGTCATATTGATTTAACTATGGTGATGGATGACTGTCTAAAAGCAAGAGGGGAAGACACCCCAGTAACATTCAAAGACTGTACTAGAAGTGAGTTAAGAATTAGCTATCATTCTTGGTATAATCCAAATCTTTCCCTTCATGTCTTCCAGTATCTAACTGTAGAGGTAATTGTATTTATTCAATTAAATGTAATTAATACTACACTACTATGCTTATAACAAGCACATGCTAGTATACCCTGTTTTCACAAATCTTGTAAGGACAAAACAGATGGTATTTTCAAAATGAAGTTTGAGTAACTAGAAAGGAAACTGAAGACAGGTTTTAGGTCATATAGAAAATACAACTATTCAACCAGCCACAGCCTTCAGACAATTTAATTAGCATTCTTAGAAGAAGTCATGTATATCATATAAACAGGTACTATGCAACTGTAGGACATTCTTCGCCTTGGGCACACTGGACCCAAGAGAGCTCTCCAGTAAGGTCATCCAGTGAGTTCTGGTTTACTTTTGTCAGATCCAACAAAGGGTACTTTCTGACAGGTCAGGGTGAGCTACAACGGATCTGAAAGCAAAGAACTTTGAACACTAGTAGTCTCAAAGTAATTTCTCAGGGATTCACATCCAAATGGAAGGTGAACACACTCCTCTCTAACACATGCTATTTCTCAACTACCTTCTCCTGTAGTTTAACAATGAAGACCTCTTTGTCATTAAATTTGACAACTTCAGCAAAAGCATATTTGTCATAGATTTTTGATGACTGATTTTACAATAAAGGCAAATTGTAAGTCTTTATAAAATAAAGGTACTATAAATAATTTCATGGTTATGAATTACAATAAAACCTTAAAACACAAATGAGGGTGGCAGGGCAATTGTGCTTAAAAAGATGTATTACCTAATTCTATATTCCAGAAAATTATACAATCAACTCTTGTGATTAGAATTAAAACTACTGATTTGAAAAACACAGGAAACAAGGAAAAGACTTCTGAATTAAATAGTTACATTGTGGAAAGTTTTAATAACAATACTATTCTCTTCTTGCTGAGACAAAAAGGGTCAAATATGTTTTGTGGCATTTCAAAATTAATCCCTTCAAATATCATATTTATCTTTTAAATTAAGCAAATACTTTTAACAGAAGAAACTATTTCTCAACAGAAAACATCATACAGTCAATTCAAAGGTCATTTTCCAAAAAAATTCTCAAACTAGGTCAAATGTATTAAGAGAGAAATATATTAGTAAATTATGGTATAATTCAATGATACATTTTAAAAATTGGGGACAAATGAAGATTCAAAATCATCACTTTGAAATCACTGATATATAGGGAATATTTTAGTTTATTAATAAAAGTTATATATAAATCATAGGTGTAGGACAAAGATTATGAAATAATGTGAAAAATGAAAATAGCTCTATTAGAAATCTGGGATTAAGGCAAAGTTTATATTTAAAAATATGCATTATCATGTTTCTAAAAAAGGAGTTATTTTGAATTAACATAGGTTTTACTGAAATCAGTTTGACCCATTATCTGATTTAATAGTGCTTCCCAGGTGGCGCTAGTAGTAAAGAACCCACGGGCCAATGCAGGAGACATAATAGATATGGGTTTGATTCCTGGGTTGGGAAGATCTCCTGGAGGAGGGCACGGCAACCCACTCCAGTATTCTTGCCTGGAGAATCCCCAAGGACAGAGGAGCCTGGTGGGCTACAGTCCATAGGGTCACAAAAAGTCTGACACAACTGAATTGATTTAACACACACGCAGCTGATTTAATAAACTGTTTTTCTAAGATCATTTCTTAAATAAGTTCTCTTAGAGTGTAGCAAAGATATTTTACTTCATTAGACAGAATCTGAAAAAAAATGAAGAGTAAAAAGGTCTTTTGTCATGTAACTCTAAAGAGGCAGAATGAATGAAAAAGGAAAGTCAAAGAGCTATATGTTAAAACCATGTAAAAGCAATGTTGTAATGAACCTTTCATTTTAATCTTAATGAGAAATTAATAGTCTACATNTACATGGACTTGATTATTAACATTTCCAAAGTTAAGGCAAAGAAAGTACTAAGAAATCTACCAAAAACTAAATATTATCATAAAAGACTTTAGCAATTACCACCATAAATTTCTTTCGAGGCACATATAACAGCTATTTTACAATTTCTGTTCTAAGCCATTATGTATACTGTTCCTTTCAATTAAATGTTCAGATTATCAGAGGTGATTTTAAAAATCTACTATCAAATGAGAAGGCAGGCCTTTATTCTGTAATTTATGTATTACCTAAGGCAGATATCCAATACGGGTAGAGCTCCTTAGTGAGAAGTGCATCATCAATGTCAGAGAGGAAACTCTTCAATACACCTGTCACATCTTCAAGTTGATGTTTTCCAGCCCTCAATTTAAAGCTTCTTGCATCCTTTTTGAAACTCTCCAGGAGTTCACTTACATGTAATGGATCACCATTCTTTTGATAGATATTTTTGTGTCCTAAACCTTTGTTAAAAAAAAAAAAAAAAGATTATATGAAAAAAATCTCAGGTCAAAATCCATTTTGCTATCTCAAAAAAAGAAATAATTTCTGTGTTCGGATGATGTACAAGACAAAAATCATCATCTAAGAGTTTATATAAACATTCATGAGAGTAAAAAAGCTCCCCTCCTTGCAAATTTTATAATGTAAAATGCAAACCTGATGAACAAACTATTCCATCCTCAGCTTTTAGTAGGCCCTAGGCCAGTCCTTCCTCCAGTTCTTCATAGCATCTTTCTCAAACTTTCTTTGACTACAAGTGCCCTTTGCTTAGTCTCTCAGAGTACAGATTTTCCCCCCAAAAGATGTCCTTTCCATTATAGGGGACTGGAATGCAAAAGTAGGAAGTCAAGAAACACCTGGAGTAACAGGCAAATTTGGCCTTGGAATACGGAATGAAGCAGGACAAAGGCTAATAGATATTTGCAAAGAGAACTCACTGGTCATAGCAAACACCCTCTTCCAACAACACAAGAGAAGACTCTACACATGGACATCCGCAGATGGTCAACACCAAAATCAGATTGATTAATATTATTTCAGCCAAAGATGGAGAAGCTCTATACAGTCAGCAAAAACAAGACTGGGAGCTGACTGTGGCTCAGATCATAAACTCCTTATTGCCAAATTCAGACTTAAATTGAAGAAAGTAGGGAAAACCACTAGACCAGGTATGACCTAAATCAGATCCCTTATGATTATACAGTGGAAGTGAGAAATAGATTTAAGGGACTAGATCTGATAGATAGAGTGCCTGATGAACTATGGACAGAGGTTCCTGACACTGTACAGGAGACAGGGATCAAGACATCCCCATGGAAAAGAAAAGCAAAATGGCTGTCTGGGGAGGCCTTACAAATAGCTGTGAAGAGAAGAGAAGTGAAAAGCAAAGGAGAAAAGGAAAGATATAAGCATCTGAATGCAGAGTTCCAAAGAATAGCAAGAAGAGATAAGAAAGCCTTCCTCAGCGATCAACACAAAGAAATAGAGGAAAACAACAGAATGGAAAAACTAGAGATCTCTTCAAGAAAATTAGAGATACCAAGGGAACATTTCATGCAAAAATGGGCTGAATAAAGGACAGAAATGGCATGGACTTAACAGAAGCAGAAGATATTAAGAAGAGGTGGCAAGAATACACAGAAGAACTGTACAAAAAAGATCTTCATGACCCAGATAATCATGATGGTGTGATAACCCACCTAGAGCCAGACATCCTGGAATGTGAAGTCAAATGGGCCTTAGAAAGCATCACTATGAAGTGATGTAATTCCGGTAGAGCTATTTCAAATCCTGAAAGATGATGCTATGAAAGTGCTGCACTCAATATGCTAACAAATTTGGAAAACTCAGCAGTGGCCACAGGACTGGAAAATGTCAGTTTCATTCCCCAATCCCAAAGAAAGGCAATGCCAAAGAATGCTCAAACTACCACACAATTGCACTCATCACACATGAGTAAAGTAATGCTCAAAATTCTCCAGGCCAGGCTTCAGCAATACGTGAACCGTGAACTTCCAGATGTTCAAGCTGGTTTTAGAAAGTCAAAGGAACCAGACCAACCTAGATTGCATATTCAAAAGCAGAGACATTACTTTGCCAACAAAGGTCTGTCTAGTCAAGGCTATGGTTTTTCCAGTAGTCATGTATGGATGTGAGAGTTGGACTGTGAAGATGGCTGAGCGCTGAAGAATTGATGCTTTTGAACTGTGGTGTTGGAGAAGACTCTTGAGAGTCCCTTACACTGCAAGGAGGTCCAACCAGTCCATTCTGAAGGAGATCAGCCCTGGGATTTCTTTGGAAGGAATGATGTTAAAGCTGAAACTTCAGTACTTTGGCCACCTCATGCAAAGAGTTGACTCACTGGAAAAGACTCTGATGGTGCGAGGGATTGAGGGCAGGAGGAGAAGGGGATGACAGAGGATGAGATGGCTGGATGGCATCACTGACTCGGTGGACATGAGTTTGAGAACCTCCAGGAGTTGGTGATGGACAGGGAGGCCTGGCGTGCTGCAATTCATGGGGTCTCAAAGAGTTGGACATGACTGAGCAACTGAACTGACTGAACTCACTGACAAAAGTATGACTCTCTTGTATAAATTTCCCGAAGTCTCTACATTCATATGTGCATATTTACTTTTGTCTGTTCCACACCTTCTAGATGGAAGAGCTTGGTCATAACTTTTTAGAATTACATATTGATCAAGTTTCCCACATAAAATAAGAGTAGCAGTGGTTATCTGAAGGAAGAAAAGTGGTTGTGGTGATGATGATGATATGCAAAGAAATATCCTTTTATGCCCCCTCCCTTCAGGCGTCTTGTTTTTCTTTCTTCCAAAACTAATCTGAGTTTTCTATATTTATTCTTTCTACCATCTTGCATCCCTGTTGATCCTTTAACCACTTACTCTTGCTTCGGGCCTAATTTCCACTCTGTTGGGACCATCTTCCTCAAGAATATGCTTTCTAGATGTTTTTCCATTTTTATGTAATAGGATCTCCTTGCAGTGTCTAATACTCCAGTGAATCCTGGTTAAAATTCTGTTAATCGCAAGGCTTTCATGATGTTATGATCGCAACTCTTTTTGCCCCTTCCTCTATGACTCCTCTTCTAGTCTTCTATTTATTTTGCTATCCAGTATTTACTGATGATTCCAGGAAACCATCCTCAATTCTCCTCTGTTCCCCTACAAAACTTTCTAAATGAATCCATCCATTTTCATCACTTCAACTAAGACATGTATATTTCTACTCAGCTTTTAATTTTGAAAATTTCAAATGCACATGTGCATTATATATCTACATCTATAAATTCTATATATATTCTATATATTATATTATATATAAAATCTACATATAAATCTAAATATAAACAGGGCTTCCCAAATACAAGCCGCATAGACTATACTTACACATGTGAACAAATTAATTTTCCTGCCTCATTCACTACTTCACCTCCCAATCCTAACATGCCTTTTATCTTGTTCCTATACCTCAATATGTGGCACTGCCTTCTCCCCAGTCATTTATAAGCTAGAACTTCTTTCTCACATATCACATCAAAAAAATCAATAAAAATTTCAAAAAAACTGTCACACATATTTTTCATCATTACTTCTCTCACAAAACTGTCCCCTTGCTTGCTCCATCACCTGCACTATTATAATTTCAAGCACCCAATTCCTCATTATGTTATTGTACCTCTCTGTCCCTATTTCCACTGACCCTTCCAGTCTGTCGTGAAAATAATAATAGAATGATCTGAGATACAAGTCTGCTGGTGTTACCAAAATGCTTAAAAATATGGATATATAGCCCCCTATCACTGACTAGAGGGCAAGTTTTGGGGAAGATTGAAGGCAGGAGGAGAAGGGGACAACAAAGGACGAGATGGTTGGATGGCACCTCCAACTCAATGGACATGAGTTTGAGAAAGCTCCAGGAGACAGTGAAGGGCAGGGAAGCCTGGCATGCTGCAATCCATGGGATCCTGAAGAGTCAGACATGACGGAGCAACTGAACAAAAACAGAGGGCAAGTTTAGGGATTTTATTATGATACATAAGACCCTGAGCTTCCCAGGTGGTGTTAGTGGTAAAGAACTGGCCTGCCAATGCAGGAGACATAAGAGATATGGGTTCTATCCCTGGATTGGGATGATCCCCAGAGGAGGGCATAGCAACCCACTCCACTATCCTTGCCTGGACAATCCCACTGACTGACAGGCCTGGTGGGCTATTGTCTATAGGGTCGCGAAGAGCTGGAAACAACTGAAATAACTTAGCATGCAAGCATACATATAAGATCCTATATGAATGTTCTAACTAGTTCTCCAGCTTCTTTTATTTTCCGCTCTTCTCACACTAAGTTCTGACCACATTGTAGCTACCCAAAGTTCCCTGACTAGACAGCTTCCTTCATGACTCCACACCTGGCACACACAGTTTCTTCTGCCTGGAATCCCTACTCCTTCCTTCTCCTAATGAGCTCCCATTCTCTCTTAAAACACATGGCAGGTTCCATGCTTCAGCCATGAAACCCTCCATGACCACTTCTACACTAAGTGAATTTCAGCTCTAAGCCATGGACACCTGGACCACCCCCTGAACCCTACTGCCACAGAATTTTGTACACTTGAAATATAAACGCCCACTTATTCTGATTCACAATCTGTAAATTCCTAGAAGGCAAAGATCATGTCTTATTTTCTGTATAGTAGTTACATAATACGTCAAAGAACTCAGTAAATGACCACAAAAGAAGAATAAGCAAGTTCTACCAAAAAATTGATTAAGTTTCTGAGATATCACGTTCCTCAGTTCAGTTCAGTCGCTCAGTCATGTCCGACTCTTTGCGACCCCATGAATCGCAGCACGCCAGGCCTCCCTGTCCATCACCATCTCCCAGAGTTCACTCAGACTCAGGTCCATCATGTCCGTGATGCCATCCAGTCATCTCATCCTGAGTCGTCCCCTTCTCCTCCTGCCCCCAATCCCTCCCAGCATCAAAGTCTTTTCCAATGAGTCAACTCTTCGCATGAGGTGGCCAAAGTACTGGAGTTTCAGCTTCAGCATCATTCCTTCCAAAGAAATCCCAGGATTGATCTCCTTCAGAATGGACTGGTTGGATCTCTTTGCAGTGCAAAGGACTCTCAAGAGTCTTCTCCAACACCACAGTTCAAACGCATCAATTCTTTGGCACTCAGCCTTCTTCACAGTCCAACTCTCACATCCATACATGACCACAGGAAAAACCATAGCCTTGACTAGATGGACCTTAGTCGGCAAAGTAACGTCTCTGCTTTTGAATATACTATCTAGGTTGGTCATAACTTTTCTTCCAAGGAGTAAAAGTCTTTTAATTTCATGGCTGCAGTCACCATCTGCCGTGATTTTGGAGCCCAAAAAAATAAAGTCTGACACTGTTTCTACCATTTCCCCATCTATTTCCCATGAAGTGATGGGACCCGATGCAAGATCATGTTCCTAGTTGAGTGAACTTCTAACAACTGGTCAAGGTAACTCAATGTGAATCTGAACACAATTTTGTTTAGAAAAATTAAGTATATCCCCCCAAGAACTAACTGCTGTAACTCATTAAAAAAATTAAAACTCTAAGAATTCTGTGAATTTTGTCAGGTTCAGATTTTGACACCATGAGCACAAAAATTTGGCTTTTAGATTTTATACCAAAGATTCGGAAATTCGAAATAATTATGATCGTATAGGCCCTGAGTCAATCACCTGCATCCTATAATCACTGGGCATTGTCTAAGTTCATATCAAATCTTCCCTTCTATCCATGCTGGTAATATTGAGGTTTTCACATGTTTTGCTCATTAAAAAAACAAAAAGCCGGGAAAAACATTAAGAGTCTTTTATTGGCTTTATTACTTTAATATGGAAGCTAATGTTCCTTACGCTAGAGCTACAAGGTAATTATAATATATGAAATTTAGTTGAAAACAATCTAATGCTTAATGATTTTAAATGCAAATAAACACCACAAAGAAACTTCTGATTTCCCCAGAGAAACATTAAATTGGATACACTGGGAGAAAGTCAACCTATTTTAATCATCTGTCAGCTTAAGAAAGAACTTATACCATTATGAAACTAACATGATGTGAAAATTCCCAATGAGGTTATGATCTTGCTAAAACATAAGATGTGTGCAATTTATTTATACCTACACAATGCAAGTGTACCAGTCCACAATTACTAATAAATGAAGATAACCCTCCTCCCCCATTTTCAAACAAACAGATGATGACAGCTGATAAGAAAAATATAACCATACTATCAAGGAAATTCACAGAATAATCCCACATAATGTGATTACATACATATTTGTAACATGTATGTAGTTCAAACACAAATATTCAGACTTGAATATTAATCATAATTTTACTTGGATAATACATGAAATGAGTGAAATACTTAAAATGGTACTCTCCCTAGGAGAAAACAGATTAATATACACATATTCTAGACTTAATTTTTCCTTTTTTTTTTTCATAGCATTTGTTATTTCTGGCATTGTGTTCACATCATTTCACTGTTAGTTCTCACACTGGAAGGCAAAATTTATGGTTCTTTCACTCTTTACTACCACTGCTCAATTTCCAGTACTAAGCTCAGCAGCTGACATACTATAGACAATAAATAAGCAAAAAAAACCTCATAAAACACTGTTCTTCTACAGCTCTCTCACTGATCACACTTTCTTTTCAAATTAAAAATACCCAAAGATACATCTAAGACTAGGAGAACAATGAAAAGTTAACACAACTTTCAAAATATAAGATAAACCATTTTACTTTTTTTCTGCATGTACATTCTAAATCAATGCCTTTAATAGACAGATTGAAAGAGAGAACATATTTTTATATTAAAAACATAAACAATTTATCTTTTAGCATATTAAGGCAACATGTAACAGAAGAAATTTTAAGAATAAGTAGTAATTTGAAGGAGAAGGTAATGGCATCCCACTCCAGTACTCTTGCCTGGAAAATGCTATGGACAGAGGAGCCTGGTGGGCTGCAGTCCATGGGGTCGCTAAGAGTCAGACATGACTGAGCGACTTCACTTTCACTTTTCACTTTCATGCATTGGAGAAGGAAATGGCAACCCACTCCAGTGTTCTTGCCTGGAGCATCCCAGGGATGGCGGAGCCTGGTGGGCTGCCGTCTATGGGGTCCCACAGAGTTGGACATGACTGAAGAGACTTAGCAGCAGCAGTAATTTAAAAATCAGTAAAAATAATAAAGACATACTTCATTTACTTTTTAGGCATGTATAAAATACTGCCACAGCATGTTAAATTAAAATGAGGCCTGATTCAAGTTGGTTTTAACCTGCAAACTATTCATAAATATGTTGTTACGATTAAGTCAAACCAGCACAATTAATGACCATGTTTCTTAATATAAACATGTGACCAAAAACATGTTAAAGGGAATAAATACACAGACACTTTGCATGCAGGCCTACAAAAAGTAAGGTCTTTTAGATATTGTCCCATCATTTACTATTTCTAAAACACAGTCACCACTGCATTTCCCAAGACTTTACTGTAAAGTTATAACCTCTGAAAAGTACAACCTTTAATCATTTTTTAAATATACATTTTACAATATAGATTCTTCTAATATGTCATTTAAAATTTTTATGCATGTAAAGCAAGAAGGAATTTGTAAGGGCATGTGATATAATTTAAATGAACTTTACTGTGAGAAGGAATGGCATTTAGGCTGAAGAGAGACTACACTTTTAATTTTCACTGATGTACTTAAAATACAAAGGACTCTCATTCAGTCCAATGGAGGTACTATTTCAAAACTGTAAGAATGCTACTATGAGTTCTTGGGGTTGAATAAAAACTCTGATACTTACCATACTGTGTAACAAATGCTATACAGCTGTTCACGATAATGGGAACGTCATTTCTGCCGAGCTGCTGGTCTTGTAATGCATTCCCATCTGTACCCGCTGCTTTTTCAATTGCAGTATGCCAGACTGTGAAATCCAACTTGGTATGCCCATGGATGTATAATGTTCTGTAAAGTTTGAAAAGTATTTCAAATGATAATTTTGTTTTTTTTTTTAAGCCTTACTTCTACAGAGAATATCCTTAAATCCATATAAATGTGATCTGATCTCATCCATCAGAAGAAAACCCCTCTGTCTACCACCAGCTTCCACTCACTTGATCCCTCTTTTGCTTTGGAGTCATATGTCTCTCTCCATAGAAGCCAGAAAATTCCCGGAACTTGTGGTCTTAATGTCCTTGCCTCTTTTTCATTTCCTCTTTCATTCTGTTTCTGGATAACTGAACTGAAACCCTTCTGGCCAGCATCACTTGTAACTTCTCATGGATATTTGGGGGTTTATTTTTTAAGATTTTAGAACTGTTTGATGACTTTAGGACTGTTCTACCTTTTAAAGGTTAAAAAAAAAAAAAAGAGAGAGAGAGAGAGGGAAAACCACCACCCAACTCAGCTTTAGTAGAACAGTTCTTCCTGGCTTTTCCTCCTATCTTTCTGGTCCCTCAGTTCTTTCCCAAACTCACTTTCTCTTTCTAAAAGTGAACTTGTAACTTCAGTGCACTCACATGAACTCCAAAGACTCTCCAAGGGACATGACGTTCAGGCCAGTGGTTTCCA